>JAOQML010000195.1:25157879-25173129 GCA_027568935.1 Erythroxylum urbanii | reverse complement strand
CTATTCACAACTGCATGAGCATGAGGTGTGGTAATTTACCACACCTGGACCCGTTTCTCAGGTCCGACCCGTTCTCTAGAAACGGGATGTTACACAAAGAATCCAACTTTTCGTTCCAGAAGAAAACACATAGGAGTTCAATATCATTTTGTTCGTGAAGCGGTGGAAGATGGAAGTGTGGACATGTAGAAAATTCAAACAAAAGAGAACCTAGTAGATGCATTAACAACGCCAATCAACATTGATAAATTCATATGATGTAGATCCTTATATGGCTTGGCAAAGACATAGATAGCAGATAAATGGCAAGATAGAAAGAACGGTGTAGAGATTGATTAGTTCTCAATCAAATCTCTAAGTGGGAGATTGTTGGTTTTCTATCCCACATCGGAAGTGGGTGAGATTAGAAGCCTCCATTAAGGCTAAATAAGGAGGCATATGATTAAGGTTTTATATATCCCAAAATCTCTTTGCCATAACCTTGTGTATTAATTCTTGGTGTGGATTATGAGATCTACCTCTTGTAATCTTTTTTTTCTATAGTCGAAAGTTTTCTATTTTGACTCGTGGTTTTTCCTTGTATTCGTTAAGGAGTTTTAACATTAAATCTTGTGTGTCCTTTTTACTTCAATTTCTTTTATTGGTGTGCTTACTCTGTCTGGGTGAAGTTCATCTCCTATCACTTAAAACTATATGGGAGGAACTCGCAAGCTATGTAAAAGTTTCAACTTATAGATATGGAGGATACAATTGCAGTCTCGCCAAAGAATATTTAGAATAAAGAGATAAAGCGAAAGCCCATGATTTTTTAATAGGATTAGATATAACCCTCTATGGGAATACTTAAAACAAATATTCTCAATACTGATCCCTTACCCTCTTTAAATTGTTCATATGCACTAATCATCTAAGAAGAATGAGATAAGCAGTTTGCAGGTCACGTGAGGAACAAAATAATGTTGTGGGCTTTGTAATTCAAGAAAATTTGAGACCATGTAACAATTAAGCTAATGCGAAATGAGAATGAGTGATATGCTTAAATTGTAAGAAGCTAGGGCACGAAGTCAACGATTGTGATAAGATAATGAGGTACCTAGAATGATGAGGTACTCGACAAGGTCATGAAAGTGTGAGAAGAGGAGGAAACCATGGTGGACATAAAGGAAATGGTAGACGATGTGATGGTGCTATAGTTGCTATTATGAATGTAATGTAAGTCATTGGTACAGGGAGTTCACTACAGGCTTCGACATCCTTTATAGAGGCACATATAGGTTATTTTCTAGCACTTTCTATGAAGGATTAGGCAACCCTGGTATCAACGATGAATAATCGTAAGCTGGCCATGACCAGGAAGCTCACTGGCAACCACTATTATCATATTTAGTTATTGGATATAGAGGCATTGTAGTATATGATCGGAAATAAAAATTGGCTCTCTGATATTCGAGAATTAGTGACATCTTCTATTAGTCTTTTCTATGGACAATATACAATTACTACTCATAAGGGTAGTGTGAACTTAGGAGGAGGCATTATTTTGCAACATGTACTATACGTGCCAAATTTGAATTGTAATTTGATTTCCATAGCGTGCTTAATTACATAAATGAATTTTAATGTCAATTTCACTAATTAGCTATTTGTGATATATGACTATACCTCGAGGACCTTAATGATAGAAATGGCCTAGAGGACCCCAATGTTAGAAATGACCTATAGGTATATTTCTTTTTGTCCTACATTGGAAAATTGCAACTTGTTTTTAAGGTTTATAAACAAAGATGTTATTATAAGTTTGAATTAGTGGTTAGTGGGTTTTTAAAGAAATAATAAATGCACGACCCATATATCTTTTGGGAGAATTCCTTTTATTTCAAATATTTGTTAAGGGTTTTGGTTTTTTTCAAACTTTTTCTAAATCAGTTTTAGTTTTCAATTTTGTGCCCTATTATTTGAAATACAACTCTTGAATTTTCTAAACAATTGAAATCATGATCCTAATTTTTTATAATGATTAAAAATTAGTTTTACTTTTCCTTATATAAGCTACAACTTCCACATTAAAAGTGACACACCAAAAAATATTTTCTCTTCGACTTTTGGAATTTCTGGGCAATTATAGTTCTTGTTCCAAAGCTTTTGATGTAAGTACATGCATTGAAGGCTAGCTGTATTAACCTTGGGAAGTAAACGATCATATCAATTGCATCCTGGTCATGCCAGAATTCTCTTTCAGGACATTGACTCATTCACGACACATCATGATAAGTTTTTCTTAACTAATTTTTGTATCTCAAAAATCTAAAAATGACTTTTTATTTCTTTATTTCTTTTGTCTTCCTTCAATGGCTAATTTTGTTAATAAGACACTACCAAACCTTTCAAAACTTGAATCTTTGGATGGTGTTAATAATATAGCATTGGTTCTAGAAACTGCTAATTTTTTTGAACAATTAAAAGTTGAAAATGTTCTGTTTAATGAGTTTCCACCTAAACATGCAACTATTGGAACTCCTGTAACTCTTATCACTACCCCCTTACTGAAAAAGCCAAATAGTCTGTGGATAAGTCTACGAAGTAATTTGAAAAGGACAATAGCATTATTATAGGACACTTACTAAACTATATGAATAACAAGCTATTTAACTTATTTGTTAAACAAAAATATGCTAAGGTTATTTGGGATACTCTGGAAAAGAGGTATGATGATGATGATATGGCAAAGAAGAAATACTTGCTTGACAAGTGACTAATATTTCAAATGGTGGATAACAAACCAATGTTGGATTAGGTGCATGAGTAATAAAATCTGGTGGTTGATGTTCTTAGAGAATGCTTGTAGATGTGTGAAACCTTACTAGCTAATATGTTGTTAGAAAAATTCTACCCTCCTAGAGTGATAACAAAAATGACTTGACGCATAAGAAAAAGGACATGAACTTACAGGTGCTTATCAGTCACAAGAAAATTGAGGAGGCCAATAGATTGAAAGATAAGCAGATGTCTTCTTCTGTTTCAATTAATGATAACCTTGTTAAATCTGTTGGTACTTATAAAGTCATGTTTAAAGGGAAAGGAAAGAAAATGTAGAAAAGTGGTGGTCAATAAAAAAAGTTCAAGAAAAGTTATGAAAAAATCTAAAAGAAACAAATCACTTGTTATGTCTATGGAAAACTAGGCCATAAGGGATACTGATGATTTAGGAGGAAGTACCAACATAATGGGAACTAGAATTTTGCATCTGAACCTACACCATAATCAAATCTTAGTGACAAAGAGAAGATCATTGCTGCTGTGACCATAGAATCCAATATGGTGAAAAATAAAACTAATTAGGTGCTGAACACTAAAGAAACAGGACATCCCTATTGCAACAAAGAGCTTTTTCATGATTTTAAAGAGGCTGCAAATTGGGAATGTGTCTACGTTGATAACAGTACTACTATTAGAGTGCTTAATAAATGAAAGATTTTCCTTAGATTTACATTTGAAAAACTTTGGCTTTGAATAATGTTTTGTATGTTCCTTCCTTATATAGAAATTTAGTTTTTGGTAGTTTGCTTAATAGAGCCGGTCTGAAAGTAGTTTTTGAGGACAGTTAGGTAATAATTACCATTTTATAGGGAAGGGGTATTTGACTGATGTATTGTTTGTTTTCAACATTTTTTTTCTGTTGTTCCTAAGGTTAGTTCTTCTACTTCTAGTTATATTGATGAATCTTTTGATGTGTGGCATGGCAAGTTAGAACATGTGAATTTTGCTTCAGTTAGATTAAAAATATGCATTTAATTGATATTGTGGATGGTGAACATTGTTTAAAGTGTTTTGCTTTAGTAGAAGCAAAATTGGTTTTAAAAAAACCTTTTAAACTTATCACAAATAGATACTATATTATCTTTGTTGATGATCTTTCTAGATACACTAGAGTATATTTGTTAAAATCAAAAGATTAGGTTGCAGAAATGTTTTTAAAATATAAAGCATAATTAAAAAATCAATCAAATAAGAAAATTTAAAGGTTAAGGTTTGATAAAGGTAAAGAGTATGAAACTAATTTTCTGGAAAAATTTATAAAACAAATGGCATCATTCATGAGACTGGATCACCTTATACACCTCAACAAAATGGAATCATAGAAAGAAAAAATTGAACCCTTAAAGAAATTATAAATACAATATTGTAAAGTTTTGGTATATCTGACAATATGTGGGGGGGAGGTGTTTTATCTGTAAGTTATATTCTTAACAGGGTTTCTTATAAAAAGTTACATAAACACCTAATGAAATGTGGAAATGCTTCTAACTTGAATTTTTTAAAATTGTTGGGGTGTTTATCTAAAGTAGGCTTACTAGACTTTAAGAAAACTACTGTTGGACCTAAAACCTTTGATTGTGTTTTTATTAGTTATGCTCAAATAGTGTAGAATATCGATTTATGTGTATAAGTGATCATTCTATTTGTGAATCTAAAGATGTTGAATTTTTTAATATATTTTGTCTAGTGAAGAAAAATGATATTAGTAATAATGTTGGTCTAACTAATGTTGTTGTGATGCCTTGTTCTTTACTTTTTAGTTATGTTTCAAATGAGTATGTAAATGAACCTAAGAGGAGTAAAAGAAGAAAAATAGAAAATAATTTTAGACTTAATTTTGTTACTACTTTTCTGTTTGAGAATTCTAATAGAATATATGAGGACATAATGTCTACCTTTCTAATTGAAGATCTTAAAATGTTTGAAGGGGCAATAACTTTTATAGATGTTAGCTTTTGAAAAGAATGCATTAAAATTAAGCTAGACTTTATAATATCAAACCACACTTGAAACTTAGATGATTTACCTAAAGGTAGTAAAATTATTAGGTGTAAATGGAAATTTAAAAGGAAAGAAGGCCAGACAGATCTATAGAAAAATGTAAGGCAAGATTGGTAGTAATAGGTTACACTCAAAAGAAAGGCATTGGCTATTTTGACACCTATTCTCCAATGACTAAAATTGCTACAATTAGAACTCTTATTACACTTGCTGCTATTCATAACCTAGTAATACATAAAATAGATGTTAAAATGACCTTTCTAAATGGTGATCTTGAAGAAGAAATATCTATGGAGCAACCTGGAGGATAAAGTATGTAAAATTAGAAAGTCTCTTTATGATCTTAAACAAACTTTTAAACAGTGGTATGAAAAATTTGATCATACATTTGTAAGCAAGAGGTATATTGCAAATGAATCTAATTCTTGTGTGTATTTTAAGTTTTTTTGGAATAGATTATGTGATTATATGTTTATATGTTGATAATATGTTCATATTCGGTACTAATGTAAATGTGATAAAAGAGACCAAATTTTTTATCTTTTTAATTTGATATAAAAGAGCTAGGAGAAGTTGATGTGATTCTTGTTATTAAAATTAATCAAACTGAAAATGGGTTTTCATTATGTCAATTACATTATATTGAGAAAATGTTGAAAATATTTGATATTTTTGATACCTATAAGAACACCTTATGATCCTAGCTTTTCACTTAAAAAGGACAAAGGGCCTATTATTTTAGAAGATGAATATGCTAACATCATATGTAGTGTAATGTTTCTTATGAACTATACTAGACCTGACATAACCTATCTTATTATTAAATTGAGTCATTATACTTGTAATTTGAGTAATAAACATTGGAGTGCACTTCATCGCTTAAATATCTTAAAGGTATAATAAATTGGAGTTAGTATTTTAGTAAATTTCTTACAGTGTTAGAAGATTTTATAATGTAAATTGGGTAACTGATAATGATGAAGTAAGCTATACTAATGGCTATGTCTTTACTTTAGGTGGAGATGTTATATCATGGAAATCAGCTAAATAAACTTGTATTGCATACTCAACCATTAGAATTTATAGCCTTTGAATCGATAGGTCAAGAAGCAGAATGGTTGAGGACATATTGGTAGACATGCCATTGTGGGAAAGATCTTTAGTGTCAGTCTCCTTATATTGTGATTCACAGACAGCTATTGGGATTGCTAAAAATAGTGTCTATAATGGTAAAAGAAGACACAACTGTATTAGACATAATTCGGTAAAAAAAAACTAAAAAATGGAGTGATTTCATTGAAATTTGTTATATTTGAAAGCAATTTAGTAGATACTCTCATAAAAGGACTAATAAGGAAAATTATTTTAGAGTGGTCGAGGGGGATGGGCCTAAACCCCATTGATTAAGACAATATGGTGGATAGCATTCTTTAGTCAAACGAAGCCATGTGAGTCATTGTTATGCACCACTTTTCTCATCCCTATAGCTTGCCTTAGTACATGATGGATTTATAGCTTATAGTGGTGGTTCATTAGAATTGGACCTGATGGATTCCATTTATAGAGGTCAAGTCTTAGTGACTTTTAATGGTTTCATGGTTATGAAATGAAATCACCTACTTGAGTGTTAAGGTGGGCCACCTTCTATAAAAGCCTTGGGCTATCTTTCTAAAGCACTTATGGGACCCAAGGTGTGTGCATAGTCTTTAAATAGTATAATAGCGAACATTACGGGTATGATATATGTTGTGGGGGTCTCAACTTATCTTTTAGAAGTTTAAAAGTAATTCACTTCATTAACTGAGATGTTGCCTCAATTTACTATGCATCAATTTAATCAAATGACATTTGTGTTTAGGTATTTCTGCTTTCCTTTGCCCAAATCGTTTTTTTTTACCAACAAGTCATTTATGGGGAATTGTTGGAAATGGCTTGTGAGTAATTTCCTTTTTTCCGATATTAGAAAATTGCAACTTATTTTTAAATTTTATAAACAAACATGCTATTTTATAAGTTTAAATTAGTGGTTAGTGGGTGAAGAAATACCACATGCACATGTGTGCTGCCCGCCCACTCATCTGTCCAAGTTGGTTGGGTTGGACCAAAATCTATATATCTTTTTAGAGAAAATTCCTTTTGTTTTGAATATTTGTTAAGAGTTTTGATTTTTTCAAACTCTTTACAAATGTTTTTTTATTTTTCAATTTTGTGTTTTATTTTTCAAAATATAGCTCCTATTTCTTAACAATTGAAAAAATAATCTTGATTTTCTTAACGATTGAAAACCTATTTTTCTTTTCCTTATATAAGCTACTGCTTCCATTTTAAAAATGATACACCAAAAAAAGTTTTCTTTGTGGCCCTTGGAATTTCTAAGCAATTGTAGTTCCTATTCCAAGGCTTTTGCTGTGAGTGCACATGTTGAAGGCTAGTTGTGTTACCCTTGGAGAGTGAATGATCATATTGATTGCCCCTCAGTCGTGTCAAAATTTTCTTTCAGTGTAGTGACTCAATCATGTCACATATATTTTTCGGTAAGTTTTTCTTTACTAGTTTTTATATCCCTAACACTTGATTGGAGCGAGTGAATTGCGAAATAAGGTCTATGTCTTCTTTGGTGGTGCTCAAGTGAAATTATGTAGAGTGAGTTCGTCATACACTTTTGTTTTGTAACATAACCTTATCGGGCATCCGTCTCCTAAAGTAGTTAATATAATTTTATGAGGTAGTAGCAATATTAGTAGTGAAGCAAACAAAAGTTGTGAAATTTGCTTTAGAGTGAGGCAAATAAGGTATATATTTGTTAGTAGTAATAATAGGGCCAGTGAACCTTTTTCCTTAACATAGTGCAACATTTGGGGGGCATATAGAGTTCTCTCTTCATGTGGTTCCTACTATTTTTTAGCTGTCGATAATGATTGTTCATTCGGTTTGGATTTTTTTATGGCATATAAGATAGAAGCGCCTAATATAATTAAAATTTTTTGTTCCATGGCTGAAACCCAACTTATTAAGTTGGTAAAAATAGTGAAGTGACAATGGCTCTAAATTTCAGCATCTTAAGAAATATTTTCCTGACTATGGAATTATTTTCTAAACCTTTTATGTTGATACCCAATAGGAAAATGAGAGAGTGGAGTGTAAGCATAGGAACATTTTGAATGTTACCTGTGCTTTGAGATTTCAAAGGAACCTTTTGATTAGTTTTTATAGAGAGTGTATATTGACAACATAGTGTATATTAACGGCAGGTTATTTGATTAACCGTACCTTTACCACTTTAAATGGTGGAAAGACCCCTTTATGAAATTTTATTTGGACAATGGACCTCATATAAGCATATAAGAACATTCAAATGTTTGTGTATGTCACATCATAAGGAGTGTGATAAAGATAAATTTAGAGAACAAAGTTACAAATGTGATTTTGTGGGTTATTCTTATGGAAAGAAGGGACAAAAGATTTTGATTTAGAGACTCAAAAATATTTTGTTTTGAGAGATGTGGTTTTTATAGAGAACAAAATTCCTTTTTCCTTTAATACTTTAGATCTTACGGACAAAGAGGAAACATCCTTTTTTGATATGTCGTCAGTATATGATAACTCATCACTAGATGGACCTTAAGTTATTCGTAAGAAATATAAGGTTGCAACACATGAAATTTAAAAAATTAGTGGGGAAGCCAAGCTAAATCAGGGGTGTGATGTTGTTAATATGTTAGATAATAGGTGTGAGTAAGAGGAAGCATTAGGGATGACATTAAGGATGAGCATGAGAAGCATAGGGGGAGTGATGCAAGAAACAAGCATAACAAGCTATTAAGTAAGGTGTTTTAGATGAGGTAGAGGTGCTTAGAAGGGGACATCATACTTAAAAACCTTCTACAAGATTGCGAGATTATGACTGTAACACAATAATATCCGTAGACCCCTCCTTCGTTTCACCTGCTTTGTTATAGACTATAAATACCCTTATACTGTAGCTAATTTTGTGACGTGATAAGTTTTGAAAATTATAGAAAATTTCTTACAATGATTATAGTTAAGGTTAAGCCTACTAGTTTCTCTGTTGCAGTATGGGATCTTAGATGGAGGGTTGCCATATGAAAAGAGAAAGATGCCCTTGAAAATAATAGGACCTAGACAGTTGAACCTTTGATCTCTTGAAAAGCATGTTAATGGGTGTATAAAATCAAATATAATTCTAATGGCAGTATTGAGCGGTTCAAAAAGTTCTTAGTGATTCTTAATAATAATCAGGTGGATGGTGTTGATTATGTTGGAAAACTCGTAATCAGACCTGATTAAGCGCTTTTTGTTGTTCAAAATAAATGGTTTCATTTTTCTAATTTTCTAATTGTTCTAAAATTTTATAAGTTGAATTAGATCAGATTTTTCTTATTCTTTTCTGAGCTGAGAGAATTGAAGGATTTTTTATTGGGGGAATTTCTAAGTTTAAAGAATGGTTTTTGCGCTAACTTCCTAATATTTTATATCCATACTTTCTATCATAAATAGATTATTTATAACTCAATCAAAATACAATTATTTTCAAGAACAAAATATTTATTATGCTTAATCTTTTTAATTTTATTTGTATCTGACTTAATTCTATCCTTTCTTCAAGTAATTTTTCTTCACAAAATAGATTATAGTCTACGCTTTTTTGAATCCAATAGTGGATGTTATGCTAATAATCACTGTGCTCTTTTTTCTATTAGCCTTGTTTAGCAAGCTTCTGTAAGTTTTAGATGAGATCTTGAGTGCTGTCCTTCTTTACTACTGTCTAAAAATAATACTTGATTTTTTTATTTGAGAAAAAAATTATAACACTTGATAAGATCAAATAAGTTTTATAGTATAAGGTATAAACCCTCAATTCAAATCTGGAAATTATTTTATAGAGCGAGAAATCTCGATTATACCATTTCCAGATTCTGTACTTTTTTCCATTCCATTGAAATAAATCATAAAGAACTAAAAATAAAATCAAAAATTTTAATAATAAATAATTAGAATATATATTCATTTTTTATCCAATTTATTACAATTTCCAATAGGGATTCCTTTGTTATTTTGCTCAAAGATGTTTAGTTGTATATGCATCATATCTATCACAAGACTTGTAAAAAGAAAAATTCAAATTCAGTCCTGATACGTTTGTGAAAGAATCAAGTGTAGGAGAAAGAGAACTCATTTTGAACCGTTAACGAAAGTAGAGAATATAATAAATAATTAGAGACTCGAAGAAATGCTCTTAGTGATTCTTGATAATAATCAGGTGGATGGTGTTTATTATAATGAAAAGTTTGCTCTAGTTGCTAAGATGGTGACAATTTGAACTTTTCTAGCAATAGTAGTGGCCAATAATTAGGATCTTTATCAGATGGAAGTGTATTTTTTATGGTGATTTAAATGAAGAATTTTATATGAAATTGCCTTCTAGTTTCTAAGTTTCTCATCCAGGTAAGGTATGTCATCTTTGAAAGTCTTTATATGGCTAGTGATAGGCTTCGCTAAGTTGACTAAAGCTCTTAAGTCATTTCGTTTTACTCATTCTTATGCTAATTATTCATTGTTCACTTATAATAGAGGGGCCATTCCACTTTTTATTTTGGTGTACATTGATGATTTGATTATTGCTAGCAATGATAATGTTATTGTAAGTTCGTTTAAAATATATGTTAGTATTTGTTTTCATATGAAATATCTCAATGTTTTGAAGTATTTTTTGGGGATTAAGGTGGCAAGAAGATCAAAAGGATTTTTTATGTGAACAAAAATATGCTCTTGACATCATTATAAAGCAAGTTTGTTGGCTCTAAATTGACTAAGTTTTTGATTTAGAATAATCATAATTTATCCCTTGCTACTGGATCATTGCTTTCTGATCCTGACTGGTATAGAGGGCTAGTTGGTCGCCTTATATACTTAACCATCGCACGTTTGGAATTGAGCTACTGTGTGCATATATTGACACAATTTTATGCAGTACCCTTACCAAGAACAATGGGATGCTATATTGTGTGTAGTTTAATATTTAAAGGGACCTCCTCGACAAGGTATCTTGTTACATGTAGATAATAATCTGTGTCTCTATGCCTATTATGATTCAGATAGGGTGAGCTATCTACTGGAGGTCTTATGACAAGCTATTTTATTTTATTAGGGCACTCGCTCATCTCTTGGAAGACTAAAAAGCAACCAGTAGTGTCTTGTTCATCCACTAAAGGTAATTATCACTCTATGGCTGCAACGAGTTATGAACTTTCTTAGCTTAAGGCACTGTTGCAATCTTTGGGAGTTGAACCTTCTAGGCCTATATATCTATATTGTGATAATACTACAGTGTTCTATATTGCATCTAATATTGTCATTCACAAACATACAAAACATATTGAGAATAATGGCCATTATGTTTATGATCAAGTTCAGTCAGGACCTAAGTTCAGTCAGGACCTTTGTTATTGAACATGTGCATTCTTGGAATCAGCTAGTTGGTACTTTTACTAAAACATTGGGGAAATAATAAAATTTGAATATTTTTTTTCAAGTTGGACATTTGTGACTTACGTACTCCAACTTGAAGGCCAATATTGGGAACTATACAAATATGATATTCACGTATATCACACTTGATCTTCCTACCAATCCTACCTTATGTACATATTTATTTTATCTCCTGCTTTCTCTCGATCACAGATTCATACCCATTAACCCATATATAGTCTAAATCCTCCATATCCCTGACTTTTCTCCACATACCTTATATAGATGAACCACTATTGTATCCTATTTAAGTTGTATGAATCCAATAACAAATGTAGCTTCTGTTTCATATCAATTCCTTTGGTTTATACCAATTACTTCACATGGTATCAGAGCAGAACCATGGCAGAAGAAAATAGCAATTACAGTAGCACTCCTTTAACACAGCTAACGAGAAGAGATGTCTCTGTTGACATGGATTCTCCCTACTTTCTTCATCCTTCTGACAATCTTGGAACTATGTTTGTAACATGCGTTCTGAATGGGTATAACTATTCAACTTGGAAAAGGGCTATGTAAAATGCCCTCCATGCCAAAAGTAAGATGCCCTTTGTGGATGGCGCGTTGAGTAAACCAGACTCCACATCTCCTGATTACTCTTCCTGGACGAAGTGCAACTCCATAGTGATCTTATGGATTTTTAATGCAATCTCACGTGATCTCTATGACAGCGATGCATATATAGAGACTGCACAAGAATTGTGGTTGGATCTTGAAGAAAGATTTTTGCAAGGAAATGCTGCACACATCCATCAACTTAAGAAAGATATTTACTTGCTACAATAAGACAACAAATCTGTCTTTTCTTACTACACCAAATTCAAGGCCTTGTGGATGAGCTTCAGATGTTCAAAAAAATCCCATGATGCAACTGTGGTGTAGGAAAGGAATTTTCCACAGCAAGAGAACAGGAGAAAGTGCACCAATTTCTTCTCATACACAATGATGAGTTCAAAATGGTACGTTCATAAATATTGAATTCAGAATCCCTTCCTTCTCTTAGCAGGGTATATGCTATGGTGGTTCATGAAGAAAAACAACATCGCTTGATTAGAGCACGCACACCGACAGTGGAATCTACCGCTCTTGCCGCCAAGGTAGATCCTACTAATGTCAGGACCACATATCATAGCCAAAAGCGATGTGATCATTATAATAATACGGGACATTCAAAGGATGAATGCTTCAAATTGAATGGGTATCCTCCTAATTGGAAGCAAAAACGAAAGACAGATACAAGCAAAAATAGAAATATTTCGGGACAAACACATATGGCACATGCAGCCGCTGTCTCAATAAGTAATAATGATCCTTTACCCATTGTTGGCCTTTCTATGAATCAATATAACCAATTGATGCAACTCCTAGATGGTAACTCCTTGAATTTGGCCAATTATGCAGGTAAGCAATACCTTAACTCTAATACATGGATAATTGATAGTGGTACTTCTGATCACATGGTTGCATTCGAAAATATGCTAGATGATCATACATGAATGGAACATCATGCCACCGTTAGCATACAAAATGGTAATTCTTTACATATTACTCATATTGGAGATACTACTTTATCTTCCAACATTAAATTGTCAAACGTATTATACATACCTGATTTTAAAAGCAACCTTCTATCAGTTAGCAAGATCATTAAGGACCTCAGTTGTGCTGTTATTTTTCTTACTGAATTTTGCATTTTTTAGGACCTCAAAACGAGGAAGCTGATTGGATTGGGTAAATTACAAGATGGAGTTTATCAATGCACTTTTCAACATTCAGCTGCTCTTTCTAAAGTTTTTAGTACCACCCTTTGGTGCCAACGTCTAGGACATGCTTCTCTTCCTAAAATTAAACAGATTTCCACTTTAGACATTACTTTTCCATCTTAATTCGTTTGCGATATTTGTCATAAGTCTAAACAGTAACGCTTGCCTTTTTCTCCTAGTATTAATAAAGGCATGCGTTGTTTTTCTTTGATACATTGCGATGCTTGGGGACCTTATGCTACCCCTTCTTTAAGTGGTTCACATTATTTCCTTACAATTGTTGATGATTTTTCCCGTTGCACTTGGGTTTATCTTATGTGTTATAAATTTGAAGCTTTTAAATACTTGACTTTGTTTTATCGTATGGTTCAGACTCAATTTTCCTTAGATGTCCAAAGAATATGCAATGATAATGGCGGTGAATTTACTTCCAATAAATTCAAAGAATTCTGCTTTGCTAATGGCATTGAATTGTAAACCTAGGGTGCTTAACAGAACTGTGTCGTCGAATGTAAACATCGTCATATCCTTGATGTAGCACGGGCCTTAGTATTTCAGGCCAATCTTCCAATTTACTTTTGGGGGGAATCTGTTCTTACTACAACTTATTTAATCAACATCATGCTCATACCTTTACTGTCAGATAGAACACCAAATGAAGTGCTTATTGGTAAGATTCCCCAATATAAACATATTCGCATGTTTGGTTCATTATGCTATGGTCACAATCGTTCTGTACCTCATGATAAGTTTGCTTCTAGAGCAACACGATGCATTTTTATTGGTTATCCATACGGCCAAAAAGGTTACAAACTATACGATCTAGATACAAACAAGAGTTTCATATCTCATGATGTTATTTTTCATGAACGTATATTTCCTTTTGCAATTGAACCTCCATCTCCAGCATCCAACATTGTTTTCCCAATACCTTTATATGAGCAAAAGTTTGATACTGACTCTACAAACACACCTACTTCCACGAACCTGACCCTTCTTATAGCTTAAACTAATCTACTCCTACACCTATTATTCAATCTTTACCTCTTACTCGACCTAAATGTATGCGTCAACTCTCTACCAAACTTCAAGGCTTTTTATATGACATTCTAGCTGAGTTAGCTCCATTTGCTTCCGCTAACTCAAGCATTGTCTACCCCCTATCATCTGTCATCTCTTATAATGGTTTTTTTAACCTTACACAAAGCCTTTCTTTCAGCCATCTCCTTTATAGATGAGCCTTCTACATTTTCATAGGCTTTTAAAGATCCTTGCTGGCAAAATTACAACACTTGAAGCAAAGCATATATGGACTCTTGAATCCCTCCCCCAGGAAAATGAGCCATCAATTCAAAATGGGTATACAAGATTAAATACTAGGCTGATGGTAGCATTGAACGCTTTAAAGCACGATTGGTGGCAAAAGGATTCACCCAAATCGAAGGAATGGAATATAACAAAACCTTTGCCCATATTGCTAAGCTCACCACAGTCCGTTGTATCTTAGCTCTTACTGCCATTCACAATTAGAGTTTACATCAACTTGACATTAATAACGCCTTTTTGCATGGTGATCTTCATGAAGAAGTATATATGAAAGTTCCTCAAGGTTTTCGTCATCCTGGTGATTCTCGAGTTTGCCGTCTATGCAAATCTCTCTATGGCCTCAAACAAGCTTTAAGGCAATGGTTTGAGACGTTCACATCTTCACTTACTGCCCTTGGGTTCAAGCAATCTAAAGTTGACCACTCTCTCTTTACTTCTCGTCGTACTGGTAGTTTTGTTACTGTTCTCAATTATGTTGATGATGTCATTATTGCTGGCGATGACACAAAACAGATTACTGACCTCAAAACCCAACTCCATCAGCACTTTTATATCAAAAACCTCGACCATTTAAAATGCTTTCTTAGGCTTGAAGTAGCTCGCTCTCCACATGAAGTAGTACGATTAAGTTTAGAGGTTCTGTAATTTGTGAGGTGTCATGAAGAATACATATTATGAAATCATTGATTTAAATTAACAATTTTGCAAAAATGAGTTATGTTGATAGATCTTGAATGTATAGACGAATATCACGTGATGGTTTCATTAATCCTGAATTTGTTGAGGGAGTTGAA
>JAOQML010000195.1:25136003-25157779 GCA_027568935.1 Erythroxylum urbanii | reverse complement strand
ACATATTAAATTCATAATTCATAATTCAAAATTAATATCAAATAATTAAATAATAAATATCTAGTTGATATTAAATCAAATTATATAAAAATAGAAAAAAAAAGTGGAAATAAATAGGCCTTAACTTTTTTTAAGATACCATTTGGCATTTTATTTAATGCTTTAGGTAAATCGTTGGCTATCATAATGAAAATATGAGAGTTCCACCTTATTGATGTAGATTCTAAAGTCCTCATTTTATGTTTCCTAAAAATTTTTTGGCCATAGTTTCTTTAGTAAAGAGAGTATTATTGAAGTATCACATTATAAGTTAGGGAATTAAGATTGATGCATCCAAAGATAAGATATCATCTATAAACATTTTCTTTGAGAAATAAAGTTTGATGGAGATACAAATGTAATATTGACTTGGATATTGGAGTCAAAATTAACCTAAGATGGATGAACTGATCAAATACTTGTCTTTTCTTGGTTAAAATGAAGTTAGGGTCATACACCACCATAATCCTCCAACTAAAGTGAGCTTAGTAGTTACTAAGAGTATTTTTTTTTGGAAAGTAAAGCCTTCCTTAAATCAGTTGATAATTATTTGTTTTTAGATAGGCAGTTTAAATCCCTCACATTCCAGATTATTACTAACAATAGGTTAGAGTAGATAACCCTTTAAAAACATCTTTTTAGATTTCCTTTCATATTTCTTCTTAAAAAAATTTAGATGATGAGATGTTAACTTTTTCTTAGGCATCCCTTACTTTCTCTTATTGTATCTTGGAGACTTCCAATCACATTAGCTCATTATAATCACTTGTCTAAAAAGTTTTAACCCAAGGTCTCCATTCTTTAGGTTTCTCATGTTTGGTGGGCTTCCATTAATAAATTAAGAGAATTTATGATTATATTATATTGCCTTTATCTAATTTCATTATTTTTATTGTTTCATGTAACTCTTTTTTTATTTCAACCTCAATGTATATTCTAGTATAGCCTATTCTTCTCATAGATGTTATGCTTTTATCAAAGAAAACTAGTCTACTTAATGAGTTTGTCAGGTAATTGAAACCTATTATTGACTCTTATTCTAGAGGTATGTTTTCATAGTTTACTTATGTGACAACATATTTTATTTTGAGTCTCTCTAACTCCATCCTTAGAGACCACTTTTGTGAAAGAAAAAAAAGGCTTATAATTAATATTCAATAGTCCAAACTCTAGTACCTTCATTAAGTTATCCTTACTATTAAAAGAGGAAAAGATCACTTTTATTGATGAGTGTTCTTTCCAAGCTTAGTCTCCTTTAAGGTGGTCTCTTATAAATGAAATAACCTATTAGAATGGCAGTTCATTTAAAGACTCCAAATCTTAGAATTTCTAAAGAAAAGAGATTATATAAGAACTTTCTGTTATAAGAGGAGAAATTGAATGAAGATTCATCTTCAATCATTTGATACCAAATTAACATATAACAAAAAACGAAATGGTAAACCAAGAGTCAAGAGAAAAAATAAGGAAGTTAACATAAAGGACTGAGGTAAAGATGTAAGAAAGAGAGGAATTATGGTCAAAGGATGAAAAACAAAATCAACATAGTTGAAGAATGACTTTAGTAATGGAGAAAATGAATAAAAGAAAAAGGGAAGAAAAGGGAGCAGAGAGATAAAAAGATTTAAGAGCTGAAGAGGAGAACATGACTTCTCCATAAAAGAAGCAAATAGATAAGGAGTTGTTGAGCAGGTGAACTCTATACCTAAAACAAAATGAAACTTATTAAAGGAAAGGGGCAGAAAAGATGTCGTCTAATTTGGTTAATTAAAAGAGATTTAAAACTTTAACAAATCAGTTTAAGTAAACCAAAAGAAAAGGAATCGGACGATAAAAGCAAGAAAGAAAGAAGAAAATTTTCTATCTTAAGAAATCACTAAAGATAATCTTCTGAAAGAACTTATACAAAAATGCATCTCCACAAGAAGTAGAAGATCTAAGCAAGCCCATTACCATATAAGAGATAAAAAATTCTTTGAAATCTCTGAATCCTCATAAGGCACCTAGTCCTGATGGATCTAGCCCATATTTCTTCAACAAGACTTGGAACCTGACTAAGGATATTGTGATTGCTGCTATTCTAGATTTTTTCAACAAAGGAAAAATGTTATATGAAATCAACAAAACATTTATAACTCTCATTCCTAAGATAGGTAAGCAAGTGAATTTCTCTAATTTTTGAACCATTTCTTGTTGCAACACATTGTATAAAATCATTTCTAAGATTTTGACTTAGAGGTTGAAAAAATACTTCACAATTACATTGATTTTTTTCAAAGGGCATACATATCAGGAAGAATTATAAGTGACAATATATTATTGCTTCAATAACTTGTTATAACCTATTATAAAAAAGAGTAAGGAAGAATTGAATTCTAATAATTGATTTGAAGAAAGCCTATGATAGTGTGGATTGTGAATTTATCCTAAACACTATTCACGCCATAGAATTCCCTCAAATGTTTAATCAGTGGATCTCACAATGCATTACCACTCCTTCTTTCAAGATTCTAGTGAATGGACAACCTAGTAAATCTTTCAAAATCTACAAGGGAGTTCAACAAGGAGATCCCATCTTACCTTGTATTTTTGTTCTTGTTATGAAAGTCTTCAACAGAACCCTTAAGAGAGTTGTGGAGAGAATAAAGGCCTTCATATTTCACTCCAAGTGTAATAAACAACATATCACTACTCTTTGCTTTGCAAATGACCTTACACTTCTCTCCAAGGCTGATTAGTTTTTTTATCTCTACTCTTATGAAAATTTTGAAAATCTTTAGCAAACTTTCTAGTTCCAAGATATGCCTCCTTCCAATGCTTTTCTATCTATCTAAATATGCTACAGGAAAAGAACCTATTATTAACTCTATCACTGGTTCCAAGTTACACCTGCTTCCAATGCTTTGTTTAGGCATTCCCATCTCAACCTCTAGTCCTTCCTTTAAATATTTTAGCACTCTAATTGATATAATAAATAGTAGAATCTCCTCCTAGAGTTCTAAAACTCTCTACCTTATTGGTAGAGCTCAACTTGTATCATTTGTGCTAAACTTCATTAATATGTTTTGGGCTACACATACAGCTACTCTTAAGAAGGCCATTAATCCATAGAAATGATATACAACAGGTTTCTATGGAATAGGAATGAGGGTACTTTAAAAAGAGTTGAAATACAATAGAAGGAGGTTTATTTGCCTAAAGAAAAAGGAGGACTTGTTATCGTTTCCTTTAAGTTGATGGATATTGTTATGCTGTCCAAAAGATAATAGAGATTAATGACTGATAGATAATCTCTTTGGTATAAATGGATTCATGAACTATATATAAAAAGGAGAAGCATATGGAGTCCAAAGATTAGATCTTCCTCAACTTCAACTTTGAATGCTATTCTAAGAACTAGAGATTTGTTGAAGAATGAGTTTGTCACTCTTATTGGAGATAGGAAACTGACCAGTTTTTAGTTTAATAATTGACTCTCGTGTGGTCCTTTATACGAATTAGAAGAAATGGTAGTCTTTAAATCTATTATAGTCAGAGGTTGATAGTTGCTGAAGTATTATTGATAGACAAATTTTCACACAGAGTTCCATTTCTAGACCTCTTTGTGAAGAAATTACTCAAACTAGCCTACATGGAGGGGAAGATAGCATCATTTGGAAGTATACTAGAAATGAAAAATTCAGTAATCAATTTTGTAGAAAGATCATTCATAATCATTATAGCAGAATACCTTGGGCTAAGGTTGTTTGGTTCAAACATTTACATCCTAGGGCATCTATTACATTATAGTTAGATATGTAGGATAAGTTAGCAATTGTTGATAAGCTGAAAAAGTTTCTTTTTTTTAAATTAAAGGTAATTCATTGACTATAGTGAAACCATTTACAAACATTACAATGACATTTCTGTTTTGAAGACCAAAAGATACTCCTTACAATGGGAAAATAGAAGCTGGAAAGTAGAAAATGGAAACAACTAAGTTAGAAGAACCAACGTGTTTGCATCCTAACAATTGGTGAGTGACATCTTTCACTATAAAAAGGTTGTGTCTTATTGAATATAAAATCAATAAGTTGGTATGGATTCATTAACTCCTTATGGTAAATTCTTCGATTCCTCTCGATCCATATATGGTATAATATGAGTGAGAAAGTTGTTTTAAAGAGTAGACAATCCCACAACCATGAGCTAAACACTTGAATAAACCAGGTGAGGGTAAGAGCCTGAGATAACAAAAGGTGCAAGCTTATAGAGTATTTGACTCCATACTATAGTGGAGTAATTGCAACTATAAAACAAATGGATTTTATCTTCTAGTAGCAGCTTACATAAGTTACATCTGGGTCAAACGTTCTATGTCGTCTATTTTTTCTGTTGAGGCGATTTTTAATTGTTAGCCAAAAAAACATGGATGCTTTGGGGCTGATGCAATGTTGACATAGAACAAGTACCAGGGAACTCGTGAAGATTCAGCTTCAAGGCAGGTCTAACATGAGTTGTTAGTCAAGATACCGGTAAGATGGGGTTTCCAAATAGTTATGTCTAAAGTGTTGGTACGACGTATACTAAGGATGTATTGACATAGGGTGTTAAACCCTTTGAAAGTACTAAACCACTACCCTATAGAGATGAGTGAAGAGACTTCAGTGTTATGAGGGATTCTACCTCTAAAGTGTTCGAGCTTATTTATGCATATCAATGGACTGAAATCAGTCCAGTTATCGTACCATAACCAAACAAAATATAAGCAAGTAAATGATGTCTCTAGCTTTCAGCGTGTGCTGAAAGACCCAAAAAATAGCCCAAGATGATAGAGTTGTTAGAAATTCTTAGAAATAAGGTAATTCTTATGAATCCACTTCATTCTAAGGGAAGTTTTATCTGTAAAAAACCTCCATATTTTCTTCCAAATGAGAGCTTTTTGTATGGTATATATAGATGGTTTACTTAAGCATCCTTGCTGCTTTAGAGTGGTGACCTCCTCCCATTTAACTTTGGCTCTCTTGGTATTATCCCTAGAACCCGACCAAGTAAATGCTTTGATAGTTCTATCAAACTCTTTGATCACCTTACGTGTATGAACTAAGTGATTGATATAGTATATATGTAAGCTACTCAAAACTAAAATTGCAAGTGTGACTCGGGCTACCATAGATAGAAATATGTTTTACCATGCCGAGATTTTAGATCTGTCTTTTTCCAAGAGGGGCAAGCAATTGAAATAAGTGAGTTTAGCATAAGAAATGAGGATTCCTAGGTACTTAAAGGGAGGAGTTTGTAGCTCCATCCCTAATGTTCTGGCAAGCTCAAGAAATGCGGCTCACAATGTCGATACAGTAGTAGCTAGATGGTGGTATGATATAGGTTCATCATTCAATTCTTCCTAGTCTTACTATTATCAGTCTATGGTGGATGTAATAGCCTCTTATGGTTTAGGATACAAAGCTCCTTCGATTGATAACTTAAGAGGTAAGATTTTGAGTTGCTCAATTTCTGAAATTAAAAGTTATTTAGCATAAAGAAGAGTGAATTGGGTTACTTTTGGGTGTTCAGTCATATGTGATGGTTGGACAAATAGGAGGTAAGAGCATATTATTAATTTTTTGGTTTATTATACAAATGGCTCAATATTTTTGAAGTCTATTGATGCATCTTGCTTTATTAGAAATATTGATACTTTATTTGAGATATTTGATGAAGATGTGAATGAAGTAGGGCTAGAAAATATTGTTCAGTTCATTACTTATAATGATTCCGCGTATAAAGTGACAGGAAGAAGGATACAATATAGGTATAATTCGTTTTTTAGACTCCTTGTGCTACACATTATATTGACCTAATACTGAAGATTAAAGTGGATCCTAAGTATTTTCCTATTATTGATGAGACTCTGTAAAAAGCTAAAAAGGTGACCAAGTTCATCTATAGTCGTGCATGGGTGTTGAATTTAATGAGAAAGGAATTTACCAATGGTAAAAATTTGTGTCATCCTAGTGTGACATGATTTGCAATGAATTTCTTATCACTTCAGTCTTTTATTTCAATGAAGAAAGAGTTAAGACAAATGTTTACAAGTGATAAGTGGGTTGTATCTCAGCATGCTAGGTCTAATATTGGATTGGAGGTTTCTAGCATTATACTGGAAGATAGAGAATTTTGGTCTCAATGTCAATTTGTTATATGAGTTTGTGAGCCTTTGGTGAGGGTGCTTCACTTAGCTAATAGTGAAGAAAAGCCAACAATGGGTTTTTTTTTTATGTCAAAGAGAGGGTGAAGGAAGCAATCAAGGCCAATCTAAAACATAGGCAGTCTTTGTACACTCCATATCTTACAATCATCAAAGAGAGATAGGAAAGGAAACCTTCTTCTCTGTTATTTATAGCTGGGGCATTGTTGAATCGTAGTGTATATTTTTTATCAGATTTTACAAAGAAAGCTAAAGTTAGTAGAGGAATGTTATTCACTATTATAATAATTGCTTGCATAAAATGATGCAAGATCTCTTGAGCTCACAAATAGAGCTATATAAAGTAACACCCTCACTGCTATAAGGTACATACCAGAACACCCTAACGACATTCTAGTATATACCCTATAAAAATGGCATGCTAACTATCATACTTTCACTCTATAACATAGTAATTTATCCAACTTAATCATGGCATCTACTATCATACAAGAAAGTCACCAAATCTTAAAACAAATTTCCTCTTTTCATTACATAAATCTGAATGTATATACATTGTGGCTTTCAAAAATCTATATATGTACATCATCATATCCTAATACAAAATATAATATATGAAAGAGGAAATACAAAAGATCTAACTAAATTCTTCAGTCCAGTTGACTGACCTTTGAGCCATATCTTCTTCACAAAAGTACAAGAATTAAGTTTCTTGTACTGTCTCTCAGTAAAACTCATATGAGATAACTATCATCAATAGTTCACTCAATTCATGCAACATATCATTTCACATAACAGATAATTCATACCATTGCATTTTTACATATAACATCACATATCACATTCTCATTTAAGAGTTAGACAATTGCACAATTGTATGAGTGTCTAATAATGCACATATATGAATATAAAATATGCACAATGCATGTTTAATGACATTCCCGGGTATTTTTCAGTGATTCTCATCACATAATCATTCGTTTTTCAAACTCACTTAAGTGTCATTTATACTTATGGTTTATACCTTAATAAGACCATAAAAATCAAAATTCATAACTCATTTCTTCAATTCAAATTTTTCCTAAGACACACTTTCGGGTCAACTATCCATGATTAATCTAATAATGAGAATGAAATAATTCAAGGATACTTTCTTCTAGAAAATTGTTCGTGTATCTCTTAAGTTTCTAACGACACCAAGATCATTCAATTCAGTTCAGTACACCAAAAGTTATACTCCAAAGAATTCGAACTATTCTTAAACTGTAACAATGCCCTGCACTCCACTTCAGTCCAGAATTTGAAAATTTTAAAGATAGAATTAAAATTCTATTTCTTCAGACAAAGTGTATCCCTATGTCTCTAATTTATTCCAAATTAAGAATTACTCCATTTGAATAACTATAGATCAAGTTATGAAGAAAATACCAAAGCATGTTTAAGTTGTACAGGAAAGTTGGCCGCGACGAAGCCAGGAGTTAGCTGCGAGGAACTTTTCCCGAGAAGAATCCTTGCAAAATCCTACAAGTTAGCTGTGACGAACCAAAGAGTTGGCCACAACGAACTTTAAAAAAACGCAGTAAACAGAACTCATTTTCCAACACTCCTCATCATCAACTTCATCCCAATTCATTTCTTTTGCTTAGTCTATCATTTCTAACTTATATCCACATCATTTACTCTTAGTTTATACCCCAATTACAGTTCACTATCATCTATACACAAATCAAAATCCATGCTTGATCATATACATTAAAAACCAAACATATTATATACACATTCATCATAATGACCTTTCTATCTCAAAACCATCTCAACAACAACAACTTATCAATTATCAACAAATCATCACTCTTCCAACTCCATTTTTATGATCAGCTAGCACTAACCCATCATCAATACAAAAAAAAGCAAAGCATAAACTCATTCATTCATTCATCGCTTTTTTCATACACTTTCATACACCATTTAACAACACTAAAGTAAAACATAATTCCATTACCTCTTCATTTACCCACATCATTAAGTCATGAATGATATTAGCTCACTAAATTCAATTGTTTTGACAAAAACCTCTTTATAAATCAAACAACCACGAATTTACCTAAGGAATTTCATATTCAAAACAAAACCTCAAATTACTCATCATAATTTCCCATTTACACTAACCTATGAAGATTAAAGCATCACTTACTTGATTTAGCTCCAATTCCTTCAAAAACACATCGACCATAGCTATCCCATGTATCTCACGACCATCATCATTCTAGGGTGGATTTGGTTGGGTTTTCGCGTAATAAATGAAAGGAACAATAAAATGGAGGTAGAAATTGAAAAATGGAAGCAAAGTTTAACGTTGATGATGGTTGATAACACACTTCATGAAGAAGGAGAAGGGAAGGCCACGAAAATGGGAAAAAGAAAAGTAAGACAAAACACTAAACTTGGTTTTTCAATTGGAAAGCATCGTAGGTTTTAAGACATGGCTTAGCAAGTGACATTTGTCACTTGCCACATGTCATCTCCTTATAGGTTCACTTAGGTTTTCTCATTCAATTTGTCTAATCAACTCCAATTGTCTCCAAATTTTAATGAAATATGTCATCAAACCCAAATGTCATTTATAAAAATTTTCACTACCATTTGACTCTTAATTCTACTACTATTTATCAATTGTCTTACCACTTGGCATTTTTCCTAGTCCAAAATTACCCAATTTTTAGAAATTTTTCTAAATTTCTCCAAAAATTCTAAATTACTAAATACACTCTCCAAATTAATTTTCAACATATAAAAGCCACAATTCTTAACAAAATCACATTCACAATTCAATTATAAATCAATTATACCCGGAATGTTTATGAATGCATGTACAATTATTTTCATGTACAAAAATTCAATATTCAAGAGTCTGAGCATATCATATAATGCATTAGTAACGGGATGTTACAACTCTGCCCATAACTCTTCTCTCATATTTACTATTCTAGCCTCAACATGGGTAACGGGATGTTACAACTCTCCCCTTCTTAAAAGAAATTTCGTCATCGAAATTCTTACTTGATTGTTCAAACAGGTGGGTTATTACCTCCTTATATGCTCCTCAGTTTCCTAAGTTTCTTCCTTAGTTGAATGATTCTTCCAAAGGACTTTCACCAATGGAATGACTCAGTTTCTCAACTGCTTAATCTAAGATCCCACTATCTTAATTGGCTCTTCAATATAGCTTAAATTACTAGCAACCTCAATTTCTTGAGTCTGTATCACATGTGTCGAATCCAATTGGTATCTTCGGAGCATACTCACATAAAAAACATTATGCAATTGAGACATCTCATTCGGTAAAGCTTACTTATAGGCCAAAGTTCCTATCCTCTCAATGATCTCATAGGGACCAATGTACCTAGGGCTCAACTTGCCCTTTTTACGAAATCTCAATTCTCCTCTCCAAGGTAACACTCTTAGAAATACTCTATCTCCCACACTGTATTCCTTGTCCCTTCGATGTTGATCCACATAACTCTTCTGTCTATCTTGGGCTGCTTTAATTCAGCTTCAGATCAATTGTACCTTATCTACTGTATCTTGTATCAACTCTAGGCCCTCAACCATTCTCAAGCCCTCTTCATCTCAATACAGTGGCGACCGACATTTTGCTACTATACAGTGCCTCATAGGTGCCATCCCGATACTCCTGTGATAATGATTATTGTATGCAAATTCTATCAGTGCTATATAATAATCCCAAACTCCTTGAAACTCCAATACATAAGCTCTGAGCATATCCTTAACAGTCTTTATTGTCCTCTCACTTTGTCCATCTTTTTGAGGATGAAATGTTGTACTGAAGTTCAACTTAGTACCCATAGTAGACTGCAAACTTTTCCAAAATCTCGAAGTAAATCTGGGATCTCTGTCCGATATAATGGACACTGGAATCCCATACAGTCTCACCACTTCATTCACATATTTTCAGGCCAACTGGTCTAGTGAATTATTCTCTCTCACTGGTATGAAATGGGCTGACTTAGTCAATCGGTCTACAACAACCCATATCGCATTGTTTTATCTCGGAGTCTTAGGCAATCCCATGATGAAGTCAATAGTAATTTGTTCCCATTTTCACTTCAAAATAGGCAACGAATGTAGCTTTCCTACTGGAGCTTGATGCTCAGCCTTAACCTACTGATATGTTATACATTTAGAAACATACCCCGCCACTTACTTCTTCATTATGGGCTACCAGAAATGCTGATTTAGCGTGTTATATATCTTGGTAGTACCAAGATGCATAGCATAGATAGCCATATGATCTTCCTCTAGAATTTCTTTCCTCAGATCATCCACATTAGACACACATAGCCTCTGTTTCAACCACAAGGTCTCATCTCTCAACTCTAATTCAGAATTTAGACTCATCTTCACTTTCTCTATAATCTTCACCATATTAGGACCTTTTATCTGTACTCTTTGGATTCTATCATGTAACATCAGCCTTAAATTCAGCGCGATCAAGGCCTCATCTTGCTCCAGATTTAACTCTACATTCAGAGCTTTCAAATGAATCAAGTTAGGTAACCTGGATGTCTGAATCTGAGCTATACTAGTATTAGACTTTCTGCTCAAAGCATCAGCCATCACATTAGGTTTACCTGGATGATACTAAATCATGCAGTCATAATCCTTCAACAATTCTAGCCATCTCCTGTGTCTTATATTTAACTCCTTCTGACTCAGCAAATACCTCAAACTCTTATGATCGGTATAAATCTGGAATGTCTCTCCATACAGATAATGTCTCCATATCTTTAGAGCAAAGATAACTACAACTAGCTCTAAATCATGTAATGAATAATTAATCTCATAAGACCTTAATTGTCTCAATGCATAGGCGATCACGTTGCCATACTGCATCAATACACATCCTAATCCTTGATGCAAAGCATCACTATATGCCACGTTTCCTCCGGTCCCTGGTCGAATAGTCAACACTGGTGCCGTAGTCAATCGATGCTTCAACTCCTCAAAGCTCTCCTGGCATTTCTCTTCCCATCTGAACACTACATTCTTCCTTAGAAGTTTTGTTAGAAGGGCTAAGATCAAGGAAAACCCCTTGATAAACCTCCAGTAGTATTCGGCCAATCCTAGGAAGCTTCAGATTTCAGACATATTCCTCGGAGCTTCCCAATTCATCACTGCCTCTATCTTCTTTGGATCCACTAGTATGCCTTCTCCAGTCACTATATGTACCAGAAACACTACTTGATCCAGCCAAAATTCACACTTACTGAATTTGGCATATAGCTGTTTCTTCCTCATAATCTGTAGAACCACTCTCAGATGCTTGACATGCTCTTCTCTATTCTTTGAATACACCAAAATTTCATCAATGAACACAATCACAAACCTATCCAGGTAAGGCTGAAACACCTTATTCATTAAGGCCATAAATGCTACCGGGGCATTAGTTAACCCAAACGGCATTACTAGAAACTCGAAGTGCCCATACTTACTCCTGAATGCACTCTTCGGTACATCAGCCTCAATTATCTTCAACTAATAGTACCTTGATCTCAATTCTAGCTTAGTGAATACTTGAGCTTGCTACAACTGATCAAGCAAATCATCAATTCTAGGCAACGGGTACTTGTTCTTCACTGTTACCTGATTCAGTTGTCTATAATCAATGCATAACCTCAAAGTCCTATCTTTCTTCTTTACAAACAGCACTGGAGCTCTCCAAGGTGAAAAATTGGGTCTAATAAAACCCTTTTCTAGTAACTCTTGTAGTTGAGCCTTCAACTCCTTCAGTTCTATAAGTGCCATCCTATATGGAGGAATAGATATAGGAGCAACACCTGGAACTAAATCAATTGTACACTTTGTTTCCAGATCTGGAGGTAAGCTAAGTAATTCGACGGGAAACACATCCAGGAATTCCCTAACTACGGGAATGTCCTACACATTCTGCTCAGCTCTAATATCAATGACATGGGCCAGATAGGCCTCACATCCTCCTTGCATTAACCTTAGTGCACTTACAAATGATATCAACCTCGCTGGAATTGCTTGAATAATTCCTCTGAAAATAGCTCTTAGCTGACTAGGAGATTCTAGTACTAAATCCTTGTTATAGCAGTTCATGACAGCCCTATGAATAGTGAGCCAATCCATGCCTAGGATAATATCTATCTCTCTCAGCTGTAATATAATCAAGTCTGCCTCCAAAACTGCTTGATCAATCTGTATCAAGCATCTCTTGCCGACCTCCCTCATAACTGTAGTACTACCTATTGGTTTACTTACCTCTAGTCCATAACGTAATAACTCTCTATCATAATGCAGCCTAGATGCCAGACGCGGTGCGATAAATGAATACGTAGACCCTGGATCTAGCAATGCAAATACTTTATGCTCATATATATATAGTGCACCTGCAACGACATCCGGAGAGTCCTGTGCCTCCTGCCTAGTCATGGTATAGACTCGGGCCTGAGATTGAGGTTGACTGCTCCGTACCTCAGTCCTAATAGAAGAATTTCTTATGCTCACTCTGCCTCTACCACGGTCTCTCTGTCCAATCCCACTATCTCTACTCTGCTGAATAGTAGCTTCATTCCCCGATCTGCCACTCATACCAGACTGAGTTCCTATAGCAACAGGACAATCTCTAATCTAGTGGTCAAAGGAGCCATATCTAAGGCAAGCTCCAGTCAACCTCTAGCACTCATCACCGTGCATCTTCCCACGGTGCTCACACTGAGGCAACTAACTCTGCATTGTACCTCTTCCACTGCCAGACTGTGCAAAACCACCCCTATGTCTGAATCCTGACTGCCTTGATCTAACTGGTGGTTTGAATGCTCTGTTATGTCACTTATCGAATCTTCTGTCAGAACCACTCTGACTCTCACTGGACCTTTTCAATCTGGATCCTTGCCCAGACTCTGCTTGTCCCTCTCTCAGTAGTTGTTCAAGTATGATTGAAGCAACTCTCAACTCAGTGAAATTACTCAGATTAAAGATCGTCAGTCTTGTTCTGATCTCCATGTTCAGCCCATCCTTAAACCTCCTACACTTATCTTCTTCGATAGGAATCAAAGCAGCAGCATATCCCATCAACTCATTAAACCTGATCTCATACTCTGCCACTAACATCCTACTCTGCTTCAGATCTAGGAACTCTTTCATCTTCCTGTCCAAGTAGATCTTGGGCAAGTATTTCTCCTTGAAGACCTTCAGAAAGTCTTCCCAGTTTAGGTTGCAAGGCCTGGTGGTACTACCTGGAATAGTCTTCCACCATTGGTAAGCTGGGCCCTATAGTAAGGACACTGCATAGTCGGACTTCTCATTCGGCTCGTAGTCCATCTAATCAAAGACCCTCTTTGTTCTTTCCAGCCATCCTTCGGCCTCAGCAGGATCTGTACTTCCGTAGAAGTCCACAGTTCCCTACTTTCTTAGCCTATCATAACTCCTTCCCCTTATCTTCGGAACTATAGGAGATATTACCTCTAGTTGAGGTACAGAGGACTCTCTACTGGCTCCTACAGATTCTTGGTCGTTCATGTCTGCTGACCTTTCCACTTCACCGCTTAAAGTGGATGTCCTATAATAAATAAGAACCTTAATCATTATTTGCATTTCTCGTGATATTTTAAGCTTAACATTCCTATATGTCCCTATGGATGCCAAACCATGCTTTGATACCACCTAACTATAACACCCCCACAGCTATAAGGTACATACCGGAACACCCTTATGACATTCTAGTATATACCCTATAACAACGTCATGTTAACTATCACACTTTCACTTTATAATATGGTAATTTATCCAACTTAATCATGGCATCTACTATCATACAAGAAAGTCACCAAATTTTAAAACAAATTTCCTCTTTTCATTACATAAATTTGAATGTACATACATTGTAGCTTTCAAAAATCTGAACAGGTACATCATCATATCCTAATACAAAATATACTACATGAAAGAGGAAATACAAAAGATCTAACTAAATTCTTCAGTCTAGTTGACCGAGCTTTGAGCCATATCTTCTTCACAAAAGTACAAGAAGTAAGTTTCTTTGTACGGTCTCTCAGTAGCTAGAATCCTCTCTCGGTTCTAAAATGTCAAAATGCAATTTTAGGTGAGTTTTACAAACTCAGATGAGGTAACTATCATTGATAGTTCACTCAATTCATGCAACATATCATTTCACATAATAGATAATTCATATGATTGCATTTTTACATATAATATCACATATCACATTCTCATTTAAGATAGTTGCATTTCAATCAATCAAACATACTTAATAAAAAGTATATGGAATGCACATGTGACTCTTTTTCATTTATTACGTTGTTATGACCGAGTGTCTAAACTGTCCCGTATCCATTATGGATACCGGGCTTGTCCCTATCCGTTGGAGATACAAGGCTCTTTTTACATAGTGAGCCCTTGGCTCTTAATCACATTAGAGCTTTAAGCTCATTTTCAGTGGCTACTCAGATCACAACTCTCATTATTTCAAAATATAGATTAGTAATTCCAAAAAATTAAGTAAATCAAGAACAACTTCGAATGTAAGTGTAAAAGACATATTTTTCATTTTATTATTGGTAATAGAAAAACTTATATATTCTAATCAATTAAGAAAATTAAGAATTGTAAGGAAAATGTTTGGGTTTTGGCGACATTGTGTATAATTGGTAACGAAATGGTGATATGCGACGAAAGTTCTGAGCGTAAAAAAAGGTAAAAGGTTTAGTATTGATGATGATTTATCAATTTCGTAGCAAAATGTTGTACATTTCGTGATGCTATTTTATTTTCGTAGTAAAAGATCAACATTTGGCGATAAAATATAAATTCATTGCCAAATGTACCGGATAAGAAAAATTAAGCATCGTTGTTTTCCTTGTATTTGGTGACGATTATCGAATATGGTAGGTAAATGTTGGGCATTTAATGACGAATCGTCATTTCGTCACCAAATGTTACAATTGTAAAAAAAAATTATAGGAGAGACGACGTCATTTGTTTAACGACAAACGACATTGTCCCACTCTCTGAAACTTTAAACCCAAAGACACCACTCTTATATATATCTCATGATATTCCATAACTTCGATGCTGATCCACTTAACTCATTCATCATTATCTTGGATCACTTAACTCCTATTATAGATTCATTTCACTCATTTATAGTATCTCGAATCAATTATGGCCTTTAACCATTTTTAGGCTCTTATGTAAGGGCGAATAAACCTTTTTTTCATATAACGCCTCATAAAATATTCTAATGATATCACTATGATAATGATTGTTAGGCTTAAATTCAATTAAAACCATACATTTACCTCATAATCCTATGAACTCCAAAATATAAGTTTTTAAGCATATCCCCAACAGTTAAGACTGTTGACAATTCAAACACTCAGTCACTTATTTCTACATCCTTAACCGTTAAGTACTATTACGACATATTACCACTAGGATGTATAGCTTAGGTTGTTATTTATGCTTTCTCTAGTAATTTCTTTGTTCAATCATCTTTATCGGGTACACATCCTTTTTGTTTCAGTCACCAATTATTATTTTCCAATTTAAACTCAAATTTGGATTCATTTTTGATTCCTCAATAAGATTCATAGATTCTAAATCCTTAATTTGGGCTTTGGTAAACTTCTCATGTGAAACTGATCTTAAATTCCACAGCTAATAGCACTTTGATTTGCCCAAAATTCAACTCAACATTCTATGTTCTTCATTGCACTAGGTTTGGTAATCTCAATATATGAATTTATGCTACACCGTTATTGAATTTTTTTTCCATTCCATGCCTCAATTTACAATACTAGCTTTGCTGGGAAATACTCATTTGCTTAATCAACATCTTTCAGTAACTCTATTCATTGTCTTAGCCTTATATTCAATTCTTTCAAGCTCCATGATTACCTCAAACTTTAGTGATCTGTATATTTATTTATAGATCCAAAATGTTTCATTGTACATATAATGTCTCCAAACTTTCAAAGTAATCACTATTGTAGCAAGTTCTAAATCATGTATTAAATAGTCAACTCATGAGACTTTAATTGTATCAATGCATATGAAATCACTTCATTATGCTGCATTGGATTTCATCCTAATCTCTAATGTGAAACCTCATTATGTACCATATAATCTCCAATTCCAAATGATATTATTAACGTCGGTGTTATAATTCCTCAAAATTCTGTTTACATTGATCACTGATACGGTTTACACATTTTTCCTCAAGCTTTTTTTTTCACAGGATAAGATCAGTAAAAACCCCTTAACAGTCTCGGGTAGTATCCAACATACATCTAGTTTTAAAAAAACTCTGAATCTCTCATGTATTCTTTATAGTTTCTTACTACTTCATTACCTCTATTTTCTTGGGTTTCCCAATACGCATGTTCAGTTACCATAAGATCCCACATTTATTTGATTAAGCTAAAATTCACTCTTATTGAACTCGACCTATAATTGTTTCTACCATCATAATATGTAAGATTTATCCTCAAGTTTCACAATTATGCCCTTTACTTTTCGCATACACTCGATATATAGTTTATAATCATAGTCACTAATTGATCCAATTTTGCTTGGATCACTTTAATTTTCAATACCATAATACTGTTGGGGCATTGTTAACTCTAATAGATATAACCCAAAACTCTCTGTGCCCATAATCTATTCTCGTAATTCTTTAAGAATCTAATTCCTCAATGAAGTTGTATTATCTCATGTTATTTTTGATTTCCGAATTGTCTTTTCCCAATTGACTCCTTTTCTCAAATGATTTTCTCAATTCATTTGATTTTCTTTGATTTTCACATGGATTTATTCTAATGCCTACTCATTCATTCTAGTTTCTCCACATATTTCAATTTAATTGCAAAATTAACTTCCTGTGTTGGTAGCACATTCATCAAATCTGATTTGTATCTCTTATACTTAATATCACCTCAAATTTAGGATTCCATTCACTTAGGTTGGACATTTTACATCAATAAAAATGCATGCACTCTCAGTAGCATATTCGACATCGTATCCTTGAGTCTCCGTTAGGATTAGTACTCCAATATTCACTTTTGATTCATTATAGATTTATTTTTAATTTGTTCTTTCATTAATCATCCTTAAAGTAAACTATCAGGTTTGTGTAACCTAATTCAGTGAAATTCTTCTTTGAAAGAAGATTTCTTACTACTATCATCTATACTGTTCATGTAACCTTTATCAATCCACTATTATCATCATGCTGATTAGACATTCTTAGTAACCTCAGGGAGAATAATTTCTGTCATAACTTATATGATAAGAATATCCTTTCTGATAAGGCTCAGTAAAGCACTAAGCAATTCATTTACTCTAATACCTTGGTATATATCATCAAGATCAACCCATCTTTTCCAAGAATGTCTTTATAAGACAATTCACTAAGTAATAACTTATATTCAGGATACCTTAACCTTATTTGATTCAGGACAACAATTCTTCTTTTATATCTATCCTCTATCGTGGGGACTGTGCCACGATCGTGCCTTTCGTCTTTTTCAGAAAATTCATCACCCATAGGAACATCATTAAAAACCTCAATCTATCCTCTCTTGATCACTATTAGCACTTTCATGTATTACTCTAATTCATCTTAGACTTTAAACCATGGGAACTATGACTAACAATATTCAATAAGTCTTAGATTGCTTCCTATATTACCCCACATATATAATATACATGTTCCTAATATTCTCACTTGTCATGATAATCCCATTATCAAATATGTATTTGTGATAACAAATTAACTTAACTTTGGGGCTTTGGTTATCTCTTTCTCATTCTTGCATAAAATCCTATCTTATAAGCAATTCAAAATTATTGATGCATAATCATTATGAAATTCTGGTCACAATTCCCCTAATATCTTCTTATACTGAATTATAAACTCCTATCACGATACTCATACAACCATTCTATGTTCAAGTTCAACTTTTCAAGGTCAAGAAAATTTTATTTTCTTTCAACTTGGCTTGTACACTTTAATCTCATCATTTCTACTTATATCCTTATTTTTCTCAAACAATCCACACCACGGCAATCACTTTGGGTTCACATTCGAGGATATATCATCACAGTACAATATTAATATCATACTCTATATTACATCCACCAATATAATTGTGTTAAATATTTGTCTGTCATATCTAATCATATACTATTTCTCATTTCTAGACATTCACAACTTCTATTTTCTCACATTCTGACATATCATCACTTTTCTCACTATTTCTATCAGCTTAAGCACTTAACACATGCTCATGTGTGTGACTCATGCTCATGTGACTCAGACTAGGGATCAGTTGCTACTATCTACTATAATATATCTAAAATGCATGTACCCATATAAGATAGTAGTTCTGGGCTCTGATACCACATATTTAGCACCCCACTCCCGCAAGACATGTACCTGACACCATGAGTGATATCCGACTCTGAGCCCCACGAGGGTGGAATGCTAGAGCACACAATCAGTCAAATCTCATTACAAAAATCTTTTTTTTTTCTTTTTAAACAATGCACACTTTTGCAAAAAATCAATAATCAATTCGGGCCCGTTTCGATCATAAACTTTTTCAATCACATATATAATAATTGCACTCAAAATCAGTTTCATTTACAACCCTTTCCATTTTGGAAAGTTATTACAAAATAGATTTGATCAATAAATATGATACAAAAATCTCAAAATACATTCTTTCATACAAAAAAATTAATGAAAATAATTATGCAGAAGCCAACTGATCCTGACCTCTATCTCTCACTTGCATACAATAGGTATACTCCCGTTTGCCTAACGAGGTATTCTTCTGAGCTCTGAAAAATATTAGCAAATTTTGGGTGAGTTTTACGAATTCAATAAGGTAACCATCATCAATGGTTCACTCAATTCATGCATCAAGGTAATCATTTCATATAAAACATATTCACATTTTCAAATAATTGATTTCGTATCACATTTTCACTTAAGCATAAGCAATTTTGCATTTCAATCAATCAAACATACTTAAACAAATGCATATGGCATGCTCATGAGACTCTTTTCCAATTATTACGTTGTTGTAACCGAGTGCCTAAACTGTCTCATATCCATTTTGGATACCGGGCTCATTGATAATTGTCCCTTATCCGATGGGGATATAGGGCTCATTTTACATAGTGAGCCTTAAGCTCTTAATCACTTTCTAAGCTCGAGGCTCTTTTTCATACTTTGAGCATTAAGCTCTGATCGGTGGCTACTCTGGTCACAACTGTCATTATCTGATTGTGCATTCATGTATGAAATGCATCTATCACAATCAATCATATTATGAAGCACATAGTTTTGCACATTCACATACAAGCAGTACTTCAATATCTTGATCCAATATCACAGTCATCGGACCTTCATTATCCAGAATTAACAATCAAGCCACATTCATTCAATCATTTCAAAATAGAATTTAAGCAAACAAGTAATTAAGTGAGATCGTTTAGGTTACTCACAGTACACTCCAGATTAGCACTAGCATCAATGATCTGGAAACATTTGAATGCAGAAGTTTATCCTGCACATCAAAATTATGCAATACACACAATGCACACACACATCAATAACTTTGCACAATTATAAGCATTCATTTATGCACATGTGTGTATATGGAATATGTACAATGCATGTTCATGACAATCCCAGGTATCTTTCCATTATTTTTGTCGCATTATCAGTCTTATGTCAAAACTCACCTAAGTAAAATTTGTACTTAGGGTTTATATCTCAAATAAACACTTTGAATATAATTTCATAACCCAATGAATCATTTCAGATTTTTCTCCAAACACTAACTTTCGGGTCTACTATTTCTGATCATTTAGATAATGAAAAGAAGTAATTTGGGAACACTTTCTTTTTGAGAATTGTCCTTCTATCTCATAAGTTTCTAATGACACCAAAATCATTCAATTTGGTTCAGTAATGTAAAAGTTATACTCCAAATATTTTCAGACTGTTTTTATTCTGAGACAGTGCCCTATACTCAACTTCCACCCAGAAATTGAAATTCTTACAATCCACTCAGAATTTGATTTCTTCAGATAATTTGTATCCCTATGTCTCTAGTTTACTCCAAATAAAAATCACTCCATTTAGATAACTATAGAAAAAGATATGCTCAAAATACCGAAGCATGTTATGTGTTGGAAAGTTGGCCGTGGCGACCTAGAAAAGTTCGCGTTAAATCTTCGCCGCGGCGAACTTCATCCTTCAAGTTTGCCATGGCGAACCAAGAAGAGTTGGCCGCGATGAACTTTGACAGAAGCATACGCAGAATATATTTCATTTTTTCAGATTTTAACTTCCCACCTTTTACATATATCCCATCTTAAACCTAAACCATCTCTTCTACTTCATTTTCAACTTCATTTCAAACCAATATCATTCACAAACCAATTCATAAGCTATACTTGTTCATCAACCAAAAAGATCAAAACATTTTCATATACTATTCATCAACAACTTCCTACACATATTCAACTTCATTTTTACCTCTAATTATCACCAAATATGCTTCATCCAAAAAAATCAAGAAAAGAAGGATGTTTATACTTACTTGATTTACCCAAAGTTTCTTCAATCACCATGAAATCCTAGCTCTCCAACATATGCGATTATAGGTGGAGTAGGTTAGGTTTTTTTTAAAGTTGTAAGATGATGAAGACAACCAAAAATGGAAGTAGCAAGTGAAGGATAAGAAGTGTCGTAGATGGAGAGAGAGCAAATGAAGAAAATGAAGAAGATGGAGATGAAAGAAGCATATGTCGTGAATGGGCACTTGAAAGACATGAAATGGTTGTTAATTTAGGAGAAATTTGTAAGTGGGTGCCACTTGTCACCTTTTAGTGGTCTCTAATTGGCTCTTTTATTAACTAGTCCATTTGACTCTAGTTTCTACACAAATTATCTCCAAAATTTCAATGACATAAGTCATTAAATCGTAATGTCACATACTAAGATTTCTACTTCCATTTGAAATTTTTTTTCTATCACTATTCATCAATTGTTCTGCCACTTGACATTTTTCCTGGTCCAAAAATACCCTTGAATTCTAGAAAATTTTTATATTTCACCGAAATTCTAAATCAATGCTTATACTCTCAAAAACCAATTTTCAATGCAAATAATTCACAATTCCAATTATAATCACATTTATAGATCAATTAGACTTGGCAATTGTCAATGAATGTATGTACAGTCATTTGATGGGTGCAAAAATTCAAATTCACATGTATGTATGCTAACATTATCCATGAGCATGAAATGCATTTTTCTATTCTCTTATTGCTATTTTCTCAATAACTGAAATCTAGGGTTCTAACCTTTAGTATAGAAATGGGATGTTACAATGAAGAAGGAGAAGAGAAGGCCACGAAAATGGGAAGAAGAGAAGTAAGACAAAACACTAAACTTGGTCTTTCAATT
>JAOQML010000195.1:25096213-25124865 GCA_027568935.1 Erythroxylum urbanii | reverse complement strand
AAAATTAAATTCCTTAATTATAATTAAAGTATGACTTTAATTATAATTAAGGAATTTAATTTTCATAAAAAGTTTTAAAATCTTAATGCTTTCTTTAATTATAATTAAGGAATTTAATTTTCATAAAAAGTTTTAAAACCTTAATGCTTTTTCTATAAATAGGAGTAAGCATCAGGGAGCTAGTATTCCTACTTAATTCCTCTCAAAAGTTAAGAAGTCGCTCTGTGGATTTCATTAAAAGTTGGGCATGTGAACAAATTGGGGTTGACACAACGAAAAACTTTCAAAGGATTTCAACGGGAAAAATTAATTAGGTACAATTTCTTGTTTTACAATTCATGTTTTATTATTCGAGTTATTCAATTATCGAGATCTGATCAAAAATCGTAAAAATTTTATATTCTATTATGCCTGCGATATGATCACAGTTGATTTCCAGCAGTACCATGAGAAAATAAATAATTCAAGGAGAGGATATCAAACTACTATAGTTGACTCAAGCAGAGGAGTCGAAGACAACTTTTGCTATGGTAGGGGATATAGTAGAGTTCTTATGGCACACATTTCTGACTTCTGTACAAGAAGTAGAGTTTGAGCTCTCAAAAACATCACCTCTACTTTCTAATTTCACCATTCTCATTTGAGGCCCACCATTAGGTTGATAGAACATGTGATCCACAAGAAGATTTACTCACCTAGTGCCCTAAAACTTTCCCTATTACTTTACAAGCTCAATGATACAATTGTCAAGTTTAGAATCTTTGTGCAGAGCTAATAGATCAAGGCCCTTAAGAATCACTCTACTTTTAAGCATCTCAAGCTTATTACATAATTTTACTTGGTTAGAATGATGAAGGCCCAACTGGTTGTCATCTGAGGAAATTTTCAAGGAATTGTAAATAAGCAACCAAAATAGGAAGTACCAGAAGATTTGGTCTACATTTCATTAGTAAATGGTTCTCAAATTGTTGGATTAGATGGCTATATTGCCAATATTGAAGTGAAACTTTTTGATGCAAATCCCATGTTGACATTGGGTTCAGGGTGTCAGGAATTTACGGAATGGGTGGCTTAGGAGAGACAATACTTATGCAGGAGGTTTTCAATTATGAAAGGATGAGATAAGAGTTTCCCCATAGGGTTTGGGTCTCCTTGTCAGATTTGAAAGTTGGGGATAAAATTGTGAAGTTAGTTCTCACAGAGTTGGATTACAAATTGGACAAGTTAGATGTCGATGCTCCATTGATATCTAACTTGTCCAATTTGTAATCCAACTCTTTGAGAACTAACTTCATAATTTTATAGAGCTTTTAGGTATTCTAAATACCTTATCATCCGATGAGAGGTACTTAATTGCGATAGATGATGTTTGGAAAGTTAATGACTTATTGGAAGACTTAGATGTAGATCATTTTCTAGTTAAGAAAATTGAAGGAAATAAAGAAAGAACATATATTAACAAACAATGGACATATAACTTATTTCCGTAAGGATTGCTTAAATACAAAAGTTTGTAATCAAAACTTTAAAAAAACATGGAAAAAAACTAAGCAAAAATGAGCAAAATATGAGGAACCATAACTCAGCGTATAGATTTTGTCAAACCCATAAATTCTAATCGGGGAATTGTGTGAGCATTAGGGAGCCTTGACAAATGTTTGACACACAAGACAATAGAATAAGACAAAAATTTACGAGTAGGTAAGTAAAATGGACATTATAAATGAGTTGACATGTATTGGTGTACATTGGCAGAAATCTTCAATAAAATGCAAGATTTGGACGTGAGATCAAAATATAGCTTGAGATGGACCTTGAGCTAAAGGTTACTTGGATCACATGCATGAGGGGAGACATGTGAGAACTTTAAGGACTTAATATGTGCTCAAATAGACGGACCTTGACTAATGGACTTGACATGGGTAAGCATTAGACCAAACCATTGTGCTATGAAAAACTTTGGGTTTTGATGACTTATCATCAACAGATAGAGATTAATGAGAGATATTGGATGATGTGGTAGATAAGATCTAGATATACATTAGCTTTTAAAAATGAAGACCATATGGGAGGATCATCTGAATATAGTAGAGTTTTTCAAGACTTACAACCTGCACTATGTCAGGCCTAGAAGCTATGAGGTATATGAGACAACTAATCAAGTTTTTGTCGAGATTCTCATCCACTTTGGCTGATCCATCATATCTAAAAAGCTTCATTTTTTCTTGCATAGGAGTTTCTATGACCTTGCAACTCTCTATATGAAATTTCTTATACTTCCTCTAACTGATGAAATCTCACTCCTCTGTTTCCTTACTTCTAGACCTAAAAAATAGGTCATCAATCCCAAGTCTGTCATCTTAAATTACTTGAGCATTTCAGACTTGAGCTTATCAATGAGCTCTTGGTTGTTTACTGTGATTAAAAGATCATAAACAGAAACAATGATAATGTTAGTGTCCTCATTTCTTACATATAAGTTGCCTCACATAAGCGATAATGTTAGTGTCCTCATTTCTTACATATAAGTTGCCTCACATAAGCTTTTATTGAAACCTAAGTTGGTCAAATAATCATCAATCTGGCTATACCAAGATCTTGGAGCCTATTTAAGGCCATATAAAGCTTTCTTAAGTAGATATACTTTGTCTTCTTGGCTTTGCACACAAAACCATCAGGTTGCTCTACAAATACCTCTTCTTCCAAGAAGGCATTAAAAAAAAATCATATTTTACATCTAACTGGAATACTTTCCAACCCTTTTGAACTACCATCGTAAGAAACAATCTGATAGTATCAAGTACAATAAAAAGAGCAAAAAATCTTTGAAAAATCTACAAGAAAAACCTATACATATCCCTTCACAATAAGCTTAGCTTTGTGCTTTACTAACCCATCAATATGGAGTTTTGTTCTAAAAATTTAACTCTAATGACCTTTTTATTTGAAGTCCTTTGAACAAACTGCCATATGTGATTCTTCTTAATCATACTCAGCTCTTCTTTCATGACTAAAAGCCATTTTTTTGTCTTGCATTGCTTCTTAAACTCTAGCTAGTTCCATTACTGCTACCTTGCATCTTGCATAGATGTTTACAAGGGATTTGGTTCCTCTAATAGGTAAGTCATCAAAATTATCTTCGTCCAACTATAAATTGATTAAAGCTTTTCCTCTTTCATTTTTTAAATCCCAGTTCCACTTTTCATCCTCCATTAATCCTACATCTTTGCTTATTAGAATTTTTCCAAATCAAGGCTGAAAAATTCTATAGACTTTAGAGGAATTGCTGTAGCCTATAAAAATGCCAGTTTAACCTTTTTGTCATGTTTGTCCTCTTTGATCTACGGTACGTGAGTAAATAAAAAACAACCAAATATTTTTATGTTTTCCATATTAAGTTGAACTCATACCATGGCTCAAAAGGAGGCTTCCCATTCACAACCTTTGTAGGAATTCTATTTAATAAGATAACAAACGTGTTTGTTGCTTCTGCCTAATATGCCTTAGGCAAGTCTTTCTCATGCATTATGCATCACGCATCTTTCCATCTCAATGTTGGTTATCTTCTTCCTTTTAGTCACTCCATTTTTTTGTGGAGTGTGTAGGGCTGTCATTTGATACTCAATGCCAGTTTCCTCACAAAATTGATTGAATTGATTTGAAGTATATTCCTTACCATTATCATATCTGAATATTTAGATAGTACAACCATTTTGATTTAATTCATTGCTTAAATATCAAGAAAATGTCTGCAACTTCATATTTAAATATGAGAAAATAAATCAAACAAGTACGAATGAAATCATCAATAAAGATTATGTAATATTTAGTCCCCTAAAGTGAATAAATTCTTTGAGGTCCTATAAGATTAGTGTAGATGAGTTGTAGCTTATTTGTTGCTCTTCAAAAGGATTTCTGAATTGGAAGTCTTGCTTGCTTGCTATATTGACAAGCCTTGTAACCTTGTAATTCTAATTCCAGTTAAGGTAACTCTTAAGCAACCTCTTTTCTCTACAAGTTCAACACTACAAAATAGTGGAAATGGCCCAATCTTTCTTGCCATGTTTTAGTGATGCTAGGAACTGTGTAATAGGCTGCGCGTTCCTCTTGTAATAGATCAAGAGAAAAACTCTTATCCTTCATTTTAACTTTAGACATTTATTTATCTGCTGCACCTTTGATCAAAAATTAATTTCCTTCAAAGATGACTTTGAAACGTCTTTCAAGTAGTTATTCCGCACTCAATAAATTTTGATTAATATTGGCACAAATAATTCATCCTTAATCAATTTTGTACCTAAGAAAATTTCAATTGGTACAGTTCCTTTCCCCTTGACAGCCATGTATTCTCCATTAGCAATCTTCACTTTAAAGATCACTAATGTATCCATCTCTTTGAAAATATCACAATAAAAACTCATATGGTTGGTGTAACCATTGTTTATAAGCTATTTGTCACTAGAGCTACTAGTTGTAAAACAAGTTGTTACAAAGAGTTGCTCCTCCTTTTATTGGTAAGCAATTTAGGCAACATTTTTTTACAGCAAATTGACTTAAGTCTCATTCTTTAGCTTACAAATTTTATGGCAGTTCCCACTTCCTAACATCTCTCATATTGAACATCATGTCTTCTCCAGCATTTGAAAGGTTGATGACCCTTAATTCCACAATGTTTACAAGGGAGATACTAATTTTTGCTTCCTCCTTTTGTGTTAGTATAATCTCTCTTTGAGACGTTCTTCTTATTCTTCTTCATTTTCCCATTTCCTCCTTGGTTTGTTTGCACTTTGGCTAGTAATGCCCCTTCTATAGAACCTTTAGACCTCATAAAATTTCGTTGTTTTTGAGCCAGCAGGGCATTTAATAATTCTACCAATTAATCTTTGACAAATCCTTGGTGTTTTCCAATGAGGAAATGGTTGCTTTAAACCTTTCAAGGACTAGTATAAGAATTTTATGAATCAATCTAGAATCAAGAAATTCAGAGCCAAATAATTTTACTTAATGTTGATGTAATATGTCGTAATAATTTTTGACAGTATCTAAATCCTTTATCTTTTAAAGTTAAAATTCTCTGATCAAATTGAGAACCTACATTCCATTGATTCTTTCATCTCATTCAAATTTCTTTTTTAGAAAATTCTAGACCTGAAATGATGATTTCATTATCATAATCCTAACAAAGATTTCTGGTGAGCCTGCAACAAATAATGTAGCTCTAGCCTTAGACTTTCTTCTTTTCGTCTCCTTGTGATTCTTAATTTGTGCCATGGTTAGACTTGTACGCAAAGGACAAAATTTGTAGTTCTCCTCAACAACTTCCTAGAGATAATTTGCCTTTAGATGTGCCTCCATCCTAACTGCCTAGTTGCGATAGCCTTTACCATTGAAGACAGTTGTTGCAAGTGCAGTGAAAGGAGATTTTGAATCCATAGAGAAAATATTAGTCACAGGCCCCTCAAAAAGAGAGCTCTAATACCACTTTGAAGGAAATAAAGAAAGAACAAATATTAACAAAGAATTGACAGAGAACTTATTGATATGATTTCATCTATCAAGCTTGCTTAAATAAAAAAGTTTGTAACTAAAAATTGAGAAAAACATAGAAAAAACTAAGTAAAAAGAAGCAAAATATTAGGAACCACAACTTAATATGTGGATTCCTAAAAGATAACAAAAAATAGAAACAATTATTCTAAAGACTTTGTCTTAAAAGCTATATGTATATGATATGTTTAGAAGCTTCTAAAGTATAATTCTCACAAAAATGAAGTTGGTGAGGAAGAAGGTGAAGACACGGGAAGTATTGGGGGTCATTTCTCACAAAGATTGCCCAGGAATTACAGTGGTACGGTCATTGTGATTAGTTAGTTAAAGGAGGTAGTAAGGATGACTGTGGGTGAAGAGAACTTACTTCATGTTTCACCTCTAGATGAATCAAATTGTTGAAAGACTTTTTAGGACTTTGTGGAGGTAAAAGATATGATAAACCATCTAACTTTGAATGTAATCAAAGATGAAATTTGACAATAATGCGGCGAATTTCCATTAGCTGCTAAGACACTTACCAAGATCATCCCTAGAATAATTGTTGAGATTGAGTATTTCTTTCATCTCATTTTGGTTTTAGTTTCCTTAATTAGTAGTAGTGCAAATATGATTCGTATTTTCAAGTCTTAAGATGCATTTGTTGCATCATAATCATATCAAGGCTTGAAATTTAGGCCCAACTAGTTCCTGAAGAACTTCTAAATCCCTGATTATATACTTTCGGTGGATAACCATCAAAATTGTTGTCAATACACCTAAATGTCCATTTTTGATGCTCATTGACACAAAAGTTGAACAACTAGGGGAGAACTTGTTTAGGCATTTTTCCTTGTTTAGAGTCCTAAATAGCAATCAATTCATTTTTCCTTCACGATATTTATTGCAAAATAATTCCAAACTACAATTATCTTCAAATTAGACCTTATGTTTAGGCATATTCCTATTGCAGGTTTTGAACTGCTCAAAGAGGACACTGGTAAGGTGCTTCCCAGGGTCAATCTTAATTTACAAAATCTAAAGCTCAATGGTGATGCATTTGCTATTGACATTCTGTAGAGATTAAGAACAGTAGTAAGATTTAATTCGGTTGGAATCTTTGTTTAACTAGTTCAATGTGAAGTATTCTTATTGCAAAATAATTTTTGGTTAAAATAAGTTTTACTGATGTTTGATGTAGAAAAAATTCCTTTGAGCATGCTAAGTATTTCAATGGAATAATATTATAGAGGACATTAAGGTTACAGTTAAAAACAAACCAATTTCTTATCTCAAAATTAAATTCCTAATGTGGTTCTAGTGACTTATCTTTATGATTGCTTATGAAAATGATATTATATTGATTGGAGATGATTCAATGGGGATTTATAAGTTAGAACTCTATCCACAATAGTAGTTTCAGAAGAAATAAGTCCACAAATGTCTATATGAATTTTAGCATCAAGTTGAGAAGGAGGTATATTATTTATGGGATAACTAGATATCAATTTTAAATTAGTTATTAGTACAATACTAATTTGTTTATAGATCAGCTTTTGGAAACTAATCCACACACTACCAAATAATATTTTGACTTCCAAAGTTAGTCATTAAACACACTTTGACTTTTAAGGTTGATGGAAGAGACATTTTATTTACTCAAGTTGTAGGAGCCATTTTTGATCTCAAATTATCAACGCCGCCAACAATTGCTCCTTTAACATTTGGATCTAGCAACAATATTGGATTTTCATTGGGATGGAGAATGCTCTAAACAATTTGGTTTTCCCATGGTAATTCATTACGAGTCTTCTTATATTTTCCTTGAAAGAAATTGGGAAGAAGAGAACTTTTCATGTCAAACATGGAGGATTATCTATTATTTGCAAATTGGAAGAAGAAAATGACGTTATTATATAATCAAATTTGTAACTGTTAGCTTGGAAGTCCATAAGTCGCAAACTTGAAATGATTGAGAAGCCATACAATAAATAAATTATTAGGCTCTGATTTTTCCTTTTCTTTGCTCGCTTTTCTTAGTAGTATTAGACTAAATTCAATGCAAATTTGTCAGTAGATCAAGGATTTCGCAAAATTTATTTTACCTTGATTTTTGGGCTTTATGCAACGTGGTGGCCACAACACTTTGGTACAATATAAAGAATTTTGCTTCTATAACTAATATTTTGAAGTTGATGTCTTGTAAAAGTCTCATATTTGATGAAAAGAATCTAGTTGCCTTCCTAGTTTCTAGTTTGGTTAGCATCAACTGTCCATTTTGATATGATAAATGCATGATTGAAACTAATAAATTGAATGCAAAATGTATGATATGATAATAATATTGAATTTGTTGCTATTAATAATAAGCATAATTTTTCATATAAGAATGAGATAGAAAATGAGATCAGTGAACTTTAAGCATCATTACCTAATTGAGTGGCAAGTTAAAATGTATTTTTTGGAGCCTAGAAGAGTTTAATTGGTAGGGATGAGATATATTAAATACACTTAATGAGATTAGGTACACTTATAAATGAGCATTGTCTAATGCTAATATAATTTTCGTGAGAGGTAAGCTTTTACATGATGACCTCTACCTAAATCAATAAATAACTATATTGCATCTTCTAAATATGTACAAAAATTACATGCTTATCCATCATCCCATATGTTATAAAAAAGGAAAATTTTCATATATTCATGTATGGTTCACATTATAAACCTAGAGGATATCAGGTCTAAGATAATATAGGCATAATTTCATAAAAAGCCACATAAAGAGAGCATGTAATTTCTCATTGATATCTACCTATTTATCATCAATATGGTATGAGATAAGTTCACAATTATTATAAGCCACCATACAAGCAAAAGGCGCGTGCTTACAATTAATATAGGACACAATTTCATCAATAAAAAATATGTTTCATACTAATTCATTTTTTAGTCCTGACTATCATATAAGAAAAGCTTCTTACCTCTATATATCTAAAAGAGAGTTCTCATTTACCAATACATCCAAAGAAGAACTAAAAGTTCATTTTTTCACGTTCTTATAGTTCTTAATCATGTGATAGATATAAATTCAAATCTTTTCATGTGAGATTTTGTTCTCATGGTGACTATTAACATAGAAATAGGAAATATTTTTAAGAAAATACTTGATAAATATACTCAATAGTAAAAAAGAAATTAGTAATTAACCGCTAAGGACCAAAGTTTGTGTAACTAGAATATATTAGTTATTTTGTCTCATTGGTTAATATTAAGTGGCATAAAAAGAATATCAATAATTGATATCACCTTAATTGGTATTAAATTAGGAACAACTATGATATCTCTAACAATTAATTTCAAAAGAAAAATTACCAAGACTCCTCACATGAGCCAAGCAAGGAAATGAGTATTGAAAAGGCTAATTATTGAACTAAGTGAGGGAATATATGAAGTAACCATCGGTGGGACAAAAAAGAATGTAACCACTTAGCTTCATATTATCCATTTGAGCATTTTGACTCGACATATATGTTTAAGAGAAAAAATTATTATATGCACTTAAGGAGAGAAAGATATATTGATATTTGAGCATTATAAGAATTTCTCTTTAATTTTAAGAATGCCTTGATGAGAACTTTTCCTATATGGTAAATTTTTTAAAAAGGGAAGAAAGATTATATACATTCACTTTTCTCATTTTCTTATATGATACCCTTTTTAATTTTGATAGAAAGATTGGAGAATGGTTATATTAAAACTTGATTACAAAATGATGAATTAAGGAGTAAGTATGCATTATATACTTCTTTGACATATATGGTGTTTATTTAATGTCATTTACTTTTTTGATGTCACCAAATATTTTTTTCATAACTGAAAAAAAGGAGATTGTTAGACTAAGCACTTGATTTTAATGATAACAAAATATATTCCTTCTAATGTTAATTTTTCCTTTGATAGTATTAATAAGTAACTTTATTAAAGAATCGAATACAATGGAATAGTAAGGTGATTCAATACATTAAATATTCTATAGCAATATATATGGTACCTTAAGCATATCTTTAACCTTTTCAGCTAATTTTAGGCATTGATATATGGAAATCCTAAATGATTTGCAAATAGAGTACTCACTGGTTTAACTTTACTCATTTTATATATGTTTAATACTTTTTAATATATTTGAATTAAGAGAATCACAATTTTATAGAGCCATGTCCCTCTAATTTTTCATTCCTAGAATTTTCATAGGAACACCTAGAACCGTCATCTTCAACTCCTTTTCCAACAATGTCTTTACTTTGTTCACATTATAGTTATTCTTTGAAGAAATCAACATATCATCTATATAAATTAGAAACAAAATAAATGGACCATTATCAAAGCTCTTGACATTCACGTAACAATTATACTTGCATATTTTGTAGCCAATTAGAATTATATAACAATTGAACCCCCTATATAATTGTCGTGGAGACTACTTCAAGATATAGGTGACTTACTTAATCTACACACTAGACACTTCTTTTTAAGTTTGTTAACCCTTCGGACTACTCCATATAGATTTTCTCCTATAAGTTAATATGAAGAAAAGTTGTCTTTATGCCTTTTACTCTAAGTTCATATCCACACTAGCTACTAACACCATCACTATCCTAATAAAAAGTGTGTTTGATGACTAGAGAATAAATTTCATCATAATTATTCCCTTTGAGCTTATACTACTCCCTGTTGACTCTAACAAATCCTCTTTATATGTTTGCTTCAATATATATTATTCATTAAACATTATATCCCTATTATTTGCACTCTTCTTTAATATTAGGTCCTAAAACTTGTATCTCTTCATCATTTTAGGGTAGCTAATGAAGATAAATTATTTTAACTTTAGATCATACTTAGACTCTCGTCACTAAGTGGGATAACTAAAGATCTTCAAACCTAAAAAATCTACCTTATTCACTGTCCATACTTCCTTTATCACTAACCTATTTCGTGAAATGTGGCTATCTATCAATTAGATAACATACTATACCAACTAATTCATTCTAAAAATTATAGGAGCTGTATTTAACCTCAATCACTTGACTCATTTAGTTATGAATATGTTTATCATCTGAAATTCCATTATATTGTAATTCTTTTACAAATTTTATGATGTCTTTGAATTCCACGCTCATAAAATTCCTAAGACTGTGTGTCTATGTACTTAATATTATTATCTAATCTCAAGTATTTAATTTTGTTGCCCACCTAGTTCTCTACCTGATCCTTCTTCGCCTTGAAATTTGCAAAGACTTTAAATTTCTACTTTATGAAGTACATTCAAACTTTTTTGAAAAAAGCACTTATGAAGGTAATAAAATACTAATATCCACCTAATGTTAACTCTCTAATAAGATCACATACATTAATTGGACACATTTCCTCAAATTTATGATCACTTGTCTAAATTTCACTACTATTTTTCAAGCACACAAAACTTATATACACCTAACTTATATTGTTTTACATATTTTAATAAGCTCCTCTTATGAAGTTAATCCCTCCCTTGCTTACTAAAATAACCCAGCCACATATTCCATATTGTAGTTTTATATTCTTTTGACTTTACTGCATTAATTTATCTTAACTTCAACTATACTTATTAACAATCTATAGATGTTTCCTATTAGTTTTAATCTTTCATTATAGTCATCATACCCTTAACGAGGTTAATATTCTCACCTTTGGTTTTATATTTGAAATCATTTATATATAAGGTCGTAAAGAGATCATATTTTTCTTTAAATTTTAGAATAGCCGAACATCATATAACATCTTAACAACAATATCAAACATTTTAATCCTAACTATTATGTTTTGATAATTTTACAAGTTTTATAATCTCTCAACTAGAGAATGCTAAATTTTCGGTCATGTACAATATAAATTACTCTTCTTTTGGTTTCATATGACATGAGCATCATATATCTAAAATCTATGATTCTTCCAATTGATTGATTAAAACATGAAGTATGCCTATATCACTATAATTTAAGTTCCTACTCTATACTATATTAGCAAACCTTGATGAATACCCAAACATCCTTTTATTACCTTATTTTGCTCATATTGTAGCATTGAACTACATTTTCCTTTTAGATTTGGACCTAAAAATCTTCTTACATGAGTCATCTTTCCTTTACTTTCTACCGTGATCCTAGCTACCCCTTACATACACCCATTCATATTGAGAGCTTTCAGCAATGTTTTTTTTATATTGTTTATAAGGAAAAATGTAACAATTTATGTGTTTTAATAAAATTTCTCCTTATTTAATGTGAGATTGGTCACTAGATATTGAATGCATTGATATGTTGTTTCAAGTTTGTTTCCTCGTACATCTTTAACATGTATAGCCTTTACTTCATATACAACTTACTTGTTAGAAACTCTCATATAAATCAACTCTCTAACTTCTTCATATCTCTATAGGGGATGTAATATCTATGACGTGTTATATAACACTATCAACCAAACATAGCCTCTAGCTACTCACACCTATGATTCTTTCTAGTTGAGCTCATTTATTTCTTCTGATTTATTCTCAGACCTCTTTAGTATGTTTTGTTATACCAATAAATCTTTACCATTCCCAAATTTGTAATAAAATTTGTTATGACCTCATCTATACTCTAAAATCATTTATGAGAAAGAATATATCAATAATATAATAGTATAAAAGCAAAAATTCAAGAGCATAAGAAAAATTTAATAAGTTTCAACCAATTTTGATATTACTACATCTTTGAGAGAAAGAGATATTGCTTCCATTATTAAATGATAATAATGATTATTTTCATAAGCTTAAACTAGTTTTATAATAGTATATTTATATGTAAACTCTAACTAGTATAATCCTACACAAATTACACCTTACTAAATTAAACATATTTTAAACATGACTATGCTAATATCTATAGTTAACTAAAAATTGAAATCCACCAAAAAATGCTTTTTTAAATAAGGTAGTCTATCTCAAACATAAACCGTGTAACTCATAATTTATTTTTACATATAACTACTTCAGAAAATCCTCCATTTCAACATGCATATGTTTAACCATGTACTTGTTTATGTCTTCACCTTTGTACTTTAGATAAGAACACATCTTGACATAAGTTTGCATTAACTAAAAAAAAAACTAAGATGTGAAAATAACTTAGAGAGAATTGTATATTATTAATCTTTATGTATATATATATATATAAAGGCCCCGTTTTGTACATAGAGAGTTACAAGTTCACGAATAAAGGAAAGAATCAAGAGTAAATACATAATTAATATTCTACATAACGTTTTCATATTGATATTATAGTTGTAGAATATTTTGATTTTATATTTGAATATCCCTTAAAACCCCCCACACCCCTTGTGAATCCTTCAATTTTTTCCAGAAGCAAATGATTATTCATCTCCTTTTGACCTTCCATGAATAGCCGAGACATTGAGAAATACCCAGAAATTCAGTTGGGGAATCAGTTTGATTGTTGGACCCTAAATTTTCTTAGAATTTATTTTATTAAATTAGCAAGCATGAATATAAGTTAGAATTCATGAATTAGAAATTTGTAGAGTTTAATTTGGTCTATTATTATTTTCGTGTGATAGCATAGATTAAAAGGAAGAATTAGAATAAAGATAAGGAGATAGAAGGTATTAAATTGAATAAGGAAGGGTAAGATTGGAAGGTTAAATTTTGTCTTAAACTAATAAGACAAGAAGAGAAGAGAGTTGTGTGTGTTAAGAAAGAAAAAGAAAGAGAGTCATGGAAGAAACTAGAAGAAGAGAAGGAGAAACCTAAGCACATAAAGAAAAAGAAGAAGGAAAGAAAATAGCAAGGAGAAAGGAGAGGAAGAAGATTATTAGCTAAGATTTCTTTTTAGGTAAACCTTATTATTCTTTTTGTTTTGATAGAAGAAGGAAGTAGAGAAGATAAGTTTTGTGCTGAAAATGAAGAGAAAAAGTAGAGAACCGAAATTCTTCTTGTTAGATTTTTATGAACCTTAACTAGATCTTAGTTCTTCTAGTTAGATAAACCAAGAATAGATTAAGTTTAAGTGCATTCATGGATATTTAAGCTTATGGAAGCTTTATTCGAGTATGATGATTAAATGAAAATATGTTTGTGTGAAGGGCATAAAAAAGGTCAAAATTAAGAACAAGAGGAAAGACAAACTTGATCTTGGAAATATCAAGTAAATAAGTGGGAAATATGTTTATAGTTTTTGTGATGATGGGCTGTATTATTTGATTTTTTGTGTATAAATGCTTGTTTTGAATCATTATGAATGTGGGAAAAATATTCTATGAATGTAATGTCATGATTGTTATGTAAGAATTATGCTGCTATTGTATTGTTGAAAAACAGAAAATTCAAGAAGTATGAAAAATATGAATATGTATGCATCCGAAACTTTGCTTATGTGGGTAAGAGAGATACCAATCTGTTTGTCACATGCATGTTGAACAAAAGCCTTCTCTTGGCTGCTCGCTTGCTGCATATGGGCTTTAAAAAATGGACTCATTTTATTCATGATGTAAACTTCGATTTCGCCATTCTATTTCTTGGGATTCTCTCGATCCATTGTGTTTGTGCATTGCATCTTAAATTGTTGAGTATAAAGCATAATTGAGTTTTATGGTTTGATTATTAATTGATTTTATGATCTGATTTGTGAGATGAAGTATTCATGTTTATGTAAAATTATCAAATTTAGAATGTGAATGTTGTGATCTGTTGAAATTAAAATAATACTATATATACGTGTGTGCTCGATTTGTGTGCGGTTTGCTATCGCTAGTTATAAACATATTAGCCACTAAGCTTCCTAGCTCACCCCACAAATTTTTCCTCTCTTTAGGTACAAACAAAGCAGATCACTGAACCCTTGCAAAGCTTTGGCAACTCCTAGATTTTAGTCTTGTATAACTAGTTAGTTCAGAAACTTTTGGCACTCTAGAAGCATATCAAGCATGAACATTTATGATTGTATTTTGCATTATGCTACTGATGTGGCTTTAGATATGTAATATGAAGCTGTGAAAAAACTCTGTTTTGTTGAAAATTGATAGTGAAAGTTGCAGAGATTCTCTTTTGTATATATGCAAAATTTTCTTTTCTGTTAAGTTGGTCATTGTGGTTGGGAATAAGATTATTGGTTGTGTGACGATCTTTTGATGGGTTTTCTTTAATTAAATTGTTTTAAAGGGAGTTTTGTATGTATGAATTTAAATGTTGGATTCGGGTCTTTTGGTTATAGTTAATAGTTATATATATTGACAGTAGAAAGAAAAGAGGAAAAAGGGGATAAAATGTGATCTAAAACTTCAAGGAATAAACTATATTGATCTAGGTAGAATTTGAAAAAATTGTCATCATAAAAGCTGTAGATCTCTCTCTTAGCTTTCCAATGATATAAAGGTTGTAAATTTTGGACTTTGGGATTGAAAGATATGAAGATTTAAAGTGGGTGTGAGCGGCTGAAAAGTTGCGAAAGTGCTTGAGAACTATCGCCTCAAACCTCTTTTCTCTGTGTGCACGATTGCGACGCCCTTTTCTCACGAGCACGCCCGTGACTCTTCTTCTTTTGCTTTTTCTATTTTAAATTTGTTAGTTCATTTGTTAATATTTGTTTAATGCCCAATTAAATTTTTTTTCATGTCCATTTTATTCTATGTTATTTTATTTGAATTGTTTGGGTAATTTTTTCACCCCCTCTATGAATTTTATTTATTTATATATTTATTTATTAAATTATTTATTTATTTTATTTTAAAATTCCCTTAATTTTTATTTATTTGTTTGTTTGTTTAATTCTTTTTATCTTGATGTTGAGTATATATATATTTTATTTAAAAATACACAATTTTTGGCGCCTTGCCACCATAAATAGGAACTGAGACCCGGGGCCAACATCTTTGGTACCAGAGTCTATGATTTCTAAGGATTTCTAAGCTTAGAATTTGTTATACTATGAATTATTATGATATGTGAATAATTGTTATTTTGTTAAATTGATTGATTGTATTAAGCGACATGCATCACATGCATACATATAGGAAATATGACTAAAATAAAATGTAAGCTAAATGATAATATTTTATTGAAGGAGTAAAATGCTACCTCGTAGAAGAAAACGAGGAGTTTTGCAAGGATATATTACACCTGATTCTCCACCGAGATAGGAGGGTATTGATGAGTCCAGGGAGCGAGCCCTTTCAACCTCAAATGCCCGAGTCATCCCTTCCTCAAACACAAGTACCTAATCTGTTTGATCCCAGAATGTTTCAAGCCTTTGCTCAGGCTTTTGTAAAGGAGATGGGCCAGATGCCATCTACGTCTACTCCAGCCCCATCTAAGAAAGGAAGACAATTTTATAAGTTAAGGAAGTATGGTGCAGTAGACTTTTATGGAACAATTGATACTGAAGAAACTGAGACTTGGTTGAGGAAGACGGAGAGAATATTGGAACAGATGGATTGTGAAGATGAGGAAAAAATTGTGTATGCTGCGAGCTTGTTACAGGGAGATGCCCTGCATTAGTGGGAAAGCATACCAGGGAGCCAGTTAAGCCGCTAGTGTTAACCTGGAAAGATTTCCAAGATGCCTACAAGAAAAAATATCTATCTGAGGTGTATATCTAGTAGAAGTAGAGGGAGCTTCTGAGTCTCACCTAGAGGGAGATGACTAAGTGAATACGATTACAGATTCACATAATTATCCAGATATGCAGCTAAGCTGACTATGAGTGAAGTAGCTAAGTGCCAAAGATTAGAAGCAGGATTGTATTTGCCCATAAGAGAAAAAATGGTCATGCAAAATTTTTGCAACTTCCAACAGCTGGTAGAGACTGCCTTAAGGGTTGAAAATGTGGAAAACATAAAGAGTGCAGTCAACAAAAAGAGGAAAGGAAGAGAACAGCTCAGAAGAGGAGGTAGTAGCAGTGTTTTTAGGCCAGAAAGGACTACCAGGACCTTCCCCACACAGTGTGATATTAGGAGCAGTGGCACAAGTCGGCCCAGACTAATAAGAACTACTTCCCTTCAAACCTCGACTGTTGGAGGCAAGGGAAGATGAGAGGGGGAAAAGCCATCTTTTCCCAAATATGATCACTGGGGCAAATTCCATAAAGGGGAATGTTATAAATTGACTGGCACCTGTTTCAAGTATGGAGAGAAAGGGCACATGGCCAGAGAATATCCACAGTATGCTAGACAGGTGGGAGCTCACATGCAAGATTCAAAAAGGGCTGAGACCATGAAAGTTAAGTCTGCAACTGAAGTGGGTAGTTCTAGTAGAGCTAAGAAGGTAAATCCTCCAGGAAGATCGAGAGGGGGCAAGCACCAACTAGGGTATTTGCAATGACGAGGGAGGAAGCAGAAGCAGCTTCAAAGGTTGTGACTAGTACGATTAAATTGTTTAATGCTGATATTATTATTTTAATTGATCCGGGGTTTACCCGCTCATTTTTCCGGCAAGTATGGTTATACATGATAGAAATTTGAGTCCATTAGATAGTCTTTTGATGGTTAGCACCTTGATTGGCCAGTATGTTATTATTAGTCATATTTATCGAGAGTGTAAAATAGGTATTGGTGAGGAGAAATTAGAGGTGGATTTAATACCATTTGAGACGAAGGGATTGGATGTGATTTTGGGCATGGACACTTTAGAAAAATATAGTGCAAATTTAAATTGTAGACAGAAGATGGTAGAGTTTGTACTAGATAAAGGTGATAAGGTGATATTTGTGCGAGACAGGAAGGCAAGCCTACTTGAACTTATTTCAACACTGACAGCAAAGAAAATGATGAAGAAAGGGTAAGAATCATTCTTGGTATATGTGTTAGACACGAAGGTGGATGAAGAAAAATTAGAAAATATTCTTGTAGTTAGGAAATTTTCAGATATTTTTTCAGAAGAACTACCAGGACTACCACCACCTAGAGAAATCAAGTTCACCATAGAGCTTCTTTCAGGCACGACGTCCATATCAATTCCACCCTATAGGATGGCTCAAGCAGAATTGAAGGAGCTTAAAGAGCAGTTAGAAGAGCTGTTGGAGAAAGGTTTTATCAGGCCTAGCTCTTTGCCTTGAAGAGCTCCAGTTCTTTTTATGAAAAAAAAGATGGATCGTTGAGGATGTGTGTGGATTACAGGAAGTTCAATCATGTCACTATCAAGAATAGATATCCCCTCCCATGCATAGATGATCTGTTTGATCAATTGCAAGGAGCAAAAGTCTTCTCTAAGATAGACTTGAGATTGAGTTATCATCAATTGTGAATAAAAGAGTCTGATGTGTCAAAGACTGCTTTTAGAACATGATACGGGCATTTTGAGTTCTTAGTTATACCCTTTGGGTTAACCAATGCCCCTGCAGCCTTTATGAACCTCATAAATAAAATCTTCAAGCCTTTCCTAGACCAATTTATCATAGTCTTAATTGATGATATATTGGTTTATTTCAAAAGCAATAAGGAGCATGAAGAAAATTTAAAGATTGTTTTGAAGACATTGAGGGAGAAAGAGTTGTATGCCAAATTTGATAAATGTGAGTTTTGGCTAAAGGAAGTGGTGTTTTTTGGAAACGTGATTTCAAAAAAAAGGAGTACATGTGGATGCAAGGAAAATAAAAGCTATAATTAAATAGGAAGCACCTAAGAATGTGGCAGAAGTAAGGAGTTTCTTGGGATTGGTAGTTATTATAGACGATTTGTGGAAGGCTTTTCTATGATAGCAGCTCCATTCACCAAATTGACAAGGAAGAGTCAAAAGTTTGTGTGGACAGAAGAATGTTAGCGAAGCTTTGAGGAATTAAAGAAGAAGCTTATAACTGCACCAATTCTGACTTTGCCTGTTGGCAGTGATAGATATACAGTGTATAGTGATGCTTTGAAGAAAGGATTAAGGTGTGTGTTGATGTAAGGAGATAAAGTAATTTCTTATGCCTCCAGGCAATTAAAACCCTATGAGATGAATTATCCTATGCATGACTTGGAATTAGCTGCTATAGTCTTTGCATTAAAAATATGGAGAAATTATTTATATGGAGTCACTACCAAGGTATTTACAGACCACAAGAGTCTTAAATATTTAATGAGTCAAAAAGAGTTAAATTTGAGGCAAAGGAGATAGTCAAAATTATTGAAGGACTATGACTTAATGATAGACTACCACTTGGGGAAAGCTAATGTAGTAGCGGATGCACTAAGTAGGAAATCTACTATGGCGTATGTGAAGACAGTATACCTTCCTTTGTTGAAGGAATTAGCCAAATTGAAGGTGACATTGAGGCAAGTCGAATCTAGTGGTATATTGGCTAATTTTAGAGTAAGGCCAGTATTGAATGAGAAAATTAAGGAATTACAGGAACAAGATGAATACTTGAGCAAGCGTAGAGAAGAAGTTAAAAATGGTAAGCCTTTGGGAATAGAAGTAATAGAAGATAGATTGATGGTGGTAGGCAACAAATTATGTATTATGAATATGCAAGAGTTGAAGGATGAAATTCTTGATGGGGTATATAATGCTCCATATGCAATGCATCTGGGGAGTACCAGAATGTATAGAGATTTAAAAGAACACTTCTGGTGGAGAGGAATGAAGAAGGATATTGTAGAGTATGTTGGAAAACGTTTGGTGTGTCAACAAGTTAAAGCAGAACATCAACCACCCGCAAGTAAGCTTAAGCCTTTGTCTATTCCTGAATGGAAATGGGAAAAGATTAAAATGGATTTCTTAATGGCATTGCCAAGGACCAGTAGGAAACATGATACAATATGGGTGATTATCGATAGGCTGACCAAGTCAGCGCATTTCTTGCCTATTAGACAGACAGATTCTTTGAATGCCTTGGCCAAGAAATACATAGATGAAATAATCAGACTTCATGGGATTCCAAGTTCCATAGTCTCCGATATAGATCCCAGATTTACCTCGGAATTTTAGAAAAGTTTGCAAGAGGCTCTAGGAACCAAATTTCATTTTAGTACAGCCTTTCATTCATAGATGGATGGACAATCAGAGAGGACGATAAGGACATTGGAGGCAATGTTACGAGCTTGTGTTATGGACTTCAAAGGCTCATGGGATGAACATTTACTTTTGATTGAATTTGCTTATAATAATTCCTACCACTCAGGAATTCAAATGGCACCTTATGAAGCCTTGTATGATAGGAGGTGCAGAACTCCTATTTGTTAGGACGAGGAAGGTGAAAGAAAACTTATAAGACCTGAGTTGGTACAAGCTACAGCCGACAAGATTAAATTGGTGAAACAGAGACTCAAAGCAACTCAAGACAGGATGAAGAGCTATACAGACGCACATAGGAAGGAGATGGAATATGAAGTGGGAGATAAAGTGTTCCTTCGAGCTTCACCATGGAAAGGAGTTTTAAGATTTGGTAAAAAGGGTAAACTCTATCCAAGATACATAAGTCCTTATGAAATTATTGAGAAGATTGGGCCTCTCGCCTACAAGTTAACCTTGCTGCCAGAGTTATCCAAGATTCATAATGTTTTCTATGTATCAATGCTGAGGAGATATAGATTAGATCCTTCGCACATAGTCCAACTTTCAGAAGTTCAATTAAGGGAGGATTTAACTTATAAAGAACAACCAGTGGCGATTCTAGATTCAAAGGAAAAGGTCTTAAGGAATAAGATTGTGAAGCTGGTAAAAGTTTTATGGAAGAACCATATGACAGAGGAAGCAACATGGGAATCTTTGGAAGCTATAAAGGAGAAGTATCCACACCTATTTATAGACTTAGGTAAGAATTTCGAGGATGAAATTCTTTAAGGGAGAGAAATGTTAGATCCCGAATTTTCTTAGAATTTATTTTATTAAATTAGTAAGCATGAATATAAGTTAAAATTCATGAATTAGAAATTTTTAGAGTTTAATTTGATCTATTATTATTTTCATATGGTAGCATAGATTAAAAGGAAGAATTAGAATGAAGATAAGGAGATAGAAGGCATTAGATTAAATAAGAAAGGGTAAGATTGGAAGGTTAAATTTTGTCTTAAACTAATAAGACAAGAAGAGAAGATAGTCGTGTGTGTTAAGAAAGAAAAAGAAAGAGAGTCATGGAAGAAACTATAACAAGAGAAGGATAAATCTAAGCATAGAAAGAAAAAGAAGAAGGAAAGAAAAGAGGAAGGAGCAAGAAGAAGAAGAAGATTATCAGCTGAGTTTTCTTTTTAGATAAATGTTATTATTCTTTTTATTTTGATAGAAGAAGGAAGTAGAGAAGATAGGTTATGTGCTAAAAATGAAGAGAAAAAGTAGAGAACCAAAATTCTTCTCGTTAGATTTTTATGAACATTAACTAGATCTTAGTTCTTCTAGTTAGATAAACCAATAATAGATTAAGTTTAAGTACATTCATGGGTATTTAAGCTTATGGAAGCTTTATTCAAGTTTGATGACTAAATGAAAATATGTTTGTGTAAAGGGCATCAATAAGGTAAAAATCAAGAACAACAGGAAAGACAAACTTGATCTTGGAAATATCAAGTAAATAGGTGGGTAATATGTTTATAGTTTTTGTGATGATGGGCTGTATTATTTGATTTTGTGTGTATAAATGCTTGTTTTGAATCATTGTGAATATTGCGAATGTAATATCATGATTGTTATGTAAGAATTATACTACTTTTGTATTGTTGAAAAATAAAAAATTCAAGAAGCATGAAAAATATGAATATGTTATGAAATATGTATGCATCCGAAACTTTGCTTATGTGGGTAAGAGAGATACCATTTTGTTTGTCATGTGCACATTGACCAAAAGCACTCTCTCGGCTGCCCGATTGCGGCATATTAGCCCCAAAAAATGGACTTATTCTGTTCATAGTGTAAACTTCAATTTCACCATTCTGCTTTATGGGATTCTCTCGAGCCATTATGTTTGTGCATTGCATATTAAATTGTTGAGTATAAAGCATAATTGAGTTTTATGATTTGATTATTAATTGATTTTATGATCTGATTTGTGAGATGAAGTATTCATGTTTATGTAAAATTCTCAAATTTAGAATGTGAATGTTGTGATCTGTTGAAATTAATATATATATATATAGATTTTTGTGTGTGTGAGTGTGTGTATGTGTGCTTGATTTGTGTGCAGTTTGTTATCGCTGGCTATAAACATATTAACCACTAAGCTTCCTAGCTCACCTCACAAAATTTTCCACTCTTCAGGTACAGACAAAGCAGATCACTGAACCTGTACAAAGCTTTGGCAACTCTGAGATTTTAGTCTTGTATAACTAGTTAGTTCATAAACTTTTGGCACTCTAGAAGCATATCAAGCATGAACATTTATGATTGTATTTTGTATTATGCTAATGATGTGGCTTTGGATATGTAATATGAAGCTGTGCAAAAACTCTGTTTTGTTGAAAATTGACAGTGAAAGTTGCAGAGATTCTCTTTTGTATATGTGCAAAATTATGGTTGGGAATAAGATTATTGGTTGTGTGATGATCTTTTGTTGGGTTTTCTTTAAGTAAATTGTTTTAAAGGGAGTTTTGTATGTATGAATTTAAATGTTGGATTTGGATCTTTTGGTTATAGTTAATAGTTATATATATTGACAGTAGAAAGAAAAGAGGAAAAGGAGGATAAAATGTGATCTGAAACTTCAAGGTATAAACTATATTGATCTAGGCAGAATTTGACAAAATTGTCTTCATAAAAGTTGTAGATATTTCTCTTCACTTTCCAGTGATATAAAGTTTGTAACTTTTAGACTTTGGGATTGAAAGATATAAAGATATAAAGTGGGTGTGAGTGGCTGGAAGCATGATTGCGACAAGCCTCTTTTCTCCACCCCTATTCACTAATAGTCGGGATCGTGCACAAGCACGATCGCGACGCCCTTGTCTCACGGGCGTAAGAAGTGAAAACTCAAGTCTGTGACTCTTCTTCTTTTGCTTTTTCTGTTTTAAATTCGTTAGTTCATTTGTTAAATATTTGTTTAATGCCCAATTCAATTTATTTTCATGTCCATTTTATTCTATGTTATTTTATTTGAATTGTTTGGGTATTTGTTTTTACTCCCTCTATGAATTTGATTTATTTATATGGTTATTTATTAAATTATTAAATTATTTATTTTAAAAGTTCCTTAATTTTTATTTATTTGTTTATTTGTTTAATTCTTTTTATCTTGATGTTGAGTATTTATTTTTTAATTTAAGAATACCCCAATTTTTGGCGCCTTGTCACCATAAAATAGGAATCGAGACCCGAGGCCAACATTAATTGTATCTCTGTTTATTCCATTTGAAGAAAGGAATGGTCCCAAAGAATTTTTGATTTAAATTCAAATCCAAGAATCCTTTATGAATTCGCAGCCAATAGTTAATGGTTCCAACTTGCCCTAGGATTTTTGCTTTTGTCGCAAGGTTCCAAACTAAAGATAGGGAAAATAATGGTAACTTGAGTTTGTTAACTAGTTCATTGTACTTAGTTAGTAGTTGAGCTTTGGTGAAGATGTCAACTGTCTAGTTATATGATGATACAAATACAAGAAAGATGGTTCCTTTCTGGATATGGTGATAAATAACATGATAATAATTCTTAATATATTTTGTGTTTTTATGAAGTATGTTATTATGAGCAATTTGAGTGGCACTATGGTTATTGTTAAAAAGGTCTTCTAAGCACCAAGCTTATACTACAAGTTGTGTCTCTTCATTTGCACGACAATCTCATTTAGATCTATTTAAGAAAGATTTAACCTTTTTACGTGATTGTTGACTAACTAAACTTGTTCTCGAATACCTTACGAGCCTCGCAATGTTTAATTCTTATACTTTTGCAAGAAAACTACAAAATTACTAAATATCAATGGCAACAATAAGCACAAAAGAGCTACAACAAAATGCCAACCTTTATTACTTCCCTTAAATTATACAAATGATGCTCTCTCAATCTTTGTGTCTCATACTATCTGACACTGAGAGGAGTAGGGCTCAAATGAGCTATTTATAAGCACTTCTCGATGGCCAAGTTAGAATCCTAATAGAACTCAACTATTTAAGATCACATTTTATCATATCTTATCCTTATCAGATTACACATCACACTAACCAATAGGAGGACATCCCTTTCCAATTAGGGCTTTATCTTATAAGACTTATCTATGTCATAACTAACAAGTAGGAATGGTTATGGGTGGGCTGACTTGACCCCTTTTATCATTTTTAAAAAAAATTTAGAAAATGATGTCGCTTTTGACAAACTACGTCGTTTTGTCAGGTCGTGGCCCTGTCAACCTAAGCCGAGATACTTAGGTTGGATAGCCATCCCTACTAACAAGATAAAAGACTACATCTATCTATGAATGATTTATCCACATCCACGAAGATCTCCCGTATCTTCATCTGATCCTCCCACATGGTCTTTTTCTTTTAGAGCTGATGTTTATCTTCTGTGGTCTTATCCGCCACCTCATCCAATATCTCCTCATCTTTATCCATTGATGTCGATGATGAGTTATCCAAGCTGTCATAGCACATTGGTCCGTCCAATGCTTCCTCATGTTAAGTCCATTATCCATGGTCCATTCATTTGAGCATACGTTAAGTCTTTAATCCACCAAGAACCTAACTTTAGCCAAATCAACTCTTACAAGGTTCTAGACTTTACCAAAATTTGCACCAAGTTCGTTATAAATTGCTAAGTCACCTCGGAACTCTTGCTGCCACTGTTATATATGTGATCTAGCTAACTTTCCACTCCATGTCCATCTCAAGCCTTCTTTTGGTCTCATATTCGAATCTTGCATCTCTTCGAAGATTTCTGCCAATGTGCACTAATGCATTCCAATCCTTGACATTGCCTCTTTTCCTTGCGTACTTGTAAGTCTTTGCCGTATTTCGTCATCCGAAGTGTCAAACATTAGTCAAGGCTTGCCAATGCTTGAATGATTCTACTATTAAGACTTAGGGGTCTAATAGCTATCACAATAGATGATAGTAGGCAATGAATGTTCAATTATGATATCTTGTAATAGCCAATGTAACCATATAAGTTTAGAAGTATTGTTAACAAGGGAGTAATATTTTTTTAATGCTATAACACATTGCAATTTTTTATTATTTATTTTTCCATATGACATTAAGAAAGAAATAAAATCCAGTTGTAAAATATCAATCAATAGGATCTTTAGTCCAATTAACATTAAAGTATATGGTGGAACTCTAAAAAGAAGGATGATCAAAGTTAGATACCATAAAATATGGTGTCTTTAATATAACACATAATATAAAGAATTACAAAATAGTGATTGGTTCGTCAAATTTTCATAAACTAACTCACAATGTGAAATGCATAGGCTATAATAGGATAGGTAATTATAATTTGCTCTAAAAAATTAATTATCAATATAATATAGGATCATCTAGAGGTTCTTTGTATATTGGTTAAGATGATCATTATTGTCCATAAGAGTGGAACTACTGCCAAATATTAGCTTGAGGAAATTGAAAAGGGGTTTGTTAAAAACGAAAAGGCTAAAATAAGTACAATTTTGGCAAATCTCATTGCAATCAGTTATAAGGGAAAAGGAAACATAAGGGAGTACATCTTAGAGATGTCTCATCTTACTTCAAAACTAAAGTTACCAAAGTTAGAGCTATTTGAGGACTTATTTATGCACTTAGTTTTGATATCTCTTCTAGCACAATTGAGATAGTTTAAAGTTAGCTACAACTGTCAAAAGGAGACTTGGACTCTAAGTGAGCTCATTTCTCATTGTATGTCAAAAGAGGAATGGCTAAAGCTAAAGAAGACAGAGAGTGCTAATTTGGCAACCACCTCAAAGGACAAGAACTTAAAAAGAAAGAAGGGTAAGGAAATTGCAAGTGAAGTATCAAAAAAGAAACAACAGAAGCATCAAGATAAGGCTTCTACCTATTGTTTTTGTAAAAGCGATGGACACAAGGAAAAGGATTGTACCAAATATCACACATGGGTACCCATACACACTTGATGGCTAGATTCTGGTGCTACTACTCATATAAGTGTGTCAATGTAGTTTTGCCTAAGCTACCGAAAGCCAATTGATGTTGAAAGATAAATCTATATGGGTGATGGTAAAGCGATAGAAGTTAAGGCTATTAGAACTTTTAGGTTATTGTTAAAGACCAATTATTATTTTGATTTGAATGAGACTTATATTGTACAATCATTTAGATGAAATTTAATTTCTATTTCTGCATTGGATAATTTTGGTTACTCTTGTTCATTTAGAAATGGTCAATTTAGTCTTTTTCAAGAATTAATGCTTACTGGTACCAGTTCTTTATCATTTGTTGATAACCTATATTTGCTTAATAGGGTTACCTCATATAATGAAAATCTGTATGTATGTAAATGTATAAAGTGAAAATTAACCAATGAGAATTCTGCTTCATTATAGGACAAGCATTTAGGTCATATCTCTAAACAAAGAATTGAACGTCTTATATGATAGAATTTTTGATTCCTTTGATTATGCAAACTTTGAAAATTGTGTTAATTGTATTAAGGGGAAACAGACAAATATAAGGAAATCAGGTGCCAACAGGGGCTATGGGCATCTTAGATCTTGTAGATATAAACATTTATGGGTCATTCCCTGTAGCTTCTTGGAATGGTCAACAATATTTTATTAAGTTTATAGATAATTACTCTTTTTATGGCTACCTATATCTCATTCATGAGGAGTCCCAATCTCTAGACATGTTCAAAAACTATAAGACTAAAGTTGAGAATCAGCTTAACAAAAGAACAGAAAGTGTCATATTTGACCATAGTGGTGAATAATATAGTAGATATGATGGATTAGATGAACAATGTTTAAGACCATTTGCTAAGTTCCTTGAAGAGTATGGCATTTTCCCACACTACAATATGCTAAGATGTCCTAGCATGAATGGTGCTACTGAAAGGTGAAATAGAACGCTGAAGGATATAGTAAGAAGTATGATTACTCATTCTACTTTACTAGAATTTCTTTAGGAAGAAGCATTAAAGACTGGAGCTTACATACTCAATAGGGTTCCAACTAAATTAACTACCAACACTTTATGAATTTTAGGTGGGCAAAAGCCCTAGTTTGAAAAACTTGCACATTTGGGGTTGTCTAGTTGAGGTAAGGCCACATAGGCCAAATGGAAAGAAACTAGATTTCAGAACTGTTAGCTGTTATTTTGTTGGATACTCCGAAACGTCTATGGGTTACAAGTTTTATGATCTCACTACAAAGTCAATTTTTAAGGCAGGACATGCCCAATTCCCTAAAGATGTTGAGTTTGGGAGGGGAGATAAGGTGCGAGACATTGTCTTTGAAGAGGAATATGTTAATATTCTCTCAGTTGTTGCTATCAATGATATGGATTTCCTTCTTTATGTTGTCGAAGTAACAAATCCAGAATAATAAGACAATGTTAAGGAACTCCCTATTCAACGTACAAAAATTATTCTAGAAGAACAAATTCAACAACCTTAAGAACTAATGTGATTAAGGAGATCCACTAAAGAAAGGAGAAGTGAGATTCTAGATGATTACAACATATTTCTCTATGAACATAAGGTTAACATTAGCGTTGTGGAAGATGATCCAGTTAACTTACATCAGGCCATGCAAAGTTCTAACTCTCAAAAGTGGACTGATGCCATAAATGAGGAGACAAAGTCTATGAAAGACAATGACATTTGGGATCTTGTCTCATTGCTTAAAGGTGCAAAACCCATCGGTTGCAAATGGATATTTAAAACCAAGAGGGATTCGAAGGGTAATGTGGAGAGATATAAGGCTTGTCTAGTTACAAAGGGCTTTACATATAAAGAAGGCATTGATTATAAAGAGGCTTTCTTTCTGGTTTCATCAAAAGACTCTTTTAGAATTATAATGGCACTTGTGGCACATTTCAACCTCGAGTTGCATCAAATAGATGTAAAGATTGTGTTTCTTAATGGTGACATTGATGATACAATTTATATGGCGTAACCAAAAAAATTTATTTTAGGAGACCCAAAGCAAATGATTTGAAAATTAAAGAAATCCATTTATAGGCTCAAGCAGGCTTCCTGTTAATCGTATTTCATCAAGTTGCTGTTTCGTTTGGTTTTGAAATGAATGCAGTTGATGATTGTATATACCATAAGTTAAGTTAGAATAATTATATTTTTTTGGTTTTATATGTTGATGACATACTGCTTGTCAACAACAATATACACTTATTGCATGAAACCAAGAGCTTTATGGCAAAGAAATTTGAAATGAAAGATTTTGGTGACACCTCTTTTGTATTAGGGATACAAATACACCGAGATTGCTATTGGGGTATACTTGGGTTATCACAAAAGAGCTATATTGTGAAAGTTCTTAAGCGATTTGGTATGTAGGAATAAGGCTACGAAATTTTTTCCCTAGGCTACGTATTGTAGACGGTATTGAAAGATCACTAAAGTTATTATGTGATAATAAGTCAGTAGTGCTATATTCCAACAATAACAGGAGCTTAATGAAGTCAAAATATATAGACCTCAAGTTCTTGGTTGTTAAAGAAAGAGTTCAAGATGGTCAAATGTTATTGAACATATTGGGACAAACTCTATGGCTGCAGATATGCTCATTAAGGGATTACCACCAAAGGTCTTTTACAAGCATGTCACTCATATGGGGTTTGTATCTATTGAAGATATGTTATTTTAGTGGGAGTTTGTTATTTCGGATGATTTTCAGTTATAGACACTTTTATGATTTATTTTAACTTTAAAGTTTGTTTGGTTGATCTCACTAAGGAATAAGAAATTTGGATCAATTAGAAGTAGGTATGTTAAGATTACATTACATATAATTTCCATGCAACACATCCATGCTTGATCTATGTTATTTAATTATATTGGCATATGTGACCATTGATGGGTTTAGTTATGATACGCGTATAACATAAATCACTTTGAGCCTATTTTAATACAATTAATGAATGAGATTGACTAAAGATGTATTTAGTAGTGATAGAAAATTTTGAGGTCATAAGTTTATGATATGATATACAATTAAAGTGTATAT
>JAOQML010000195.1:25040957-25055367 GCA_027568935.1 Erythroxylum urbanii | reverse complement strand
TTTATATATGTGAAAGGTGATTTTTATTGAGAATTGTGGTTTTTATATATTGAAAATTGATTTGGAGAGTGTATTTATTGATTTAAAATTTTTGGTTAATTTTAGAAAATTTTTTGAAATTTTGGGAATTTTTTTTGGACTAGGAAAAATGTCAAGTGTCAAGACAATTAATAAATGGAAGTAGAATTAAAAGTCAAATGATAGTGGAAATTTTTATAAATGACTTTGGGATTTAATGACTTATGTTAATGAAAATTGGGAGACAATTGGAGTAGAAATTGGATTTGATTGGACTAGTTAAATGAAAGAACCTAGTTTAAAGTTATAAGAATTGGACATGAGGCAAGTGACAAGTGTAACTTGCCAAGCCATGTCTTAAGATCACTATTTTTTTAATTTTAAAGACCCTATTTGTTTTGTCTCTCATGATGATTTTAATTTAAAAGATTGTTAGGTGTTTTGTTCTTGTTTTCTTCCTCTTCTACATGACTTCTCCATTTTCTTCAAGCTTCTACACCTTCTGCATGAATTTTGTTGCCAACCTTCACTAACTTTGAACCTAGCCCTCTTATCTTTCATTTGCTACTCTCATCTTGCTCTCTTCTTCATTTCTCACTAAAGACCCAACCTCCCAACCATGATGATGTACGTGTGTGACATGGGAAGTTAGGGCTTCTTGTTGTGTTTGAAGACATTGAAGAGAAATCAAGTAAGTAGCTTGTTAATCTTCATGGTTTTGCTAAATGAAGCATTTATAATGATAGTATATTGTTTAATGATCATGATAGAGGAGCTGAGATATGTGTAATGTTGATGTTGCAATAAATAGATGTATGTTTTGTTTTAATGTAATAATGGTATTTATGAGTTATTTTAAGGAAGGATTGAGAGACTAAATGGTGATAAAGAGGGTGCTGGAAAATGGTAGTTATAACATTTCCACTGATTAAGCTTCTGTCTTTTAGCCTTAACTTGTTATGTAGTTATCCAAATGAGATGATTCTTGTCTGGATTAAACTAGAGACATATGGCTATATTTTTTATGAAGACACCAAATTTGAATTCTATCATTAAGAGTCTCAAAAATTAACATGAAGTTGAGAACTGGGTGCATTAAATTGGTGGATGAATCTATATGTTTGTGTCCTGTTTTGTGAATATGAAACTATAAGTGATGAGTTGTATGTAGATGCTATGAATTATGAATTAAGGGTTTAATGAAAGTGGAAGTTAGGCTAACTAAGATATTGAGTTAGGTCTTAAATTAGATGAATTAAGATTATAATTAAAAGTGAAATAAAGAATGAGAATTGGAGTTGAATATGTGAAGGAATTTAGAGTTGAAAGTGTATAAGAATATGTTCTGTTTTGATGTTTGTGATTAATCTTGGAATTTAATTTTTATGTGAATAATATTGAGCTGAAATGGAGTTATGAATGAAGAGGAAATGATGGTGTATTAAGCTAGGAAAGATAGACTAAACAAAAGAGGTGAACTAGGATGAAAATGATGATGAAGTGTGCTGGAAATTGTTGATGGAGTGTTTTACTGTACAGACATTAGTATTTTGGTCATAACGTGATCTGTGAATATCCAAATTGGATAGATTTATATTTAGAGTAAACTAGAAGCATATGGCTACAATTTTCATGAAGAAATTGAATTTGAATTCTGTCCTTACGGGTCCTGAAATTTAGCTTGAAGTGAGTTCTGGAATAGGCTGCAGTGCTACCCTTGATTGAATTCGTGTCCTTCTTTTATCAAATAAACTGTAATTATGAAGGCCTAATTAGACAAATGTATCTTCACAAACGTTGTAATTTATTCTCTTATCTTTCAATTGGTATCAAGTTTGTAATTTTTGGATACTAGAGTTGAGAGATATGAGTTGTACAATTTGACAGCATGATTATGTCCTAGCCAAAGTGTCAAATATACTCAGTCTGTGGTATTTTGAGCATAACTCATAGAATAATGAACCAAATTGAATGATCTTAGTGTCATTAGAAACTTAAAACAATGGGGAACATTTTTCTAGAAGAAAGTATTGCCAAATTACTTCATTTTCATTGTCATAATGATCATGTAAAGTTGACCCAAAAGTTTGTTTTTAGAGAAATCTGGAATGATGAAATGAGTTATGAATTTCGATTGTAATGGTTTTATTAAAGTATGAACCATAAGTATAAATGATATTTATGTGAGTTTGGATATATGAATATTGATATGACAAGAATAATAGAGTGATACCTAGGATTGTCATGAATATGCATTGTGCATACTTCATATACATACATGTGCATTAATAAAAACTTATAATTGTGCCAAATTGTGATGTGTATATTGTGTGATATAGAGGAGCAACTAGAATGTAAACATCCAGATGTTGCCGGAACTTCCAGGCATTAGCTTCGCGAACAACCTATGAGTAACCTAGACGATCTCACTCAATTAATTTTTTATGTTAGATTATGTTTGAATTATATTATGAATGTGAAATTGATTGTGTTGATTCTGGACAATTGATTGTCCAAGGTGTAAGGCCCCAAATTTTACCCTAGTTTGAATGTTTCATTGAACATGTATTGCATATGTCTTAAATTATGGTATAAAAAATCATACTTAAAGAATTGGAATTTATTGTCTTCATTAGAGACTTAAGGTATTAATGTTGGGCATAGGTCTCGGAATATATGTCATGGATACATTACGTAAGGTTTGGGTGATGATTAATTGAAAAGAAGGCTTGAAAGTTTTTAAAAATCCAAGCTTGAAGTGAATTTTTCGCATGACCAATTGTAACATCTAGAGTGACATCTAGTATTTGTTTACAAACCAATGTGACACTCTAAATTGTAAGTACCATATCGTTTGATTCTGATGTCCAAAAATTACAAAATTTATACCATTAGAAATCTAAGATGATAATATACAACTTTCATGAGGACTACTTTGTCAAATTCGGCCTAAATCAATATAATTTATGGTTTATACATGGTTAGTTGCTCGGTGACATCTAAGTGTGATACTTAAACTTGTAAGTGTCATATCTTTTGATTCCAATGTCTAAAAATTACAAAGTTTATACCATTGGAAAGCTAAGAGCATAACATAAAACTTTTAGGAAGACAACTGTGTCAAATTCAGCCTAAATCAATACAGTTTATTGATGGTTAATACAGGGACTAATTCTTGGTGACAAATGGCAGCTCCTAATTGGGAAAAAGTGTAGAACATGCAAGAAGACACATGTTTTTACCATTTGGTGACACCTGGCATTGGAGAGAAGACAAGTTTTCTGCTGGGGTGTTCTGTTTTGCTGAGTTCTTCTTCAACTTATTCTCACACCACTGAAACTCCCTCTCTCAGTCACACCTCCTGGATTTTTTGCTTGCATTTTTGAGTCATGTTCTTCACTTGACGAAATTGCATGCTACTGCATTAAGGAACTAAATCCTGCCATTTTTTTTATGTTGCTGTCCTCTTGGATTTCTTAATATTAGAGTTGTAATTTCTGCTTGAAAGGCTAGAGTGGCTTGTTCATTGAAGGATGAAATTGTGTTAAAGAAGGCTGGGAATACTAATCTTGAATGCATGTTATCCTATGAAGTATTTGATGCTTGATTTGATAGAATGTGTATTGATTTGTTGATGCATTGAGTTCTGGACATAAAATAGATGTGTAATTGAGGCATAACTAAGGTGGAATTATGGTAAAAAGGATAAATGTTGGAGTAAGAGTGTTGATAGTGTAAGATGTGAATGAATTGTACTGGTTTCACTGGACGGATTTCATTGAATAGTCGTCAGTTTTTAGGCTCTAACTTAACCTGTCCAAATGGGGTGGTTTTCATTGTGGATTAAACTACACTCATATGCCTACAACTTTCATTAAGGAATGTAATTTTGGTTCTGTCCTGAAGGATGATGAAATTTGGCCAAAAGTTGAAATTAGGATTATGTCATTGTTTGGGAACAGTATATTGTATTTTGGGTATAACTTGCAGAATACTCAACCAAACTACATGATTTTGGTGTCATTAGAAACTTAAGACACAGAGGAACAATTTTCTAGAAGAAAGTATTATAGAAATATATCATTTTCTTGTTCTTATTGTTTATATAAATTTGACTCAAATGGGATACTTTCAGCAAAAGCTAGAATAGTGAATGAGTGTGTGAATAATGAATAAGTGTATGAATTTTGGAACTTTTGAAGTACAATTGATGTTTACATAAGTTTAGTATGGAAACATACTAGAGAATTTGTCATGAACATACATCATACATATTCAGTATACATAAATGAATGCTTAATCATGCACAATAGTGATTTGTATATGTGTTAAATGTTATAGAGGAATGTATAGAGCGACCACTTCTAGATATTGCCAAGACTTTAAGGCAATAAGTAATAAGGAAGCTTTTGTGAGTAATCTTAGATGGTCACACCTTACTTTGTTCTGCTTGTTGAATTTGATTTATACTGATTGTATTGGAATTCCAGGCAATGATTGTCTGAGGCATTTGATGCATGTTTGTATCATTAGAAGTGCTACTTGCATGTGAATATGATTAACTACTTGCTTTACACATGAAATGTTTGAAATGACTTTGTTTTGTTTTAAAACTGTTAAGTCCTTGTTGTGGGTCAATAGGCATACCTAGAAGGGTCTGCAATTGCTCCTATGACACTTCAGTATCGAGACTTCAGTCTCTCCTGTGACACTTCGGTGTCGAGACTTCGGTCTCTCCTGTATAAGTCCCGTTACCAGCTTCTATAAATGACTTAGCAGTCATCTGATTTGGTGTTCTAATATATGTTTGATTCTGACATAAACAAAATTGTATTCTGATTTTGAAGGGTTTATACCCTCTTTTGATATTCAACTCTGTTAACTTTAAAATTGTTCTAACATGCATTATCTCTGTTTTATTGTTAAACCAATTTGTTAATGCATGCTTATGCTATTACATGATTCAGTATGATGAGTTATCACTTTATATATAGATTAGTTATTATTCACTATGCTATATGCTTAGCACGGTGGATTTTCCCTGTGTAGCTTTAGATAGAAGAGTTTAAGGATTGGGACAAGGACAACCGCAGTGGCCAAAGTAGCTAGTGTTTTTGTTTATGGAAAAATGTATATTTGTGTTTGGTTTATGTTGTATTTCATTGTAAAGAGACTTTGTAATTTGTGTTTTGTTTACTGTTTTGTAATAACCTTAATATGGGTTGACTTTTGTATGTATGGCATGTTTTGGGATTTTACAACAATGTGTTTGATATGTTTTGAGTCTACAAAAGTTCTAAATGGATCATAATATGTGTTGCTTGAGCTTCAGCTTATGTTTGACATGTGTAAGTTCTGTATGTATGTGGGTAGCATCCACATATCCTATCATTCTAGGGGGTAGGCAGGCATTACATGAGGAGTTCTATATTTGGGACTGTATTGGAAGTGCTACTTGAATGTGAATATGACTGACTATTTATTCTCAATTTCAATGTTAAATGTTAGACTAAAAGTCTGATGAAAAATGTGCATAAGAAAGAGTGTGAATGTGACTGAATGAGTGTAATCATTGAATATGTATGATGCATTTCATTATATGAATGCATGAAAGATAATGGCAGTTGTGACCGGAGTTGCTTGTAAAAGAGCTTAAAGCTTAGAACGTGATAAGAGCTTTTGGTTCAGTTATGCATGTACCCGGTATCCACTGAGGGATATGGGACATTAATTGATACAGCTCGATATCCAAAAAGGGATATGAGCTAGTAAAAGAAAAAAAAGATACTTGGTCACAACAAAGTAACAAATGAAACTGAGTCACGTGTATTGCATTTATATTTGATATGTATAATTTATATGATTGAAATGACCATTATGATTGTTCTGAAAGTGAAAGGTGATTTTTATGAATATGTAAAGATGTGAAAAATATGTTACGTGTATTGATATGATGCATGAATTGAGTGAACCATCGATGGTGGTTACCTTATTGAGTTCGCAAAACTCAACAAAATTGCAATGTTGACTTTTCAGGACCGAGAGACGACTTTAGCTACTGAGAGGGGCTACAAGCAGTGTAGACGTGTGCCTTTGGGAAAAAGAAGAAATGGCTCAAAGGTCGGTCAGTTGGGGTTAGAAAGATTAGATAGACTTTTTGTGTACTTTCCTCTTTCATGTAGCATATTTTGTATTAGGTTATGATGATGTACATGTATGGATGTTTGAAAGATACATTGTATAACGTTCAGTTTTGTGGATGAAATGTGGAAAATTTTGGTTTTGAAATATTGTGACTTTCTTTATGATGTTTTATAAGAGAACCAAAGATAGATGGTGCCATGTAAAATGAGTGTGGTGATTGACGTAGCTCACCATTATCATAGGTTATGTACTGGAATGTCTGCAGGATGTTCCAGTATGCACCCTATGGTAACGGGGCGTTACATTGAGTGGTATCAGAGCATGGTTTGCCATCCATAGGGATATATAGGAATGTTAAAAATGAAATATCGTGGGAAATGCGGATAATGATTAGATTTATTGTTTATTATAGGTCATCCATTATAGGTGAACAAATGAAACAATCAACTAACCTAGGATCTCTAAGAGCCAGTAGGGAGTCTTCGGTACCTTGACCAGAGGAGATGCCTCCTAGAGTTCTCAAGAAAAGGGAGAGGAGGTATGATAGGCTGTGGAAGCAAGGGGTTATGGATTTCTATGGCAGCACAGACCTTGCTAAGGCCGAGAGATGGTTAGAAAGGACAGAAAGAGTTTTTGATCAGATGGACTGCGAGCCGGACAAGAAGTTTGACTATACAGTGTCCTTACTACAAGGCCCAGCTTATCAATGGTGGAAAACTGTCCCAGGCAATACCACCAGGCCTTGCAACTTGAACTGGGAAGACTTTTTAAGGGTCTTCAAGGAGAATTACGTAGCCAAGATCTACCTGGACCAAAAGATGAAAGAGTTCCTGGATTTGAAGCAGGGTAGAATTTCAGTGGTAGAGTATGAGATCTGATTCAATAAGTTGATGGGATATGCTATAGTTTTGATTCCTACCAAAGAAGATAAGTGTAGGAGATTTGAAGATGGGCTGAAAAGGGAGATCAGGACAAGATTAACGATCTCCAACCTGAGTAGTTTCGCTAAGTTGAGAGTTGCTTCGATCAAAACTGAGCAGCTATTGAGAGAGGGCCAAGTAGAGTCTGGGAAAGGGTTTAGATTAAAGAGGTCTAGCAAGATTTAGAGTGGTTCTGGCAGAAGATTCAATAAGCGCCTGAATTGAGCTTTCAGACCACCGGCTGGAACAAGACAGTCTGGATTCAGAAAGAGGTGGTTTTGTACAATTTAGCAGTGGAAGAGGTTCAGTGCAGAGTCAGTTATCCCCTTGCGAGCACTGTAGGAAAAGGCACAGTGGTGAGTGCTGGACATTATTGGGAGCCTGTTTTCGATGTGGTTCTCTAGATCACAGAATTAGAGATTGTCCTATTATTGCTGGAGCCCAGTCAGGTATGAGAGGGGATCCATGAGTGAAACTACAATCCAGAATAGTTGAGGTAGTGGGACTGGATAAAGAGACCATGGTAGAGGCAGAGTGAGCATAGGGAGTCCTTCTGTCAAGACTGAGATACGAGCAACCGACCGCAGTCTCAGGCCCGAGTCTATACTATGACTAGGCAGGAGGTTCAAGATTCTCCGGATGTCATTGCAGGTATGCTACTTATTTATGATCATGAAGCATTTGCATTGCTAGATCCAGGATTTACGCATTCATTCATCGCATCGCATCTGGCATCTAGGCTGCATTGTGATAAAAAGTTACTACAGTATGGATTAGAGGTGAGTACACCAATAGGTAGTACTACAATTATAGGGGAGGTCTGCAAGAGGTGTTTGATTCGGATTGATCAAGCAGAATTGGAGGCAGATCTGATTATATTACAGCTTAGAGTGATAGATATTATCCTACGCATGGATTGGCTCACTGCTTATAGAGCTGCCGTGAACTGATATACTAAGGAGGTAGTACTATAATCTCCTGGTTAGTTGAGAGCGGTTTTCAGAGGAATTAGTCAAGCAGTGCCAGCCAGGTTGATATCATTTATGAGTGTATTGAGGTTGATGCAAGGAGGATGTGATGCTTATCTAGCCCACGTCATTGATACTAGAGCTAAGTAGAATGTGCAGGACATTCTCATAGTTAGGGAATTCCTGGATGTGTTTCCTTAGCTCCAGATTGGGAAACAGAGTTCAAAGTTGATTTAGTTCTAGGTGCTGCTCCTATATCTATTCCTCCATATGGGATGGCACCGGTAGAACTGAAGGAGTTGAAGGCTCAGCTTCAGGAGTTGCTAGAAAAGTGTTTCATTAGACCTAGTGTTTTGCCTTAGGGAGCTCCAGTTTTGTTTGTAAAGAAGAAAGATGAGACTTTAAGGTTATGCATCGATTACAAGCAACTGAATGGGGTGACAGTGAAGAACAAGTACCTGTTGCCTAGAATTGAAAATTTATTTGATCAGTTGCAGGGAGCTCAGGTATTCATTAAGCTGGATTTGAGATCGGGGTATTATCAGTTGAAGATAGCAGAGGTTAATGTACCTAAAAGTGCATTCAGGAGTAGGTATGGGCACTTCGAGTTTTTAGTAATGTCGTTTGGGTTAAGTAATGCCCCAACAACATTTATGGCCTTGATGAATAAGGTGTTCTAGCACTACTTGGACCTCTTTGTGATAGTGTTTATCAATGATATTTTGGTGTATTTAAAGAGTAGAGAAGAACATGCTGAGCATCTGAGAGTGATTTTACAGATTATGAGAGAGAAACAACTGTATGCCAAATTCAATAAATGTGAATTTTGGTTGGATCAAGTGGTATTTTTGGGCCGTATAGTGACTGGACAAGGCATACAAGTGAATCCAAAGAAGATAAAGGCAGTAATGAATTGGGAAGCTTCAAGGAATGTGTCTGAAATTCGAAGCTTCCTAGAAATGGCCGAATATTATCAGAGGTTTATCAAGGAGTTTTTTTTTATCTCAGCCCCTCTGACAAAACTTCTGAGGAAGAATGTCGTATTCAGAAGGAATGAAGAATGTCAGCAGAGCTTTGAGGAGCTAAAGCACTAATTGATCATATCACTAGTGTTGATTTTTCCATCGGGGACCGGAGGACATGTGGTATATAGTGATGCTTCACATCAAGGATTGGGATATGTATTGATGCACTATGGCAAGGTGATCGCTTATGATAACTAAGGTCTCACAAGATTAACTATTCGATACAAGATTTAGAGCTTGCTGTAGTGGTCTTTGCTTTAAAGATATGGAGACACTATCTGTATGGAGAGACATTCCAGATATACACAGATCATAAGAGTTTGAGGTATCTGTTGAGTCAGAAGGAATTAAACATGAGACAGAAGAGATGGATAGAGTTGTTGAAAGACTATGACTGCACGATTGAGTATCATCCGGAGAAAGCTATTATGGTGGTTGATGCTTTGAGTAGGCAGTCGAACACCAGTGTAGCTCAAATTCAGTTATCGAAGTTACTAAGCTTAATTCACTTGAAAGCGCTGAATGTGGAATTAAATCTGGAACAAGATGAGGCATTAATTGCTACATTAAAGTTAAGGCCGATGTTACATGATAGAATCAGAAAAGTCCAAAGGACAAATCCTGATATAGTAAAGCTTATAAAGAAAGTGAAGATGAATCTGGATTCTAAGTTTGAGTTGAGAGATGAGACACTATGGTTGAAGCAGAGGCTGTGTGTGCCGAATGTGGATGATTTGAGAAAGGAAATTCTTGAGGAAGTTCATATGGCCACCTATGCTATGCATCCTGGTACTACTAAGATGTACAACACACTGAAGCAAGATTTTTGGTGGCTCATAATGAAAAAGCAAGGGCGGAGTATTTTTCTAAGTGTATGACATGCCAACAGGTTAAGGCTAGGCATTAGGCTCCAGTAGGGAAGCTACATTCGTTGCCTATTCTAGAGTAGAAATGGGAACAAATTACCATGGACTTTATTATGGGATTGCCTAAAACTTCGAGGCAAAACGATGTTGTATGGGTCATAGTAGACTGATTGACTAAGTCAGCCCATTTCTTACCAGTGAGAGAGAATAACTCACTAAATCAATTGACCCGGAGATATGTGAATGAAGTGGTCAGACTATATGGGATTCTAGTGTCCATTATTTCGAACAGAGATCCCAGATTTACTTCAAGATTTTGGACGAGCTTGTAGTCTGCTATGGGAACAAAGTTGAAGTTCAGTACTGTATTTCATCCTCAAACAGATGGACAGAGTGAGAGAAAAATTAAGATTGTTGAGGATATGCTTAGAGCATGTTTATTGGAGTTTCAGGGAGCTTGGGATTAGTATATAGCACTGATAGAATTTGCATATAATAATCACTACCACAGTATTATCGGAATGGCACCATATGAGGCGTTATATGGCAGAAAGTATCGATCGCCTCTGTATTGGGTTGAAGAGAGCTTGAGAATGGATAAAGGCCCATAATTGATACAAGATACTGTACACAAGGTGAAATTGATCCGAAGCTGAATTAAAGAGGCTCAAGATAGACAGAAGAGTTATGTAGATCAACATCGAAGGGACATGGAATACAGTGTGGGAGATAGAGTATTTCTGAGAGTGTCACCTTAGAGAGGAGTTTTGAGATTCGGTAAAAAGGGTAAGTTGAGTCCAAGGTACGTTGGTCCTTATGAAATCATTTAGAGGATAAGACCTTTGGCATATAAGTTAGCTTTACCGAATGAGATGTCTCAATTACAAAATGTGTTTCATGTGAGTATGCTTTGAAGATACCGATCAGATCTAACACATATGATACTGGATCAAGAGATTAAGGTTGCTAGTAACTTAAGCTATGTTGAGGAGCCGATTAAGATAGTGGGATCCCAGATCAAGCAGTTGAGGAACCGAGTCATTCTATTGGTGAAAGTCCTTTGGAGGAATCACTCAACTGAGGAAGTAACTTGGGAAACAGAAGGGCATATGAGGAGGTAATATCCCCACCTGTTCGAACAATCAAGTAAGAATTTCAAGGACGAAATTTCTTTTAAGGAGGAGAGAATTGTAACATCCCATTACCTATGTTGAGGCTCGAATAGTAAATATGAGAGATTATTCAGAAATTAGAAAATGCACCTTATGCTCATGCATTATATGATATGCACCTACACGTGAATATTGAATTGTTTTTGCACATGAAAATAATTATACATGCATTCATTGACAATTTCTGAGTATAATTGATTTATATATGTGAAAGGTGATTTTTATTGAGAATTGTGGTTTTTCATATGTTGAAAACTGATTTGGAGAGTGTATTTGGTGATTTAGAATTTTTGGTGAATTTTAGGAAATTTTCTGAAATTTTGGGATTTTTTTTAACTAGGAAAAATGTCATGTGGCAAGATAATCGATAAATGGAAGTAGAATTAAGAGTCAAATGATAGTGGAAATTTTTATAAAAGACTTTGGGATTTAATGACTTATGTCAATGAAAATTGTGAGACAATTAGAGAAGAAATTGGATTTGATTGGACTAGTTAAATGAAAGAACCTAGTTTAAAGTTAAAAGAATTGGACATGTGGCAAGTGACAAGTGTCACTTGCCAAGCCATGTCTTAAGATCACTATTTTTTAATTTTAAAGACCCTCCTTGTTTTGTCTCTCATGATGTTTTTAATTTAAAAGACCATTAGGTGTTTTATTCTTACTTTCTTCTTCTTCTACGTGACTTCTCCATTTTCTTTAAGCTTCTACACCTTCTTCATGAATTTTGTTGCCAACCTTCACCAACTTTGAACCTAGTCCTCTTATCTTTCATTTGCTACTGTCATCTTGCCCTCTTCTTCATTTCTCACTAAGGACCCAACCTCCCAACCTCTATGATGATGCACGTGAGTGACATGAGAAGTTAGGGCTTCTTATTGTGTTTAAAGACATTGAAGAGAAATCAAGTAAGTTTGTGATGAATCTTGGAATTTAATTTTTTTGTTAATAATATTGAGCTAAAATGGAGTTATGAATGAAGAGGAAATCATGGTGTATTAAGCTAGGAAAGATAGACTAAACAAAAGAGGTGAACTACGATGACAATGATGATGAAGTGTGTTGGAAATTGTTGATGGAGTGTTTTACTGGATAGACATTAGTATTTTGGCCATAACGTGATCTGTCAATATACAAATTGGATGGATTTCTATTTAAAGTAAACTAGAAGCATATGGCTACAATTTTCATGAAGAAATTGAATTTGAATTCTTTCCTTACGGGTCCTGAAATTTAGCTAGAAGTGAGTTCTAGAATAGGCTGCAGCACTACCCTTAACTGAAATTTTGTCCTATTTTTATCTAATAAACTATATTTATAAAGGTTGAATTAGACAAATGTGGCTTCACAAAAGTTGTAATTTATTCTCTTATCTTTTAATTAGTATCAAGTTTGTAATTATTAGATAGTTTAGTTGAGAGATATGAGTTGTACAATTTGACAGCATGATCATGTCTTAGCCAAAGTGTCAAATGTACTTAGTTTGTGGTATTTTGAGTATAATTCATAGAATAATAAACCAAATTGAATGATCTTAATGTCATTAGAAACTTAAAACAATGGGGAACATTTTTATAGAAGAAAGTATTGCCAAATTACTTTATTTTCATTTCCATAATGATCATGTAATTGACCAAAAGTCTGTTTTTAAAGAAATCTAGAATGATGAAATGAGTTATAAATTTCGATTTTAATGGTTTTATTAAGGTATGAACCGTAAGTATAAACCCTTCAAGTTTCAATTGAAGATAACTACTCTTATTCATATCAACATCCCCGCTAGAATCAGCATCAATGAATCCTTCAAGTTTCTCGCTGGTAGCTTAGTATTTCTTTGGCCCTTCATATTCTAGGATTAACATTGGCCATGTTAATTCAATGCTTCGATTGGGAATTACTATACCAAAGGTGGTGCCATTGGAGGCCATATGCAAAGATCGTGCCATTATGAATATTGTTCTATCTCGAATTGATACTATCATGTATGAGAACAATTAAGGAATTTATACAACCTCCATACTCAAGTATAAAAGAGATTGTGCTATTAAAAAATTAGGGCAAAGATCACTTTAAATGTGCTAACATGATTAATGTTTAAAAGTAAACCATATCTTATTATGTAACTTGATCTTTTTTTGACATTTATCTTAATCAGTTATTCAAATTAATTCAATGTAATCATCATAGTTACATAAATGTCTGACTTCTAATGATATCCATAGAAACATATTTAGAACTTTATAAGCAGTGTAGAGAGAGATTTTGGTAAGAAATGCTACCTTCTTTAGAGTTTAAACTTATTTATAATAAGGTTTGGACATTTTAAAGATAATAAAATTTTAAATTCAATTAAACTTTAATTTGAATTATAATTAATTCAATATCTTTTTCTCGTCAACCATGCTTTATGTGTGCCCTTTAGGTTCCTAAATATGCTAACAATAATAGAGATAAATTATAATCCTAAATCTTATTGAAGATTAGATAAATAAAACTCTTTTAATTTATCTTTAATTTTGTAATTAAATAAATTATATTTATATATCAAGATTGACATCTAACAATGCATTATGACCACCTAAATATTACCCAGTCTTTATATGCATTTTTTCTTATAATTTGATTCTTTCATTATATAATATTTCAATTAGACATAAACTACATAATTAATGTCTATTGAGTCTAATCATCTTAATTCTTCACTAATAATAATTTATTTTATTAATTACATTTGAAAACTATTCTTAAAGTTCATTATATATATTGATCAGTTAACTACCTCCATAAAGTTCATGATATATTCAGTGACTACTGATTGAGCTATCTTTGACAAGGGTATGTTATAAATAGTATCAAAATAAAACAATCCCGATATGAGATATCTTGAACACCTCAAGTTAAAAGATGACTTTAGTAATTATGATAAGTAGAATTTCATATATATATATAAGTAATCTTTCAAATGAAATTCTCATGTCGAGTCAATTTATTGATCTTGTTCTTTAATAAGCACTTATATATTTGTTTAAGTATTTCCATACTTTAGTCTATAATATCGACTACTTCCTTTATAGAAAAAAGCATAATGTGTGCTAATCTTATTTATACTATATTATTGTCTGGTCTTAATAGAACAATGACTAGGAATAACCTAGGGATAATACGTGAATGCAATATGAATTTCCTAATTATGATATCATCATAATTTTATTTGTAATTTATATTTATCTCATTAACTTTATATATATATATATATATATATATATATATTGGAATATGTATAACGCAAAGAATACT
>JAOQML010000195.1:24963582-24980108 GCA_027568935.1 Erythroxylum urbanii | reverse complement strand
CCTAACTTTTGTTATGGATGGGATAATCATCGGAATTATTTCCATGATAGTTTGCAGGAAGCACAACAATTCTCATATAGACTAGAAGCTTCCTATCATGACTCCGATCCATCTCTAGAAGAGTTGAGTAATATTATAAACGTTAATACTTTACAATTGTAGAAGAATAGTCTACAATTCCAGCATGATGGAGCGTAATTTCCAAAAACTACATGGTTTAGCGCCCAAGATTCGGAGAGCCAACATAACTCAAGTACATTTCTAGAAGAAATGCTTAATATTATGGCTGCTAACAATCTTCAAATTCAACATGATATGTAACAGTTCCAATAAAATATGCAATAACTATTTCAGCAAGTTGTACAACAAATCCAGTAAGATGCTCTACCAGCAAGATGCGTTGCCTCGATGGGGAGATATCAACCATCTAGAACCAAAAAGCAAAGAGGAGTAATCGTATCAACCCAAGGTGTATTTGACGGATATTAGCGCGGAAAGCTTACAAAGTGAAGAGGAGCTTGAGAATTTTGAGGTCAATCCTCAACAATTGCTTATGTTGAAGAAACTAAGGAGGAGATCAAAGTAAAAAAGGATACATCTTTTAACTCTGAGGTAGGTACTGAGTCCATTATTATTTTTGAAATTAACTCTTCACCTTTACCTAGGAGGCTGGAAAAATTAAACGAAGAAGAAAAAGTTGAAGTGTCATTCGAATTATTTCAAAAGAGCGAGAACTCAATAGAGATGAAGAATCTAAAGAAAGACGAAGAGCTACAAGAAGTGTGATTTTTAGGAGAGCTGTAGGCGAGTGAGCTAAAGACTGAAGGTGGCAAACAGGATGTCGAGTCTCCACACCCATTGACGATACTTTCACGAAGACCATCCTGGTGTGAGAAGTGCGATGTTCGAAAAGACAAGTGGAAATTAGAGTATGATGGTGAAACGATGAAGTTCCACTCGTCAGAAACCTCAAGGCATCATGCTGATAAGGATCTTACTTCGAGGGAAGGTGCTCTAGGCTCCTCACGAAGTTTGAGCATGCTTCCTGTTGGGCTCAAGCATCCATTCGACAATGGATGATGTGCATATGACGAGGGTCAAGCTTATGACCTAAAATAAGCATTTGATGGGAGGCAACCCATCCGTATCCTTTTATTTTTGTTTGTTTTTTTCTCTTTTTTACATATTTGTTGGTTGGTTTGCTTTGAGAGTTTATTTGCTTTTTGTGTGTTTTGGTTGTAGGTGGAAGATGGGTTGCTATTCTTCAAGAGGGAAGTTGCTACTTCTTTGCTTTCAGGATTCATATGGCCTCTCGAGGGGAGTATTCTTGTTTCCATTCCCTTTGTGTTTTTATTGATTTTAAGACATTGAGGACAATGTCCCATTTAAGTGTGGGGGTGGGGCCAGTTTTAAAATTTTTCTCTTGAATTATGATGAATGACGAATGTTGAATCATGAAATTATGTCATAGTAGTTGGACTAAGAATTGAGTTGTATGCGTGAATTTGGATTAGGCAACTTGAGAAGAAGGTGAATCATGTGGATTGATTGAAGTAGTTGGCTGCATAGACTCAGTCAATAATTTAATACTTGAGTGATTAGGTAATTTATGAAATTTTGATGGATTTTCATATAAGCACATGTGAGGTTTTGAGCCTATATGGCTGCATTTCATAATTATTATGTTTCTTTGTTGTATGTGAGGCTCCACTAGGAAGATTTCTTTCAAAACTTGCATTGAACCTGTTTGAAACTACTAGTTGCATGGTTTATGGAAATGATTAAGGCCTTCTTTGTTTTGAACCCTTAGCTTAAATAAGCCACTAAGTCATTTTTCCTTGACAAACCCCTTTGAGCCTTTAACCTTGTTTGTTTCTGTATTAATCACATTACATTGAAACGCAAAAAAAAAAACCTACTAGCCTTACCCTGTCACAAGTTTAATAAAGTACTAAGTAAGCATTTAATGTCTATAATTTAGGGACTTTTGTTTTGTATTGTATTCTGAAATATTTTTAGAGATACTTCTACTCATGTTTTGTTAATATATGCTACTATTGTTTCATATTGTTTTTAGTTTTATTCAAGTAAAAAAAAGAAAAAAGAAAACAAAAAGATAAAAAAGAAAAAAAGAAAAAAGGAATAAAACATAGTAGCATTAATTAGTAATGAGTAGTTGTAGTCCATTGTATTCATATGTTTATCTTAGAATTTATAGTTGGTTATCCCTTTTACTTAGTACTTTGTGAATGCTTGCGAGTAACCTTTTGACCTTACCTTAAACCAAACCCTATTAAAACCCAAGTAAAAGTCTTTTTGACATATGATAGCATTTATTCTATGTAGAGGAAAATGGATGTATTTGCAAGCCTATGGTAGTGTAGTCTTTTAGAGGGAGTCTTTAGTGAAACATCAACCCATCACATACTTGAGTGATATGAATGAACACCGTGAGAAAAGTTCATCTTAATTTTATGCTTACCTTTGATCAATAGTGTCTTCATTTGACTTTGTTTACGTGCACTGATGAAAAAATTATGGTATATGTAGTAGCTTGATGCTTGAGTTGCCTATGTATGAAGGATTGCATATACTTGATTTTTTTTAAAGAAAATTGATAGAATATTTTGGTTGTGTTTAAATTGCTTGAGGACAAGCAATAGTTCAAGTGTGGGGGTATTTGATAGGATTGAATTATCTTATAATTTCTTATGTATTTTTATGTGATTTCAATCCTATTTTTAAGGTAAAATGCTTAATTTGTGTTCAATTTGTGCTCACTTCTAGGTTGGATATCTTGATATATGTTTGAGACCAAAAAGACAAGATTCTAAAGCAAAATGGAGCACAAATGCAAAGATGAGTGAATGAAGATGGACAATAGGAAAAAGAAAAACAAAATGACAGTGTAAGAAGAAGAAAACGCAGTGTAGGATGTTGGAGTAAAATGCTAGCGTTAGCGTTACTTGCGTTTAACGCATGGTGTTAATCGCATACGTTAAAAACGATAGCATTTAATGGAGAAATGCATAAGAAGGAAGCAAGGGTTTTGTATGAACAGCAACTGGGATTGAAGTTAATTCATCTCATCACGCTATAGTAGAGAGCTGAGAAGAGAGGGGCGTGAAGTAGATAGGGAGAGGTTGGCAGCTGGGAGAGGTTGGTGGCTAGAGCTGCAACAGGAGAGAAGCTACAGTGAAGAGTGGAGGCAAAGAAGAAAAGAAGAGCTGCGTGAATAATGGGGTGGGACAAATAACATGAACAGTTAAGAGAAGAGAGTCTTGAATGGTATAGGTGGTTTAATGTTTAATTATCCCATCAAGCTATAGTAACGTGAGAAAAGAATAAGAAGCTTGCGACAATAGCATAGGACCGAAGGAGTCTTCAGTTGAGAATGATTTTTATAGGGTTAAAGTACTTTCTTGGGAGACCCATGGAAAGCTAAATATCCCTACGCCGATTCGGAGGCAACATTGAAGTCGACGGCCTGGGTTAAGTTATTTTTTATTGATTTTGTTGTTTCTTTCTCTGATTAGGAATTGATTATGTTATCTTGTGTTTATTAGATTGAGTATTGAAAGATGATGATTTTAATGCATTCATTGAATCTTTTAATTACATACCCATTGCTAGAATTTCGATATAATCCGTAATTGTTATGTTGAAATTCATATGTAGTGACTAATGATTTGTAATCATTATGGATGACATGACCTAGGTTAAATCACGCATCGTATGTAGTGGTTGCTTTGATTAATCAGTTTTCCTAATTCTTAATGCTACTAGCTAATTAAATCTAGAGATCGTATCCTAGGTTATTTGGTAGTTAGGTTTAATCAATGATCGTATCTTGATTAAACAATACCTAAGGGAAATTTTGAGTTAATTATTAACCCACGATTAATAGTTTCTAGGAGAGGTTTGAGAACAACAAATCAATAAAATATGCTTAATTAGGGTGTAGGCCGACATTGAACCAAAGAACCGGATCCCTACCGAATTCCCCAATTTTACCATTTTTTGTATATTTTCTTTAATTTGTTTTTATTAGTTAGTTTCATTTTATTTTCTTATTTCAAAAATCCAAAACCCCCCTTTTTTCTGAAACACCAATTCATTTTATTTCATAAGCTAATCGAACACTCCCTGTAGGATCGACCTAGACTCACCACTGCTACAGTAGTATTCTAGTTATTTTATTTTGACTAGCGTTACGATGCACCAGTCAAGCATGGATTAAAAAAGATCTCACATATCATTATTAGTGAGTTTTCAGCTTTAAGGTATTTAGACACATGCCCAAGAATCATAGACAAAAGCCTGACTCAAAGATGCGATATCTTGTATCTTTATTAGATAAGGAGGTGATAAGTTTGACTTTAAACTCTATGGCCTAGAGAAGCAAAATGTAGTAAGGAACATGGATATGGTATTCTAGTAGCACGAGAGAGGTGATAATCTTTTGAGAGGAACTAAGTCATCACACAGCAACTCAGCATATGACATTGTTAATTCTTCACCAATTTCTTCCACTAGTGAGTAGTCTATAGGTAAAGGAGATAAAGTGTGCGACTAAACATATGTTAACGATGATCAAATATAGCTTGGTAATGATGAGCTACATGAACCTCATTCAAATAATGTTAAAGATGAAGTTGTTAAGGATAATGAGCAAGGGAAACAACCGGATTCAATAGTTAGTGATATATAACTTTGAAGGTCAACAAGAGAGAAAAGGTCTTCTATATGGTATCTAAGTTCAGAATACCTGTTGAATACTCTTGAGGGAGAGCCTAAGAACGTGCAAGAGGTTGCATCTTGTGAAGACAAAGATCTCTTGCTCGCAACTATGAGGGAAGAGATAAATTGTCTGAAGAAGAATGATTCGTATGATCTTGTGAAGCTTGCAAATGGTAAAAAGGAACTAAAGAATAAGTGGGTGTTTAAGATAAAGAAAGATGGTGGTAAGCTAGTAAAGCATAAGGAGAGGCTAGTGCTGAAAGGGTTCAGTCAAAAGAAGGATACATATTTTGATGAAATCTTCTCATCAGTAGTCAAGATGACCTCAATTATAATAGTTTTGCATTTGACTGCTTGTTTGGATCTTGAACTCGAGCAATTGGATGCGAAATCGTCGTCTTATATGGATATTTGAAAGAGGAGATATACACAAAGCAATCAAAAGGTTTTAAGGTTAAAGACAAGGAAAATCTGATCTGCAAGTTAAAGAAAAGCCTATATGGGTTAAAACAAACTCGAAATTAGTGGTATCAAAAGTTTGATTATTTTATGACAAATCATGGTTACAAACAAACTTATACCGATTCTTATGTGTATTTCAAAAAGTTCACAGGTAAGAACTTCATCATTCTTCTTCCATATATTGATTGTGAGTTAATATATTGGAAGAATCCAAAAGTTAAAGGAGGATTTGTCTAAATCTTTTGATGTAAAAGATTAAAAACCTACAAAGAATATTTTAGACATGAAGATAACTCGGGACAAGAATAGTAGGAGATTATGGTTGTCTCAAGAAAGATATATTAAACTGGTGCTAGAAGGGTTCAATATAGGCATGTGAAGTCTGTTAGCATACTAGTGACATCTCACTTTAAGTTGAGTAAGTGAGCATGTCCCTTAACAGAAAAGAAGAAAGATAATATGTCCTATATTCCATAATCATCTGCCGTAGGGTCTTTAATGTATGCAATAGTGTATACAAGGCTAGATATTGCACATGCTATCGGGGATAGAGAGTAGATTCTTTTCAAATCTAAGAAAAGGTCAATGGGAAGCAATAAAATAGATTATAAAATACTTGAGAGGCACGTCAAAGTGGAGTTTGTATTTTATTGATGGTGAACTAACTCTAGAAGGTTTTATAAATGTAGATATGGCTAGAGATTTTGATAAAAGAAAATTCAATTCAGATTTTCTGTTCAAGTTTGGAAAGGGAGTCATCTCATGGCAATCTAAGCTACAAAATTATATAACTTTATTTACAACTAAAATAGTGTATGTAGCTACAGTGGAAGCTTGTAAGGAGATGCTTTGGCTGAAAAGGTTCCTTCAATAGTTGGATTTGAAGCAAAAAGACTATGTAATATTTTGTGATAGTCAAAGCATTATTGAATTGAGCAAAAATACTATGTAACATTCTTGCATAAAGCATACAGATGTCACAAATTATTAGTTGAGTTCTGTGATTGAGGAGCAACAATTGATGTTGAAGAAAATTCATACAAATATGAATGGTGCTGATATGTTAACTAAAGTTGTTCTCGAAAGCAAACATGAGCTATGTAGTAAGCTTATCGAGACATTTCTCAAGTAGATGTTAGAGAATAACAAGTCTTCTGTTGGTTTATGCCCTATGGCCAATCGCTTTAGTTGTATTTTAGTGACAAATTATTTAAAGACATTCTTTATCTTGTATATGTTTAGATGTATATGATAAAGTTTATGGGATAATTGTACATTACAAATGAAATATAATGAGATTATAATTATGACATTCATATTGCATTTATGTATTATTCCTAAATATTCCTAGTCATTGTTCTATTAAAATTGGACATTAATAAAACGTAAAAAGACTAGCACATGTTTTGTTTTTCCTTATGAAGGAAGTAGTCGATCTCATAAGCTAAAGTTTAGAGATACTTAAACAGACGTGTGAGTATTTGTTAGAGAACAAGTTCACTAAATAGACCCGATATGAGAAATCTATTTGGAATATTACTTGTATGTCTACGGAATTCTCATTATGATGATTGTATAAGTGATCCTTTGACTTGAAACTACCAAAGTTGTCTTGTATAGGGATTGCTACGTTTTGATACTATTTATGACCTATTAAACATGGGTTATTTAATTGGTAGTCATTGGATGTAATATGAATTATATAGAGATAGTTTTATGATCAAGATATGATTCATCACCCTAATGTAATTAGGGAGAACGTTATGTTGATCTCGATTAGTACAGATTCATGAAATCCTTGGCGCCAAGGTGAAATGACGCTTTGTAAATAGTTTACAAATGTCATTAATTGAATCGATAGCTAATCGCGGAGAACTAATATGATTATATTCAAAATAGAGTAGAAATTAATTCCATGCTTTATGTCTAATCGAAATATTATATGATGAAAGAATTAGATTATACAGAAAAATCATAAAGAAAAGGTTAATCAAAACTACTTTGGCACTCCTAAATATTTGGATGGTCATGATGCATTATTAGATGCCAATGTTGATCTATGATTATAAATTGGAAAATTGGAAAATTAAAGATAAGTTAAAAGGAGTTTTAATTTATCTAATTCTAATTATGAATTCTAATTGTAATTTATAATCATTACCAACATATTTGGGAACCTAATAGATCTCACATATAGAATGGGTTGAAAAGAACAAAGTTAATTTAATCAAGTTAAACTTGATTGTAAGTTTGGGAAACTTTATAATTAAATATGAGATATTCAATAAATAAGGATCAATATGAGATATTGAATCTTATATGGGCATAATTGGTATTTAATTAGAACTATTTGTAATTTTAATTAAAATTTAATTGAAATTAGAATTTAATTTCAATTAAATTACTAAAACGTTTAAAGTTTATTATAAATAGGCTTAAGCTGTATGGAGCTAGTACTTCTTCCTTAACCATCTCTGTAAGAGTTATAGAGTTCTCTGAACTCGTTCTTTGATACCGTTAGAGGTCAGACATTTGTACAGCTATGGTGGTTGAGACGAATTAGTTTTGAAGACAATTCGAAGGATACAACAAAATAAAGGTCAAGCTTCAGAATAAGGTACAAATTAAGTTTTCGTTTTATTATGATTTGTGTTAATCATTTTATAGAATTAAAGATATCTTCGTTTATAGGAAATCAAAAGTTACGAAAGTGTTTCGTAAATATTCCACTGTGGTCAGGATCAGATTCCGACCCGATTTTCGAACATCTTCCTCATAATTAGGTTGGAGGGGGAGATTATTGAGTGTCCAGTCCTATTTTAAGACTTTTAGTTATCATAGTCTTCTTTATGATTTGTGGAGATGACGAATAAGTGAAGACAAGATGGATGAAACTTGTTTAGGGGAGACATGCCTGTGTCTTTAACTTACACGACTGTGTGTATCAATTGTGTAAGTCTTTGGAACTGTGTGAGAAAGGATGTGAAAAGTGAAGACATACACAATCACAAAAATGCCCATGTTCATAACATACACGAGCATATGTGACGACCATGTATCTCTTTGTGACCGTATACATCTGTAAGTGAGGCGGTGTTGAAGAGACATGATCACTTACACGATCGTATAGGTGACTGTGTAAGGTGTAAGAAAAAACCTATTTCATGATATAAAAGAGAAAGTATGTAAGTTTTACACGAGAGTGCGACTATAATTTCCAAATGTAAGTAAAAATAGAGAGAAAGCAAGTAGTTTAATATTCTCATTCTTTTTTTATTTTTTTTAGGATTGGATTGAGAATTTGTTGATTATACATCAACTTCGGTTTCAATCCTGAAATTTTGTATGATAACTTCTTGTTGTGAGGTAAGAAATCAAACTTTGTAAATCTTTATTTGAGTTTAGTAAATTTACTTGTCAGTTTGGCTCATAGTTTTTTCCTCTATATTGAAAAATTTTTCACATAAATCTTAGTATTTGTTTTATTATTAAGTTTTTTATTCTCATATTGACTCGCTGATCGAATTTGAAGAGTATTTTAAATGTTGATATTTAGTTGATCTTTTAGAGAGTTGAATTATTGTTTTCCAATAAGAGAGCCGCTGAATTATGAATTGCCAATTTACCAGATCATTAATTGTCCACATTTTCAAGGGCACACAGGAATCATATAATATCTAAATGGCTAAAATGCTTCTTTCCTTGATTAGTCGACTTTAAGACTTTACGGCATGAAAGTTGGAATGTAGACGTGACTAGTTGTAGACCGGATGAGGAACCTTTTCCTATACAAGCATTGTCGAGAATTTACGTTTCCTATAAAAGATTTTAAGTTGCAATGTCTCAAGGTACCTTCAACTGTTTCTGGATAATCTTCCAGTTAGCATTATATTCTCAGGAGTTATTAGTGGCTACTAGTCTTTTGCTTATGTCTCAAGCTATATTCCAGGTTTTCATTCTTGGAATAACTTAAGCCAAATAATTTCCAAAAATGAGGGGTTTCCTGACTTGGTTTTTGGTCAGTACTGATCTACCCATGTTAATTGGCTGCTGGCATTTGTAGCTGGGTGACGAACTTTGACCATTAGCCTTCTGGAAAGAGCTACAACACAAGTAGAAAAATATCATATAACTATAGTCACCGAGTCCCACTTTGAGAAACTATACAATTTAGGGTTTGTCTGAATTGTAAGGGATATAACCACAAGAATGTCTGCTCATAGATCAGAGTTCAAGCAGGAAATGCAAGCATTAGTGATCCAATTTCTTGTCTGTTGGAGAAAAAGAAATCCACGGATAATAGTTCTGAGTTCTGAGTCGATCATGCGTGGCTGACTGGTCCATCGAGACCATTAGTCAGGAAGGAGTAGTAGTACTTGCGGAAGCCTGGGAGGAGATTTTAGCAGATTTAGCAACACGTAGAACTTGATCAAAAAAAGCAGATCTAGCAACACGTAGAACTTGATCAAAAAAAGCCAACAGCTTATCTATTGTAGGTTGGAGGCTAGACACTATTATAATTTTTTTGAGTCTGATGATACAGTTGATAAACAAATTAATTACAACTAAGGATAAGATTTCAAATTTTGCTTACAGGATAGAGGTGGCTGTTGCTGTACTGCAATGGGCTATAGGCAACGTTAGCACATAAAGATGAAGATCCAGAATCTCCATAGCTAGGCAATGACACATCAGACAAAATTTTGTTTATAGCTTGTTATTACGTTCGCGTGCCAACGCGAAAGAAATTTGGTTATTTACATTATCTTTCAGTGCAAGAGATATATATCAAATATAATCATCCACAAACAGGTGTTTTTGCCAAAAGGGTATATTATTTAGAGGTGGATGTTTGAGCCAATAATTCCTACTTCTTTAGGTACTTGAATCAACAACCCTAATCTGTTTAGGATACATCATCATTCTTAATAAAATACTGCCCCAGGAACACCACCGTGGACCATGGACCAGTTCAAGCAGTCATCTTTGCGATGTCATTTTTGGATTCTTGCTCCTAGTCACCATTAGCATGTATCACGAGTTTAAATTGCGACTGTGGATAGCGTTGAAGATTTTGAAATTGAAAAATATTGCAAAAGTTAAATTATTGACCGCAGAAGTCACAATCATAATGCATTCAGAGAGATTTAAAATAGTGAGTTTGCATAAAACTTTCAGGTAAAATAAAAAGGTTCAATAAAATAGTCTTTATGTATTGAATCATTTTTAGTTCAAGCTATTCTTTTCTATTCTCATACCAACCCTCCATGCTTACCCAATCTCATACCAGCCTTGCTTTCTGCATTAATCCGTTTGTTCTCCATTTTGCCCCTATTTTGATTTTACATTCTTTTCTAGTGACAACGATCTCATAATTTAGAAACGTGAATATTAATTAATTACACAGCAATTGAGGTCGTCCATGCGATAATGACATGTCCCATAACCGCGGGTACAGTTTAAAGCCTTAGCAATTGCAACACGTAATTTGGTGAAATACACGATTATAATTCAGTGGCTACAACACATTCATTACACGATGACAAGAAGTCGGTGGCTACAACACGTTCATCAGTGGCCCCAACCCCAGCACATTCTAGCGGTGAAAATTCACAGATAGAGATAGGAAGAGAAGACCCCATGCTCAGCATGTTGTATCACAAAAGAAGTTGGGCAATTCTCTCTGTTAAACACTTTCCTGCGCATAAACGAAAGTCCTGATAGCTAAAACAAGGAAACAAAGCAAAGGTTGACAGAAGAAAGAGAGGCAGGGACTTTTTCGAGAGCGAATGCTTTTCACATCCATGTAGATAACAGTTATAGCACTATAATACATTTCATAAATACTTTTGATAATTTGATAAGTTTTTATAAATTATTATGTTTATTAAATAAGTCATAAACATATACACATATGATTGAATTAGTTAATTAGGAATTTTAATTCAATTGATTAGGAAAATTCATTATAGTTAAGAATTTCAATTCAAGTAATTACAGTTTTCAATTTTACTTAAATAATTTATTACTTATTAAAAAAAGAGAAATTGTAAAACAAAATTCGTTAACTATAGCAATCATTACTATTCACGAATGATTATCCAAATCATTTTGCAATAAATGAGAAAGTTTACAAAAATTAAGATAATATGATGAACATATAATAGACAGTCAAACAGACGATACAAAACTTGGGCACTGGATACTGGGGACTGGAGTGAGATAGTAGCTAATCATCTGTATGTACAAACATTATATTCAGTAATGTAATATTAAACTTAAAAGAATATTTAGGACATTGTAATATTTAATAAACAATTAAATATACATTCATCTTCATATATTTGATCAAAATAACATGCAATCGATCAATTAATATTCACCTCCTTAACATTAATACTTGTGTCTGTATTAACGAAAAATTTAAAATACAATATTTGGTAAGATAATATAAAAAAGATAAAATTGATATATTAAAAAGAAAAGAATTTACTATCAATATCTTCATCATTTAACTAACTTTAGGCACAAATAAGGGTTTCCACAGTACGAGGATTAAGTCAAACATGATGAAGAGAAATAACCTGACCACCAATACTAAAGGCAAACTCTGAAGCAACAGTGGATGCTGGAATAGCCAATAGTCTCGTGTGATCACTTGCATGATCAGAAAAGCATTTCCAGACTTTTTCCACCACGACAATATATCAAACTGCCCACCTTCAGTTTCGGGCACAATTGGTTCGATTAAATATTTATCTAACTCCATCATATTATAAGAAATTCTAGCCTTTTTCTCTTTCAAAAAATTTTTAAGAGAATGTGACAATGTTAGGTTGGAAGATGAAACTAAACCCAAAATTGAATTGCTTACACTACTAAGATCCACAGTCTGGCTTTTCTCCAGTCTGAGTTGATAATCATTAAACAAATCATACCATAATTGTTTGATGCTAATTACATACCCTTGAGCTCGATCACTGCATAATGCACTATAAATAAATTATGTCATCCATCTTGTATCTCAGATCCAGCACAGATAACACTATAACAAAATCTCCAACCTTATGCCAATAAATATTCAACTTCTCCATCATCCGCTCCGCCATAGTCCGAATAATGTCATTGAATTAAAACATCTACTGTGATAAAGCATGCTTTATGTCCGATAGTGTGTTAAAACAACTTTACACAGTTGGATATTTTATTCCCGAGAACAATTCAGTAGCATTATAGGATAATTCCAACTTGATGCAAAGTTCTTTAGCCAACTCCTACTGATCTTCTGTTGGCACGTAGGAAAACTAAGAATCCTTATCCCTCAGTCTCATAAACACCTCAACATATGGGATTGCTGACTCCAACATCTTCAAGGTTGAGTTCCATCTAGTTGGACAATCAAAACTAACTTCTTTGAAATTGGAATATATAAAATTTGTGTAGTATCCTCAAAATGTTCAACCTTTTTAGGAGTTGCACTCCAATATAGAACACTATTCCAAATACAATCTATTGCTCCCTTATCATCTCCAACCCATCCTTTACAATCAAGTTAAGAATATGCGCAAAACAACACATATGAAATAACCTACCTCTAACCAATAAGCTCTCAATTTGCATCTTACTCTTCAACTTTTCAATCATAACATAATTTGTGCTATAATTGTCAACTGTGATTATGGATATGTTGTTGTTCACGTTAAAATCCATTAAACATTATGTCAACACAATTGCCAATCTCTCACTTGTATGTGGTGTCAACTCATTCTATCATATACAAATATTACCAACATCAATCATAAATTTGACCATAGACAATGATTGTTCATCTTTGATAATTATTTTAGCCATTAAAAATCATGATTTGTTGTTGTCAAAAGTTGTTACACTCAACTCATTCTTCCCTTTCATCAGGTTAGGGGTCAAAAATGTTTGACCTCCTAAAACTATCTTTCTTCTAGTACATGAATCTGTATGTCTCTTTAAATGAGATGTTCTTCCTTTCGAACTAATCAAATACAACTTATGACAATACTTGCACTCAGTTTTTTCAATCCCATCGGTTGATCTAGTTTTGTTAAAGTGATTCCAAACTTCACTTTTATATTGAGTAACTTGAGTTCTAGTTTAATCTCTATCCCCACTTTGTTCTGGAATATAAGTTTTCACTTTTATCTCCAGTACTGGATTAGAACTTTCAATTGAAGGAATATGTTTATCCCACTGAAACAAAAAACATATAAATATTTGAAGTTAGAAATAATCAACATATAAATATTTGAGGTTATAAACAATTAAAATGAGCAATTGAGCATATCATTATTAAAAGCAATTTCAAACCATCATATAGTCTTTTTCAAGTTATTAACTTATTCTACTCTTTCTTATGATAATCCTTTGGATGAACCCAAGTTGGATCTAGAATAAACTGTAATCATTGATAATGGTTTAAATGTTCAATTTCAAATCGTCATGTAGTAAACATTCTATTTTTAGGAAAGTGGCACAACTAGCCTTACATGGCATGAAAATAAATAAAGGAGTAGAAAAAACTTCAACCATTCTCTAGAAATACTCATTTGAGATTCTAATTGTGAATGAAATATGAGTAAAGGCTAAAGGGAGAAGTAGCATATGCATAGCAAGATAAAACTCAATTATAAGAAACATCTTTGCGAAGTATTAAAGTTAATTGTCAATTACGAGAAACATCTTTTTCGAGTATTAAAAAAGACTTTAAAGCTTAATTTATGTTTAATTTTCTAAATCTATAAAAACTCTTAAAACCTTTGCTTGTCAATTACGGGTTGTTGTATGTGACCATTGAAAAAGAAACTTTGTATCTATAGATAATATGGGTTCTCATGAATTTTTTTAACACTTTGGATATGATTTTGTGAAGGGTTCTACAATCTACCGCAACCCATTTGGTGAATTAGTTAACCTCCATAAGAATAAACCAAAGTAGGAGAGAAGGACCACAATATGTTTATCCCTCATTGAGAAAATGGAACAAGACTAACAAATCATCATCTAATTTACTACTAGGTGAGCATGCCTTTGGCAATTGTCATAGGTCTTTATTTAATCCACATAATCTTTACTCAAAATTGGCTAAAAATATTCAACTTTTAATGTTTTGTATGCTAGAGTATGTTATGCTTCAAATGATCTTTCAAGATTTGAGGTGCTTTTGTTGTACCAATGTACCTAAAATAAAGGTGCCATGAGAGATCATGTATAGTATCCCCTGTTACGACATATCATATGTCACCTTTTTTTTCATCATTAAGAAATACCTCCTTTTTTCAATGTAACTTAAAAGTGGTAATATAATACAACAGTAACACAATGCTTCATATAGACATATCGAATAAATGAGAACATATAACATATTATATTATAAGTATTGCCTATTGTGGACAAAGATTATTTGGTAGCGCATCGTAATGCTAGTCAAAATAAAAACTAGACTACTACTATAGCAGTGGTGAGTCTAGGTCGATCCTACATAAAGTGCGTGTAAAGTTACTGAAATGAAATTAATCGGTGTTTAGGTTAAAGGGGGTTTTGGATTTTGGAAATAAGAAAATAACATAAAACTAGACTAATAAAAACAAACTAAAGAAAACATGTACAAAATGATAAAAGTGGGGAATTCGGTAGGAGCAGATTCTTTGGTTCAATTTCGACCTACACCCTAATTAAATATATTTCATTGATTTGTTGTTTTCTAACCTCTCGTAGCAACTATTAATTATGGGTTAATTATTAACCCGAATCTTCCCTTGGGTAGTATTTAATCAAGATACGAAATTAAACCTAACCACCGAATAACGTAGGATACGATCTCTAGATTCAGTTAGGCAGTAGCATTACGAATTAGGAAAATCGATTAATCAAGGTAACAACCACATACGATGCGTCATTTAACCTAGTTTATGTTATCCCTAATGATTACGAATCATTAGTCGCTACACATGAATTTCAACATAACAATTACGGATTATATCGAAATTCTAGCAATGGGTTTACAAATAAACGTTTCAATGAACGCATTAAAATCATCTTTTTACAATACCCAATTCAATCAACACAAGATAATATAATCAATTTGTAATGAGAGAAATAAACAACAAAAATAGTGAAATATAGTTAACCCAGGTCGTCGACGTCGATGTCATCTTCGAACTGGTGTCAGAATTATAAGAATTATTATTATTATTTATATGGATATGGATGTAAGATAAAAAAAGAAATGGCAAGATAAGCTGCGTATATCAATAGAGAAAATGAAATAAGTATGTGGAAAAACAAAACAAGAATTCTCTACAATGACATTATAAATAAATTGAAAGGGATGTAGCGCAGCTTGGTAGGGCATTTGTTTTGGGTACAAAATGTCACGGGTTCAAATCCTGTCACCCCTACCTATTACTGACTTTGTCCTTGAGCAATAACAAGGGATCAACTGAGATCAATTAAAACGAGACATACCTAATCTTGTAATCTTGAATTTTTATCATACTTTTTATGATAGTAGAAGCATTCAAGATATAGTAAAAAAAGAATCTTTTTCCTTACAGTCTTCTTTTTTGTGATAAGAAGGCGCTTTTAGTTCAGTTCGGTAGAACGTGGGTCTCCAAAACCTAATGTCGTATTTTCAAATCCTACAGAGCGTGATTCTGTTCGTATTTTGTTAGGTCGAAAAATTATGAGGAAAAAATGGAATAGCAATTTCAATTTGACCTCCTGTGGATTAAAGAAGAGGGGAGGTCAAAAAAAAGATGGCGTTAATTAATCATTAATCAAGGTCCAACTGATCACCACGTCTGTATTGCAAATATGCAGTTACAAATAATCCAGCCAAAGTAATAGGAATTAGACCTAAGACAATTCCAAATAGAAAAACTTCAATCATTTCTTTTTGTTTAAAAATGAAAAAAAGAGGGAATATATATCCTTAAATATTAATCCATATGGCCCCAAAATCTCAATAACCAAAAATTGAAATTTGATACGGTAAAGAACTAGAAAAGATAATAGCTTGAATACTGCAGAAAAATAATTTTTTAGGAATTGTTGTTCATTTCAATTAATTTCAAATAAGTCCTATCCTGCTCAGACCAATAAATAGAACTGAGGTTATAGTTAAAGCCGCTAGTAGAAAACCAAAATAATTAGTTATAGTAGGCATGAAGAGGCTAAATTAAATAAACTTTTTTTATGCATATGGAGTTGTAAAGTATTTCCCTAAGTTCAATTTTTTGAAAGATAGGAGGATAAAAAAAACCAATTGAAAGTTTTTAATTTATCAATCATTA
>JAOQML010000195.1:24929783-24941801 GCA_027568935.1 Erythroxylum urbanii | reverse complement strand
CAAGACTAGACTATTACTCAACCCTCACAGGAGGACTTGGGCTGTAAGGCTATGGAAGAAGACCCAAATGAAGATGGTCGTTATGCAGCATCGACCTCTACCAGTAGTGATCATGCAATTCCCCCACGAAGATCGCCTGATCCAGATCTCGACTCAATTGCAGATCAGGATCTTAATACCATATTCGATACCCAAATGGTTGAGACCCCACATGATCTATTGACAACACAGTATCGAGCGTTGACTGCTTCGGCAGTCAACCCTTCCGTAGAATAAATCTTCCTTTCCATCCCCGTTTTATGTCGATCTTAATATGGAATTGTCAAGGGGCTGGAGGAAGGACCTTCAAGCCAATCATCAAGCATTATCTTCGTATCCACAAACCAAGTTTACTCGTTTTAGTAGAGCCTCGTATAAGTGGGGTCCGATCTCTGAAAGTCATTATGAGTTTAGGATTTGCTTACTCCTATCAGGTGGAAGCTGAAGGATATTCAGGTGGAATATGGCTTCTCTAGAAATCCAACATCACGGTTCACATTTTGCTTGCTCACCGTCAATTTGTTCATGCCAGTATAAACTGGGATCATCTGTCATTTGTTTTCATTGCCATCTATGCCAGCCCGACGTACTCTCTACAGCATTATCTATGGAAGTATTTGAGACAAATTGCTAAGATCACCTCTAAACCATGGCTGATGGGTGGAGATTTCAATGCCAAATTAGAGGCTACTGATAAACACGGAGGATCTCGACTCCAACTTACCGTCAATCGGCAATTTCGAGATTGTGTGCACAATTGTAATCTTCATGATCTTGGATTCTCAGGGCCAAGATTTACGTGGAGAAGCGGCAATATGCTCGCTAGATTGGATCGGGCTTTCTGCTGCAATAATTGGCACTCAGTTGTTTAATACACAACAATGACCCATCTACCTTTTCTGAAATCAGATCATCGACCTCTCCTCATCAAGTTTACCGATAGCAGTACCTCTCCTCTGACAAATAGGCCTTTTAGGTTTCAGTTTGCCTAGCTAATCCATCCGGGCTTTGGCCAATTTATCGCGGAACATTAGAAGCCAAATAGCTCTGACTTTAGTGGTTCGATTCGGAAATTCTCAGAACAGCTTCAAAGTTGGAACTCTACCACTTTTGGCAACATTTTCCATAGAAAAAAAAGGCTCATGGCACGCCTCGAAGGTATCCAATAACATCTCAACAATACATACTCGGCCTCTCTTCGGGATCTTGAGGAGTACCTAGCAGGTCCTTTATCAAGAGGAACTTTATTGGCACCAGCAATTCAGAAGCCAATGGCTAGGTTAGGGAGACAGGAATACCAAATATTACCATGTCCTCACTCGAAACAAACAACAGCAAGCAAGGATTAATTCATTGAAAGATGCCAATGGCAATTTAATTTCAGATCCTGCGAGCCTCAAAAGACTAGCGCATAATTTTCTCGAGGAATTATATATGGACGACAGCCACCCTCCCACAGCCCCACATCTACATGGGTACTTCCCTCCCCTCCCGCAACACGCTCAAGCTGATATGGACCGGCCCCCTAGTCCTGATGAAGTCAAGATAGTGTTTCACCACATGAATCCTTACAAGGCACCAGAGTTCGATGGCTTCACTGCTCTTTTCTGCCAATCCCAATGGGAGACCATTGGCCCCTCCTTGACCCGTTTCATTCAACGTATTTTTTGGCTTGAAATTTGGGGATCTGAGCTCAATCGTACCATCATGGTTCTTATCCCTAAACTTCCGTCCCTTACGTCGATTAAGCAATTTAGGTCTATTGCACTCTACTTTGTGCTCTATAAAGCTATCACCAAAATCATTATTAATAGGCTTAAACCTTACCTCAGCGAGCTGGTAGCTCCGACCCAAGGCAGTTTCGTCCTCGGGAGATTGATCATAGATAACATCATCATCACTCAAGAAGTCATTCATACCATGAAACGCAAATCGGGCCCAAAAGGGATAATAGTACTGAAAGTGGATCTTGAGAAAGCCTATGATAGGTTGTCCTGGGCATTCATTCAAGATACATTTATTGATATCAAAATTCCAGCGTCGTTGCTTAAACTCATCATGCAATGCATTTTCACGGCCTCTATGCATAAGACAGGGAGACCCTCTTTCGCCTTACCTCGTTGTCCTATGTATGGAATGACTAGGACACTCCATCACCCAAGCAGTGACACAAGGACGATGGAAGCCAATCAAATTAAGTCAATTTGGAGCCACTTTAACTCATCTGTTCTTTGCGGATGATCTCATCCTCTTTGCCGAAGCTTCGATGGACCAAGTGGTTGTTATTCGGGAAACCCTTAACTCGTTCTGTGATGCCTCCGAACAACTAGTCAACCAAGATAAATCCAAATGCTACTACTCTAAAAATGTTCCGCACTCATCAACAATAGCATTAAGTAGAGCTTTGAACTTCCAATAGACTACTAACCTAGGACGATATCTTAGTGTTCTCTTACTGCACGAACGAGCCAACAAACAAACATATCAATACATCCTTGACAAGGTTTACCAACGCCTCTCCGGTTGGTCAACCAACCTATTGGCTTTGGCTGGTCACATCACATTGACCCAATCAGTTATCGAAGCTCTTTCTAGTTATACTATGCAGACGGTTCAGTTACCTTGCAGCCTCTGTGACGAGCTGGAGAAACTAATGCGCCACTTTTTGTGGGGGGTGACCAATGGCAAAAACAGAATCCACCTCATCAACTGGGAGGAAGTCTGTAAACTGAATGAAGTGGGGGGTGCCTTGGCATTCGAAAAATCCGCGCTACCAATTATGCTTTCCTAGCAAAATTAGGATGGACACTGATTACCAAGCCTCATGCTTTATGGGTTAAAATCCTCTCTTCAAAATACAATTTTAATGCCAACAATATCCTCACTAAGCTAGAAGCTGAAAGCGGGTCGATGATCTGGAAAAGTTTAAAGGCAACTTGGCAACTCATTCTCCAGGGCATGCAATGGATGGTAGGCGATGGTACTAGGATTCGCTTCTGGATTGATCCATGGATTGTGGGCTTAGGCCCCCTGCTCCACCATGCTACATCCCCAATTCCCGATTCCACTCTCCCCCTCAGTGTCCAACAATTGGTGGATGTAGACAATAATTTCCAGTGGGACACTATTCAATCCTATCTTTCGACCTCGATATGCAGGGCTATAGCTGGTATGTTTCCCCCGAAGCCATACTTGGGACACGATAAGCTGATCTAGGGTTATTCTGACATCGGAGAATTCATAGTCGCCTCTGTGTATTCCCTGCTCATGGACAAGGAAGACGACCCGCCTCAGGGGGTTTGGAAGGAAATTTGGCACTGGCATGGCCCCCAATGCATCCGTTCCTTCCTCTAACTTCTTGCTCACGATCGACTCCTCACTAATCAATATCGAGTCCACCGGTATATCACCATAGATGGTTCGTGCTATCATTGTCGATTAGCTAAATCCTCAATTCATGTCATGCGAGATTGCGTCAAAGCCCGCCAAGTGTGGACCACTTTCCCCTCGCACATTCTTCCCCACAATTTCTTCACTATGCCTGAGCAAGAGTGGATCCTTAAAAATCTCCAGCATCACCGCCGAGTCCAAGGGCACGACTGGGCGTCCTATTTGGAACTACTTGTTGGTTCATATGGACATGGAGGAATATGACATTATTTGATGCACATTTTACTTGGCCTTCTTCACCCGATTATTTCATATTGTCTTATGCAGGTCTGATTCAAAAGGCAACTGAATGACGAAACCGAGCTGATACCGGCCCTCACCCTCGTCACCAGCAATAGATCGGCTGGTGCAAACCTCCAACAGGATGGGTGAAACTCAACACCGATGGAGTCAGCAAACGCACCTCGTCCACAACCATAACATGTGACCTTCTACGGGATAGTACAGGCAACTGGCTCGGAGGGTTCACCCAAAATCTTGGTTGGTGTTCACCAATGTCCGCAGAATTCTGGAGATTTTTACTAGGCTCACGCATGCATAGAATCTGGGATATTGCCGGATCGAGCTTGAAGTGGACTCCACAGCAGTAAGTCATATGCTTTCTTCAGCAGCCAACCGATCCAAGGCCCTCAATCCCATCTTTCAAGGCATCCATGAGCTGTTTACTCAGAACTGGACTGTTACACATCGACATATATATCGAGAGAGCAATAGATGCACCAATTGGCTAGCCAACTATGCCATTCAATTTGATATTGGGGTCACTTATCTTGATTCTACACCCCTTGGGTGCCACTCTATCTTTCTAGAGGATATGTCGATGACCTGTTTCTCTCGGCTCATTTTGTAAACTGTTTTGAAAACTTCATTTTTATATAGAAAAAAACAGTTGTAACATACATCTTAATGATAAAAGAAAGGGACAACCGATTACTCTTTAATTTTCTTGTGATTAGTTTTTCCTTTTTAAAACGAGTGTTTTAAAAATGTTGAAACTTCATCCAAACTAAATGTGAAAAGAGTTTGAGAACTAATAAAAGCTTAAACTTTTAAATGAGTAGTGTAAACATATGACATTTAATATTTTAACATTATTTTTTGATTACCTATTAAATAAAATATTAAAGATTACTTGATCCTATTTGGCAACTTCGTGTATGTAGAGTGCGTTTTCAAGGATTTCATAACCCCACACATAACCTAAATGTAACAGATTTTAAAGCTGTTTAGACACGAGAATTAGATTCACGCGCATGTCATCTGCAGCGTCATCGACATTCCTCCGACCTCAAGGCGACACATGATTGAGTTTCAGCCTCGAGAGAAAACGGGGGCGCCACCGTAACCCCACAGCACCTTCCAACAAGTGAAACGTACGTGTCAACATGAAAATAATCCATTTTATCTAAGAAAGTCTACCAAATCCGGTTTGCCTTGAATTTTGATTTTGTCAACAAAATCGATAAAGGAAGAGTAATAGGCAACATTGACTCATTTGTAATGGCACTACTTTAATCTAACCGAATGGAGATGATTAACACAAATCATAATACCAAAGTTTATTTGTAGTTCCCTCCTAGACGGTCAATTTTTAGGGAGGAAAACTTTATGAAGCCTCTCCTAGTTTCTGCCTATATTTTCGGTGTACAATCAACAAGGCTTCACTTGTGGTACAAAAAGACGAAGCTGAAGATGAGAAATCCAGCCATCTGCAATGCAAGCAAGATACTTATCATTTTCATACCATGTATGCAATAAATATACAATAATAGCAGTCCAGCCTTTGCGTAAGATCATGCATACCATAGTAAAAGAAGCTCCATAATAAGGAAAAGCAGTTGGTATGAATCTCTCATATTCATTGTGTCTGAATGGCCGAACTGGAATCTGCAAGAAATAGATAACAATGCAGTGCTTTCAGTTGAAACTTATGTCTTCCAAGCCATCACTGTAAGTTCATGCCAGATCATGTCAAATATATGTCGCATTTACAAAGTCATCCAGATACATGAAAATATCTGTTGAAAGCAATGCCATACATAAAATGGCAAAACTAAATTGTGATAGAAATAACTAGTCTAAAAAATTGTTTCTTTCTGTTCCATTATATATTTGATTGCCCCAAAGTCTATTTCTCAGTTTGCTTTTCCACAGGAATATCTTGCATACATCCTACAAAATAATATATTATTCAAACATCACATTATATACCAACTCCAAACATAGTATTTCCTACTGTATTTTCATTTCCTAAGGTAGTTCAAGAATGCGTTCCATGTGAACACAAACAGATAGCCAATAAATAAATGAGAAAACCATGAAAACCAAAACGTCAAGCAGACAAGTTGCTTTGAATCAAGATGAGAAAAACTGTTGCACTTAAAATGGTTACCTGCTTCGAAAGCGACAAGCTAGTATACCCAAGCCTATGGTATTCGATCTTAAATTGGAAAACCCCATAAACATCAGGCACCTTGAATGATGCATAATATAGACCCTGACAATCAGGTATATATCTGATTAGTAACTATTGCTACAACAGCAAAAAACTTAGGTTAAAGGAGTCTGGTGTCAAGAGTACCTTATTGTCAGTTGATAGGGTTTTCAGCACGTAAGGGCTCATCATGTAGAACTGGACCTGAACATCATCAGCCACATATGGTTCCCATTTCCTTCCAGACCATTCATATATCTCAACAGAAAAGTCCTATAACAATGCAAAGTTTCATTGATGACTTACCATATACTATCTGAACATATATATTCAATGAGAGTAGAATGATCAGGCATTACCAGATCGTCTTTGATCCTATACATTGCAGGTTCACCTGTTTCCCCGATTATATGGTGCTTAGCATTAAGCACCTGTAGTTGCAAAGAGCAAAATCAACATATAATTGGAAAACAAAACGTCACTGTACTAAAGTTCAGATTCAAAGTCAGGGATACATAAAATCAATAATTCAAAGCTTGCAGGAATCTTCCTTATATTTTAATGTTCATACATTTAAAAGACAATATGAGAGGAAAAGCTATAGGCTCTCACCTTTAAATGACCTCTTTCATGAAATACCCATTTGCTAATTTCAGTGACAAATTGCTCATTACCAGACTTCTTATATCTGTTGCACAAAATCAAAGGGATGTGATGTTTTCATTCTTTTCCAGCTGTTCACTAGTAGAATACGATGCTAGGCAGAAGGCAATCATATCTATATAACATTAAAACATATGCAGTACAAATGACATCCCCTACTGATATTGGAACAAAAGTTGGCATATCAAGACATTGGCTGAACAATTGGATAGGCCAACTTCATGAGCAGACATGAATTGTAGGCATCACGACTTTCTTGGACTTTTGCAACCTATTCTAATCTCACTAAATGCGTACCATGTGTAAATGAAAGTCAACGAGAGTCACAAATTGGCCTGTACAGTGACCAAGAAGCCATGACACTTAATCATTTTGCTTGCCTCCCACTTCCGAAAACTTCTATAAATGCACTCTGTACTATATCTGTTATGTCATATTTGTTGCGCATATGCAAATATAATGGATCAGTAGAAACTCATTTAAGCAGTTCTGTAAACTAGACAGAAACCTATGCCGCAGATGTCGTCTGGGAAATGTACGCAAGGAATTATGATAATGGTAGGAAAGTTATAAGAACATGTAATAACAATAATTCCTATGTATTCTTCCTATACGCTAAAAGCATATAAGTTTTATTGCCACACATGTTAAGTAACAAAAAGATGTATATGAGATAACTCTACTTTGAATCATAATATACTTTCATAACTTATAAGCTCACAACAGAACCGCAAGAGCATAGTAGCTTCACTTACTTTGTTGGGCTCCCAGCTTTCTGCACTCCTGATCTTAAAAATCTGAATTCCAAAAGAGATTTTGTTCAGATAACAATAATCGTTGGAGCTTAAAAATATTAACATAATTACATACCGATTACTAAACATGTCTAAAGAGCCACCAATCATTATCCGAGCATTGTTTCGAGCCTGCACCAAGGAAAAACTATAAGGTAAAAGCATATGGCTGAATAAAAGACAGCCACATGCAAAACTTCAATATTTAATGCATCATCCAAAATGGTAAATAGACATATTAGCTAAATGATTGATGCTTAAAACCACCGTAAACTGAGGATAATTGCCTAATAGCATACCAGGAGATCATTACATCGTGCAATACATATGTAAAGTAAATAACAGTAGTAGAAGTATAAGTGCTATATGTATTGATATGCATGGGAGATCAAAATGGCCAGGAAGCCAAAGAAAACTAAATGATTAAGCATAACAATATAGACTGGCTGGTAGCAAAACTAAGGAGAAGTAGCAAAAGAATGCGCCCATGCTTGATACACCACATCAGCAATTGCTATTAAGTGCGAGGACATGTAACTAGGGATCACAATGGGCTGGGCCCAACAGTTTCTGCAGGACCTGGGCCCTAGCCCGACTCAGCCCAGCCTTTTTTAATTAAAAAATAAAAAACGACATTGTTTTCCATAATAGTTGTTGGGTCTCAGGCTGCATTTGGGCAGCCTGAGCCTGAGTGCTCAGGCCCGGGTCTGATTATCATCCCTATATGTAACTTATGCATCAGTGCAAGAAAGTTTATATACGCATCTGCCCGCACAATTAAAGATTCTGGCAATGAGGGAATTGTCACCTGCACCACAGAGACTAATGAGATGGTAGATCCAGTGAGAGCAGGGGGATTTGACAACTTCGAAGATGGGTTGGCTGAATATGCAGATGGAGAAGCTGAAAGGACTTTTAATGCCTGCACATTTCACCAAAAGAAAAAAAGAAGCCAGTAAGACGCAGTTACCCTAAACCATCATGAGAAATCAAGCTTCACCAAGAGTTGTATTCACATAAATCAAATCGCTATTTTGGTCTTACCAGGCTATTAGCTGCATTTATAGAATGTGCAATCCCTTTAAAAAGTACAGGGGCCTGCAACATTATAATTTTTCATCAATCGCAAATTAGCAACATATCCGCCAGTAAGAGATTGAAACAACAGAAACCAGAATCCAAAAGCAACCATTCAAGTGACCTCAATTTTATCTTTCCCAAGAATCACATCAGATTTGATAAAATCATCTGCAGCAATCAACGTATGATCACCCTCAGTCTTCGAGACCGCGTAGCTAATGTGATCAATGACCACAGCCGACACATCCTACACAATTAAACGCCAAACTAAGTACACCAACACATTCACATACAAGCGCAAGAGATTGTTAATCAATTTTACACTAACCTCATCGAAATCAACCCCACACTCACTAGCAACGTTCTTGATCAGATCAGACGCAGAATAATCAGCGGCTAAGATCAAGTCATGACCAGAGTCAACGAAGTCAAGCACCGCCGCTAAATCCAAGACACCGCCAAACTCTAAACCAAACACAGGGACACAAATCAAGATCCAGTCTAGAATCTACAAAACACAGTAGCTATAGAGAGAAGTAAAAAAAAAGAGCCACATTCTAACTTACTCTCAACCGAGGGAGCAAAGAGAATGAGTCCGTCGTACAAGTACTGGCCGTACCGTTGGAGCGCGAGGTTGTGATCGTCAGCAAGCTTGAAATCCATGTCGAAGCCGTGCGATTTGAGGGAGTTGAAGAAGATGGAGTGGGAGGTCTTGAGAGAGAGGTCGTCGAGCAACACCAGGACGCGACGGTCGGAGGGAGATTCCGGCGAGAATGAGCGGCAGAGGTGAGGAAGTAACAGAAGAAAGATGGTTAGGGCAATTGAGATCGACGGTTTCGCCATTTGACGGCTCTGTGTGAAGTATGAATCGAAGTTGGAGAATGGCTAATTTTCCCAAGTTTCTCGTTGAAACATAAAGTTTCTCTCCATATTTGTGGACTTAAGCCCAAATCAATTTTAATGCATTATATCAATTGGTCATTTCCAATTTGTAATTCGAAGGATAATTTAACTAAGAGTGTGAAATGTAACTCGATATCCAAGGTTTTAAAAATCAGGGCGAACTGGCCAGTCTGATTGAAAAAATATTTGAACTAATTAATGGTCCGATTCGGTTTCACTTAATAACTTCTATGTATTAAACTCGAATGGTTTATCAACTTACCGGCTGATTTTTCGTCGAACCAGTCTAACCATACAAAACTATAGATATATCTAAAGGCTACTTAAGTTTTATTTCATCGAACCTCTCGAGCTTCTCCTCTCCTCTCCACTGCCTTCTCTTCACTATCTTCTGATCTTCTCTTCACCATCTCTCACTACCCCTATAAATGTAGAAATTGAGCTCTTCTCTTCAAACTTCAGATTTTATTTCATCGAACCCTTTCTCCCTCATTTCATCGTCTTCTCTTCACCATCTCTCACTGCCTCTATAGATGAAGAAACGAAGCATAAGAAAATACCTAAAGACAGAATCTTCTTGCCACCAAACCCATAAGAGGACACCAGTTCTCGGCGATCTTTGACTCTACTCTCTGTGTGTTTGTTTAACCATATCTTCAAGAAGCAATTGATGCTACAACAGGATTTAAAGGTACCATCTTACTATGAGTTGAGTGTGCCTTTGCTTCAAGATTTTAAAAAAGAATGTCAGTTAATAGTGGATACACATAAATCTAGTTGAGAATCAACAAGATACACTATTATGGCAAATGGGTAGACTATCAAAGACAAAAAATCTTGATTAACTTCTTAGCTTATTGTAATACAACTTTTATCAAGTTTGTTGATACTTCTGACATGATAAAAAGTGCTAATGCTTTACTGAATTATTCTCTCAAATTGTCGAGTGGGTAGGACCAAAGAATATTGTACATTTTTATTACAGATAATGCATCTAATTATGTATCAGCTGGGTACTTATTACAATCAAAGTATGGGCATATTTATTGGTCTCCATGCGGAGCTAATTGTATAAATCTTATTTTAAAAGATATTGGTGGTATGAATCATATTTTTAGTCTTACTTCACGCGCATCTAAGATCATGTCACTTTTTTATCTTGGTTAAGAAAGCAAGAAAATTGGGTTGAGATTGTGCATCCCGTTGTTACCGGATTTATAACTACATTTATTACTTTGAAAAGTATTTATGAACATATGCAATTACTTCAAAATTTGGTGACAAGTAAACACATTTTTTCAAATCATAAATTATCAAAGAGTGAAAAAGAAAAAATTTGTGTTATTATTCTAGATAATAAAATTTTGGATGCTTGCTTGATCATTATGAAGATTGTGGCTCCGCTTATAAGACTGTTGAGAATTGTTGACTTAGGTGAGAAGCCATCCTTGGGGTATATATATGATGGTATGTATAGAGCTCACAAAACAATTATAAATCTTTTTAAAGGGAAGGAGAAATTATACAAGTCTTATATAGATATTATTGATAGACAATGGAATAAACATCTTACTCAAAGGATCCACTTATTAGCTTATTTTCTCAATCTTTATTGCTTATAAGTGGAGAAGCACGTACAATTAAAATTATGGGGGTTTGTTTGATGTGATTAAATGCAAAGGTATTTTCTCTATTGAAGAGAAATCACAAGCGATAAATGAAATTAAATTGTATCGTGAAGGTTTAGAGAGTTTTACTAGATCATCAACAAATATAGAACTTATGATGACAAAAATGCAGCTAGGTAAGTTTTATACTTTTAATTTATTATTTGCTTATTAATAATATATATTTTTATCATAACTATTAATTTAAAATACGTATGAGTGGTGGAGATTATTCGGTGACAGTGTTCTAACATTGAGAAAACTCACTATTAGGTTACTTAGTCAAACAACTTATGCATCAGGTTGTGAGTGTAATTGGAGTGTTTTTTAACGTATTCATATAAACAAACGAAGTCGTTTGGAACATCAACGTCTTAATGACCTTGTTTACGTTACTTATAAGCTGAGAATGAAGAACAAATATTTTATAGTTATGTTTTTATTTCAATAATTTTATTTTTAGTATTAACTTTATAAGTTTTCTATTATGTGTTTAGAGTACTTAGTAAGAAGATAACATATAATCTAATTGATATTAATTGTATTGAACATACTAATGTTTTGATCGAAGAAGAAGAACTATCACCTAATCTTGATTATAATGAACTTGAAAAGACGATTTATGAAGAAAATGCATTTGTCACAACGAATGAATTATAAACATATACTAATGATCAATTCATATCTTATTTTGATCATATTTAAGTTAAAATTATATTGTATTATGAGCTTATAATTGAGAATAATTTCATACATAACTAATTTGTAATTTATTTTAATGCAGTAGAAGAAGGTGATGCAAATATTTTGAATGAAAGTCTAGTTTACGAATCTTTAAATAGTGTTGGAGAATTTGGAGTTTTTGACGATGATGAGATGCAACCTCCTTCAGAAATATAATTTTGATTTTTATTGTTATTTTAAGTTTTATATTAAACTCATATTTATTTATTATTAGTTTATTATATAATAATAGACATTGGTGTAT
>JAOQML010000195.1:24917755-24928764 GCA_027568935.1 Erythroxylum urbanii | reverse complement strand
TACGATTATATTAATTATGAACCACAAATATTAGTTTGATATGACTTTTTATGTAAAAAATTTAATTTTATGATATCTTTAAATATAAACTAATATTATAAAATTAAATAAAAATTAAAAATTTTAGTTAACTTTTTTATTATATACTTTCAAAATTTACAATATAATTGTACGATTAAAAAAAAGCCAACTTTAAAAACTTTCAAAACAAAAAGTAAAGAATAAAATAGAATGTAACATTGTCGTTAAATAAACAATCAATTCCAAAATCTCTCCTTACGAAACTTTTAAAAATTAACTTATTAAAATTAAATAAACTAACCACCAAATAATTCATCGAATATATCAATAACTTATTAAAACGGTAAAAAAAACTTTTAGTAAATAAAGTAAAAATGAGCGGATAAACTATTTGCCAAATACCTCCGTCGTACCTTATTTACTCTCTTTAGCTTTTCATTCGACAGATTGCTTTCGGTTTTTCGTATCGCGTTATTTTCTACTTATCTTGCTTTCTTCATTTTTGATCATCAAATTTAATCTCCTCTTTTCTATATTTTCCTTCGATTCTGTGGAATTTAGGCAATTTAAGTAAGTTGGGATCTATTTTTAGGGTTTTTCATGCTGATTTCATATGATATCATCGTTTGAACGCCGTGCTTCGATTATAATATTGTTGTCATGAGGGTTTTGGTATTCAACTTTGGTTTTGTGAGGTTGAATTTTGATTGCAAAGTAACATCAAGTATACTTAGAAGCTGAAGAGAGGTTCTTTTATACGATATATTAAGAGAAATTTGTGTTGTTTTGTTGATTACTTGATCCAATTTGTGGACATAAATTTTGACTGAATATGTAGAGTAAGTGTCATTTTAATATTGATTGATTACCTGTCATCATTAGATGGTATCGTTGAAGTTGATGCATCTGATCTCTGTTTAGAATTGCTTTACTTATACTTGGTTAAATAATGGGTATTTTATTGTAGGAATAATGATTCGGCTATTTAAAGTAAAGGAGAAGCAGAAGGAACTTGCAGAGAATGCTAATGGAGGGGCACCAATGAAAAAGCAATCAGCGGGAGAGTTGCGTCTGCATAAGGGTTTGTTTCTTACTTTCATACGTTTGCCAGGGTTTCAGTTTAAATGTTTTTATCGTTTATTGTTGAAAATCTTTGCTCAGATGGTTTTCCACTGTATGGATAGTACATTAATGTGCTTCTAGAGGGGAATGTTCAAGCAAATCGGTTATTTAAGCTCAGTTGTTAACAGCTATGATCTGATCTTAGTAAATATGAAATTCGTAGGCTTGTTTTATTTGTAATATACTGATATCACAGCTCCAGCGTATCCTTTGAAACTTCTTTAAACCTGATCGATTAGCTTGCCTTGTACTTATTAGTGAAATGTGAAGAACTTGTGCACTTTTTTGTTTATGTTAATCCCTTGGAATCCCAAGAAACTATAGTGTGAATGTGCGACCTACTTATTCTTTATTAGGTTTGGGACTGTGATGCTGCTTCTCATTGAACATTTGAGCAATTAGGCTTAGTTTAAAGGTTTGGGATTGTGGTGCTTCTTCTCATTGAACAGTTTAGCAATTAGGCTTAGTTTTAGCGGCATCATCCATCTTTGGCAGAAGTATAAGCTTTTGATGGTAAAGATATATAGTTATATTATGGATGGTTTGGGACTTTGTCTCTAAAATGAAGTTAAACATATCGTGGAGATGTAGAAAGAATTCAAGTTGTTCTCTTTCTATTTGGATACTTGTGATGCTGGTGTTATGACTCAGAATGAAATGAATATTATGTAGGGGGATCAAGATCATGTCAATGTCACTTATTGGGTTTGATTAAATGTTACCTGTAGATCTGAAATTTTCTCATCATTTTCTTGGTGTTGTTGTCAAAGGCTGGAGAGTTCTAGCATTAAATGTTTTTCCTTTGATTAAAGAGAAGTCAATCATTGACATTTCAATTTTCTCTCATCATTCTCTTCAATATATAGTGCACAAAATCATGGAACCTGATACGTATCTTCATAGCCAAAGGAAACTTGATGTCATGTTCTTTATATTATGTCCTTAATGTCGTATTGCAGATATTTCTGAGCTCAACCTACCAAAATCGTGTACCATATCATTCCCCAATGGCAAGGATGATCTCATGAATTTTGAGGTTTCAATCCGACCAGATGAAGGGTATTACTTGTAAGGATCTTTTTCTGAAGCATCTTATCCCTGCATGGGGACATAATTTCCTTAGCTTTTGGATCTCAGATATTTGTTTGATACTTTGATTGCTCATTTAAACACAGTTATTTAACCAGCCTTGAAATTTTCATTTTAGAGGTGGCGTATTCACTTTCACTTTCCAGGTGTCACCCATTTATCCCCATGAAGCACCAAAGGTTAAATGTAAGACTAAGGTAAGCATGCAAATTGATGTTACTAGATTTTAGTTTTTCTTTTGCAGCCTTGTTACTAATTTGGGTATTTGGATGTCTGAGTATATATTCTATCTTTTACTTGCAGGTTTACCATCCAAACATTGACCTGGAAGGAAATGTCTGCCTCAACATCTTGCGAGAAGATTGGAAACCTGTTCTTAACATAAACACCATCATTTATGGATTGTTTCATCTTTTCACGGTATTTTTTGCTATGTTTTCTGGTTCATCTATGTGAATATGTATCCATTGGAAAATCTGGCTTCGACAGGACTAGTTTCAAATTCTGCATGCAGGAACCAAATTATGAGGATCCTCTCAACCATGACGCTGCTGCAGTGTTGAGGGATAATCCAAAGATGTTCGAGTCCAATGTTAGAAGAGCAATGGCTGGAGGGTACGTGGGGCAGACTTTTTTCCCTCGATGCGTGTAGCTCCTCTTGGTGCAAGGAGTGCGAACTCGCCATATGTTACCAATGCTTCCAAGAAAATGGTTGTAAACTAGCCCGCAAATTTCATTCAGTTATCCTTACTGTGTTGTTGGTGGACCTGGGCATCAGTTCCTGAAAGGAACAATACGTATTTGTTGCAACAGATGCAATTTGTATGTTGACTTCATTTATTATCTAATGTGGAACAAGTGTCGATGGGCTTTAGCGTGGCATGGATGCACTCATCATCATTTCTCCCTCTCCCCCCTTGCTTGTGAGTTTATATAATTTTGCAGCGTGAACTTTCTTTCTTCTGCCCCTCTTCTTACCTAAAGAAATTGAGTTTAGGCGCTAATGTGCCTTTGTTTGCTATGCCTTCCCATGGCAGCATTTGTTTTCTGGTTCATTCATGAATTGGGAAACTGCTGCATATGACGGGGCAGAACCTTTTGCTTGAGACTTCGAAGGTATATCAAGAGCATGCAACTGAGAAAGTCATCCAAAAACACTTCTTTTCTTGAGAACTGAACGTTTGTGCGTCGCGTCTACTGAACCAACTTCAAATGGGGAAAACTGCAGACCGCTGACTCACTCTGCGTGAGCAGTGCATTCAACCATCTGTTAATGTTAAGTTGGCGAAGCATATTTGTAGAAGTTGCTGAAGAAGCCAAAGCCAAAAGATTATGGACAATCTTTGATGATTTGAGTTCATGAACAATCCAGTTAAAAACAGGGAAAGTACCAAAATTTCAATACAGACGTGGTGATCAGTTGAATTACCAAACGTACAGCATTGCTTTAGGAAATAATTGAAAAAACCTCAATGATCCAAGTGTAAAAGCTAGTCAAGTTTTAGGTTTCTAGGGGCTTCCTGGCTTGGTTCCTTAGTGCACGTAGCCTGATTGCCTAAAGATAAAAGATCTCCATAGTCATAAACAGTGGAAGTCTTTCAATCGCCTGACAGGCTCGAAAAATCAAACCGGTGGTTCTCTCCAGGTGCTCTGAATTTCCAATACGGTTAAAAAGTTTTACTTTGGACAACAAGGTGCCTCAAAAAGTAGCACTAAAATGAAAGCAACAGCTCTGATGAACTTCCATATTCATCTACTACACTTACTCATCTAAGCCAAAGAAAATTGTTTTTTTTTTCCATTAAAATTTGCTTGAGCGACAATCAGTAAACATGAAGCTATAGCTGCAGTAGAAGCCCTTTTGTTGTCCAGTTCAGTGAAAAAGGTTGCAGTCATGCATTCTTAGAAGGAGCTGCTCATTTGACCCCTTCTTCTTTTGAACTTGCCATTCTAGCATTTTCCCGATCTTCTTTAAAATATTTATAAAGTGGAGAGTAAAACAAACTACATAAACCAAAAGGAAGTGCCATCATTGCGAGAAGCCCCCTAGACAGTGCGAGAGCCTCCCTCGCAGAACCTTTTACTGGATCAATGGACTTTGAATCATACCCAAACATCCTCTCTGAAAGAATTCCAACTAACGGAGCAGCAAAGGACGAGAATGATCCTTCGAAAGCACGGTCGAATGCATAAATCATTGTTCGATGCTTCATAGGAACCACTTCAGCAAATATTGGGGCATTGACAGCAGAGCCATTCCAGCTTATAGTTAGGCCCATCATGAAAAGGGTAACAGCAAACGCTGAGTAGCTGCCTACTGACTGGGGTATCATTTTGAGGAGGAACCAAGAGAATGGGATGCCCATGAAGGCGCTGAACTGTGCACACATGATGCGTCCGGAGTGGGGATAGATACGTGCCATTCTATCTGCAATCACTCCACCAAGAAGACTTCCCAAAGCGCATCCAGCAGCAAAGAGACTTAGAAGCGCTGCAGTGTAATTATGATCAAAGCCTGAAATATGAACAATATCAGAGCCTAATCAAAGGTACATGCAATAAATGCTAACACTGAATTTGTCAAATAAAAGCAAATGCAGATGCTTCTGTGTAAATTCCCTTGTGAAACTAATAATGGAAATTTTGCTTAAATAATTGAAGTGGATCTTGAGCATTATTGGTGCATGGAATTTTGCAAAGGACATTCATTCCAATTGATGGGATAGTAACAGCAGCGGAACTTCAATTCAATATAAGGAATGCAATATGTAATATCAATAAAATTGAAGTTGCTCTCACCTATTAGTTCAAACCACATAGTAAAAAACACCATGGCAGTCCATGGTAGGGAACCAACAATGCCTTGCAAGACAATTATCTGAAACGTTTTCACCTTTATGACAACTTTTGTGGCCATCCATGATTCTTTCCAAATGAATGACGTGCTTAAACTCGAATTTCCATTTTGTATCAACTCATCCCTGCAGCCAAAGGCAGTCAATTCATTAAATGCACACCACAGACACGTAAAAGGACTTCTTGATTACCTATTCCAGCAAAAGAAAGAAGACAAAAGAAATTGTATCTTTCACAACAACCTTTTTTGTGTTGTATTATATGTTGCAAAAAAACATGGAAGACCAAGAGAAGTAACAAAGGATTAGCACCTCTCGACGCTCTCTTCAGGGTCACGGGTTTTACTCATTGTTTTCCTTGGGTCAACCACGAATAAGTAAACAAGAAGCCCGATCAGTGAGCTTAAAGCTGCCATCATGATGAAGGCTAAGCGCCATCCTGGAAGAGCACCATACTGCTGACCAGCCATAATTGTCGCAATAACCCCACCTCCTATGCCACCCAAGCTACCAATAAGACTTAACATCCCAAATCCAGTACCCCTCACACTATCCGTGTAGCTATCTGCAATAAAAGACTGTAGGGCTGGTATTACAATAGCTAGTCCAAAGCCATTTACTGCTCTCCAGATTGCAACTTGTAAGAAATGCTGACTTGCACCAACTGCAGCAGTTGACAGGGCCCAACACAAAGTACCAATAGCAAGAACAGTAGGCCGGTCATGGATTAGAACTAGTACGCCTGCTAGGGGTGATGACATTCCCTGGACAAAGTTCCTTACGAAAGTAAGGTAACCCAAATCTGAGGGGCCAGCGCTGAAAGCTTCACTAACTTCTTTGTAAACAGAAGGAAGTAGATTTTCGTCGGCGCGTTCCATTATAGCAGCCATGTTTATGAGAATGAGAGAAATTGAGACTCCAAAAAGTGTTCTTGCTCTGTTTAAGTAAAATGTTGTTAGAATGCAGTAAATCAAGTAAATCTAAGTAAGACGAACAAAAGCGTAAAGTTTCTATAATAGAAGTGCTGTCAGCTGTGCCTCAATAAGCGAGAGGCCAATAATTGTAGGCACACATAACCTCCAACAAAACATCATTAGATAACGGTTTTCTCATTAACATGGGCTTGAAAGGAACTTCACTTCCTGAACCTATCAAATCTTCCATCCCAAAATCTATCAAACACTCCTTACACTCGAGTTAAAAGTAAAAAACATAAAACATGTGCGAAAGAGACCACTTACTTCATGGCTTCCAGTTTTCTGGGAAACGTTGTGTTGGCTTGAGAAGAACTACCAAATCCTAAACGGTTTCGTATATGGGCCATCAATTGAGATTCTCGCCCATCGTATGATATCGGAAGGGCAATGAATAAAAATGCACCTATGGCGGATCTCAGACCCCCAACTTGCGTTTTTCTAATTTCTGACACTTGTGACTCCTCAGGAATCACAATATTTTACTTGTATCAAACACTACTGACGGATAAATTACGTTTCCAGAGCTAAAAGACGAAAAGACAAGCTTGAGCTCAAACAGTAGCATGTACTCTCTCTAGCTTGGTTGGAATAGCTTGGATAACATTGAAACTGTCATTATAATAAGAAAATAGTTCTCGATGCCTAAGGAGGAATCTTCTCTTCGATGGCAAATCTTTCTGCATCTTTTTTCTTTTTGCGCTGAAGGGAGCTTTAAGCTGAACTCATCATTTGACCGGCGAAGAGCGTACAAATACAAGATCGCAACGTGGGATTCACTTCTTTGAAAATGGCTTCCACCCTTCCTGTTTCTGATCCCATTTAACGTTGACTTCTACCTAATTGCCTCACGCATAAACACCAACTCCAGTGAGTTGGGCTGGTTCCAAATCAAGTGCGTTGCCGGATGCTCAAGTCCATCATGACATTAACAGAAATCATGTTTGGGCCTACACGTAGGTAGTGACTTGAGCATGGGCTCAGACAAATGTCAAACTGAGCTTTCGTCGACTCACGTAAACCTACGCCACGACTTACGACTTTTTCTTCCACAAAGAAAATGTCGTGTCAGACGTTAACGAAGTTTCTGTCGCCCAATGTTTGGTTCACATCCTCTCTATCCAACATTTTGTTCTAATCTTTTTCTACACCAAAAATGAGTATAAATTGACATAAATCAACGCCTTTTCATGCGTAAAATAGGATTGAAACAGTATGCTGGGTAGAGAGAGGATGGTGGTATCTGAATTGCTACGTGCCTATCCAAGTTTTGCGGATACTATAAATGATTATAACCCACTCAGGCTTATTGGCGTAAAGAGGTAAGAATATCTAGAATTTTAAATTACTAAGCCTACTAATTATAAGTATGACGGTAACTATATTTTCGATTATTTCTTTTCTTCTTTATGACTCTTGGGTTGGGTCTTACGGTGATGACAATTTCAAGTTTGTTGAACTTACGTAAGTTGGATTTACAAACAAATACGTATGATATTTGTGTGCGTTAACTCTACCTAAAATCGGTAGACTTAATTTGAATTCAGTGAGATTTAAATTGGGACCAGGTTATAAATTTTTATGTCAAATGTATTTTATTGAAATAACAACATTAAATTGAATAAAAAATAATTGAGCTTGGTCAAACTCAAACTGTGTATTCAGACTTTGGGTCTGATTGAGAGCCGATTATTAGGTATAAAAGATCGGTTGTAGTATAGAAATTACGTTTAGATATGCTGCTCTCATTACCAGATAAGATCTATATATTTACATAAAACATACATTGTTTCATTTATATTGTTAGAGATTGTCTCATAAACAAAATATTTACTAATCATCTCATATGTAAAAAGGAGAGATAATTATTGTTAAAATAAATTTTTTTCGTGGAGTAACTCATTGTTGAAACGTAAGTGTTACTAATGAATCATGCATTAGATGCGATAAATAGTGGTACGCGTATGAGATCATTTATGAGAGCTACTACTTATTACATCACTTTACTTATACCAATAATACTGAAGTTGCCATTCATTTTGGCAACGAATGTTTTTTTTTGTTTTGGTAAGTACATATCAGTTTAATTTGATATTGATATTATCATTAAATTGTATTTTAAGGTTTGATTTTAAATAGTATAACAATTATCATATGACCTTATGATAATTGGTGATCTAGTTTATAGTAACGATAATTAATATTTTCTAACTGAAATAATGTTATTGTAGTTTTTAAATTATGACTTCTATCTTCCATTTAGTAATACAATTTTAAAATTAATATTGAAACATGTTTACTTTCAAATATCATAAAATCATATTGTATACATCATAATTAATGAAAGATGTAGATATTGTTATGGGTAGATTATATTAAAATATTATAGGGTCTTAAGGATGACATAGATCGGGTTAGGTTCAAACTACTTATGACTCGAGTCTGAGTTAAATTATTTTTTTTGAGTGTGAACACAGGTCAAAATCTAATCAAGTTCGTCTCGCTTGTTTTGAAGTTGAACTCAATTAGCTCGAACTTCCAACCATCATTGCTGTTAAGAATACTTATTGCCTTATTGCTCCCTCTTCTCTTCCTTAGTCATAACATCTTAAAAAGTTAATAGCTGAAAAATAAAATTTAATTAAACAAATGGAATCCTGTATCATAATTGCTTTCTTACTTTGGCTCCTCCTGATGGAAATAGTCAAGATAACACTCAAGATAACAATTCGTAATTGATTGTTATCCGCAACTCGTAATATTGTTATTAGAATGAGAAGATAAACACATAGTTTATAAATAGAAGGAGATAAAAGATAAAAGATACCATGTCATGCATATAAGCAATCATTTGTAATTACTGTATTTTTCATTGTATATATATCCGCACTTAGTGAATGAAAGGATTCAACTTACAACAAAATATTTTCTTGATATCATAGCAATAGGCCTTGAAAATCTAAAACCCAAAACATAAGAATTCACATGTTACTTAATTGTCATACTTATATGGATGAAAGAAATCCTTTGAATTAAACATAACATGATGCTTATGCAAGAGCTCCTTAAAGATTATTGATCTGGCAAAAACTTAAAGAGTTGTGCATGGAAAATCGACTTCTATAAGGCCTTTGATGTAGTTAGATGGGACTTTATTCAAGCTTGCATGGATGCTCTGGAATTCCCTACCCAATTCTTAGCTTGGGTTATGATGTGTTTGCAGACCTCTTCAGTGAGTATACTTGTCAATGGAATACCCACCAAACCTGTGTTATATGTTAGAGGGATTAGATAGGGGATCATCTATCCCCCTACATTTTCACATTGGTTAGCGAAGGTCTGTCAAGACTGCTTACCAAGCTGATACATCCCAATGGCAGATTCTCTTATCATCATAATTGTCAACAGCTACATGTTACCCACTTAATGTTTGTCGATGACATTCTGCTACTCTCTGGAGCCGATTTGTTCACAATCAACATTATCAAGGACATCCTAAGCCGATTCTCCTCCATGTCTAGACTCTAATTTAATTCACAGAAAAGTATCTTTTATTGCTCATCCGATGTACTTAGCTCATTTGATTTTGCTAGTGTAGCTAGAATGGAGCTCCATACCCCTCCCTTAAATAATCAGAAGTACCTATTTCACATGCAAAACTCACTTATTATGACTGTCTCCCTTTTTTAGAGAAATACCAATCTAGAATTCTAGCTTAGCAAAATAGGTTTTTTTCGATGGTTGATCAAGTAGAGTTAATAATATCAGTTCTTAGTAACTTACATACACACTGGTTAAACCTTTTGATTATTCCAAAAAGAACGATAAAGGAGCTAAATAGAACTATAAAAGCCTTCCTCTGGTCCAACTCTATGGAGAATGCTAAGAAAGTAAAAGTTAAATGGGAGGAGGTGACAATTCTGAAAAAATATGGTGGTCTGGGTATTATCTCTACAAACATCATACAGAAGGTTCAACTTTGTAAGAAGATATGGAGATTACATGTTGATAAACAAGCCATATGGATCAAATGGATCTATGAAACTTACCTGCATTCTCAAAATTTCTAGCAAATACTAGTGACTACAAGATGTTATTGGATGTTCAATCACATGCTGAAAATTAGAGGCCTCATCTACCTGTGGATCATACACAAACTAGGAAACAACAGCAACATTTGGCTGTGGTATGACAATTAGACTGATTTTAGTATATTGATATAGAGACTGATCTTACCCACCTTCATAACCTCTCAATGCTAAAGTTGTATCCCTTATATCCAATGCGAATTAGTCTGGTACCTTCAGAGGCAACAATACAGACCAGCTTATCTGGAAGTCGAACATCATAGGTATCTTCACTAACCAAACCTATTATAACATTCTTCAAACTGGTTACCAGCTAGTTCTATAGTTCAATTTACTCTGGAAGAAGAATCTCAGCCCTAGAGCCTTTATGATTACTTGGCTAGTGATCAAAAATCGCTTAAATACAAAAGATTAATGGCATGGTAGCTATCATCCTATATATGTGTTATGCAATATATCAGTCGAAAATAGGAATCATCTATTCTTCAACTGCATCTATTTCAAAACTGTATGGACCCATTTACTTCACAAGCTAGAAACCTATTGCAACTCCTATGATTGGACTGATATATTGAACTGGATTATCTACATTTCCAAACATAAAAAGAATGACGTCATCTTGTTTTAAGTAGCCTACATAATCACAACTTACAACCTTTGGAAGGAGAGAAATCAAAGACTATATAGAGGATAAGAAACAAGTAAATATCAACCTGCTCAGAACATCATCAATGAAATTCAAACCTTAGTCATATCCAAGGAGGTTGCACAAAGCTTATCACTTATAATGAAATTTGGATGGAACTTATAAAGTTATATACTTGACATGCTAGTAGTGAACTTTTAGGTTTTGATTGTGT
>JAOQML010000195.1:24875102-24892194 GCA_027568935.1 Erythroxylum urbanii | reverse complement strand
GCAAGTAATGATTCTCATTCCTCTCTATTATGAGGGGTATGGATCATTACTCAAAATGGAGGAATGAAATCACTATATATTTAATCATAATTTCCTACCAAACATGTAGTTTTCATTCCTTACCTATACTTTTCTTCTCATACCCATTAACCAAGCACACTCCCAGTCTTTTTTGTTTTGTCTAATGTTCAAATTGCTTTATCAAACCACAAAATAAAAAACTTCTCGACCGCGTTAGCGCAACTTATCTGATGGGGTTAAGTAACATTATTATAATCATGCCGTACTTTAATCTCAAGAGAAAAGTTAAACCGGAGAAAGAAGGGACGATTGGTGGGGACCACAGTCACATGCAGTATGCTTTCTTCTCGACACGTAGTAGCTGATGTCCATGGGGTCCACTTAGGCGGTGGTGGCCTATAGGCATGGTGGCTGGTGATGGCGAATGACCCATTCTCCTTTTGCTTTTCTGCGCCGCACGTGTGAAGAAGACTTGACGGGCCCTCTGATTGAAGCATGTTTTGAATCTCTCATAATTTGGCAAATAATTCAGTAAATTATCAAATTATTAAGTTATATTTCTTAGCAGCATATAGTTGCATAAGAGAGAGTGCACCAACGCTCTCTGTCTCTCTGTGGGTCCTGCATAACCCATTCCTTTCCTTCTTTTGCCTTTTCCGAGCCCTGCTTGTTCACGTCTGTACCGTTCAAACTGAACATCTCGTCAGAGCTATCGTAATTACGAGAGAGAAGGGGATCTTCTTAAGCATCAACCCCACAGAGCATTTGCTTTGTGTGGGTATCCACATCCTAACATCCATAGACCTCTCTTTAAGATCCAGCTCTGTAATAAGAGGGCCAAATGTAAAAGAGGAACATTCCATGGGGACCCTTTCATCCCGTGTGTTTGTGAGGGTAACGTCGCTTTGACTGGTTTTTATTGTGTGGAACTAAATCACAAACAATTCTTTTTCTAAGAAGAGGAACTGCATATGTATGTCAATACTTATTCGAGTTTAGATAAATTACTTATTTTGATAAATTATTTACCGAGTTATCCAAATCTTTTGAGTGTGATAAATTTTCAAAAGAATTAAGAAGTAGAAATAAAAAGAAGTAAAATTTTATTTTCACTTTCCACAAACGCAGGTCGAGGTGATGATGTCATAAGAAACAGTTTGGCCATTTTTTAACGGAACGAAACCCTCTTTTTCATAAACCTGTTCTATATAAATATGTAAGATCAGATAAATGTGTAAATGGGATATTTCAGGATTAGTACAGGCTTATAGTTATAGAAGATTTGATCCCTTTTTTAACACCATCAAAAAAACTGGGTCTTCCAAGAACACCATAACCATGTCGATCGCATGATTTGCTTGCAAAAAGTTCCCTCCTTTACACGCTCTTCAAAGTGGGTAGGAGAGGCATAGCATATGGAGTTCTTGTGAATGTCCTTTCCGTGCCCAAATAATGGTTTGATCTGCTCTATTTACTTTTCTGTATCAACTTAGTCCATTTCATGCATGTGTAAAAGAGGAATGCCAAGAGAGAGCTTTGAGAATCTAAGAAAGCGGCATTGTTTTCCTATACAGCTTCAACAAAGAGAGCGCTAACCTTGTTATCAAGACAAATCGCACATTCACACTCGCACATATAGAGAACCGAGAGAGAGAGAGAGAGAGAGAGTTGAAGGCCTTGCTTTTTCATTGGGTAAAATGACCGGCGGTGGATCTTCAGGGAGGACGCCGACTTGGAAAGAAAGAGAGAACAACAAGAGAAGGGAGAGGAGGAGAAGAGCAACAGCTGCTAAGATATATTCAGGACTTAGAGCTCAAGGCAACTACAAGCTTCCTAAGCATTGTGACAATAACGAGGTCTTGAAAGCTCTGTGCGCTGAGGCTGGCTGGATGGTTGAAGAAGACGGCACTATTTATCGCAAGGTTCACCATTTAATCTCTCTTTCCTCCTTTCTTTCGTAGATCTGCTTTCGTAGTTTATTTCTTCTGTTGTATATTTTGGTTTTCGATGTTAGTTATTACAAACTAGAAACCATTTCAGTTGATATTTTCTCTTTTTTCTGTTCTTTGATTTCTTGTTTGTGTTTTTACTTCTATTCAAGGATTTTTCTGGTCTAATTTCGATTAATCCCATTTACAATGTCGAATTACGATTTGGATGATGTAATAGTCGTTTTTGTACAATTTGATCTATAAGAAAGGAGTCAGCTTTTGGAAGTTGCTTTCTGCTTGAATAACTTGTATGTGCTATTTCTGTGTGTTCATTTGAGTTTTCTTTCTCTTATTTCCGTTGGTGTTATCTCTATTCCCTTGCTAAGATCAACAAGAAATCAATTCCATTTCTTTTTCATCCATGGATTTCATATTGTCAAGGCTTATAGTTTCCAATTTATCAACACATTGACTCGTTCCATTTTTTATTCTTTTGACAGGGCTGCAAGCCACCACCAAGTGAGATTGGAGGCACTTCATCAAACATAAGCGCCTGTTCATCTCTTCAACCAAGCCCACAATCCTCAAATTTCCCCAGTCCTGTGCCTTCTTATCATGCTAGTCCCTCATCCTCCTCATTTCCAAGTCCCACTCGATTCGATTCAAACCCGTCAACATATCTCCTCCCGTTCCTCCGCAGCATAGGTTCAATCCCCACAAACCTTCCACCGCTTAGAATATCCAGTAGTGCTCCCGTAACTCCGCCCCTTTCTTCCCCTGCTAGGAATTCCAAGCCCAAACCTGTTTGGGAATTGCTTTCAAATGGCTCCCTAAACTCATTTCATCATCCCCTTTTCGCTGCCTCTGCCCCTTCAAGCCCTACTCGGTGCCACCATCTCACACCAGCTACCATACCAGAATGTGACGAGTCTGATGCATCTACTGTGGACTCTGGCCGGTGGGTTAGCTTTCAGGTTGCTGCACCGCAAGCAACCCCTCCTTCACCAACTTTTAATCTTGTGAAACCAATAGCTCTACAGAGTGATCTTCGGGATGGAGTTGATCCAAATGGAGGGCCAGGCTGGGCTGCTGCAACAGCCACAGAGAGGGGGAGAATCTCGGAGTTTGAATTTGAAAATGACAGAGTAAAACCATGGGAAGGGGAGAAAATTCATGAAATAGGCACAGATGATCTTGAACTCACTCTTGGGAGTGGAAAGGTTCGTGGTTAAGCTTCCATTGGATGATCTTATTTGGGCTTGTAGGAAGTTTAGAAGTAGACTACTTGAAGTTGCCTACCAATTGCCATCTTCACTGGTTTGCAGGAATTCGTTAGCTAAATGCATGCATTGATTGAGGGTTACATGCAAGTCTTCTTTATGTGGAGAACAATGATCACATGTTTCTCCACATTCTATCTTTCGGTATTAGATGTACAGTTTTAGTTTCTGTTACAATCTGAGTTCATCAGATTCAACTGTTGTTGAGCCAAAATTCTCGCATGTTTCAAGAAAAGCACCAAGTCCCAAATTTTCTCAAGGGGCAACGGCTCAAGTTAGTGATTTGCCAGTTACTTCTCCTGTTTACCTTTACGGCATTATGCGCAATTTGTTGTTTATCATAGAACCCTGCTTTAAATTATCAATGAGATTGCCTCACAATCTTTGGAAGTATTGACTTTCTCCATTATTTCTTGTTTATATTTGTAGATCACTGCCTGTTTTACGTTTCTGGTTTATGCATTCCACTAGTCTTATCATAGATAAAGCCCTACTCACAATCCGGCCAAAGGAACCAAACATTCAGATAATACTCGTTATGCGTAGGACAGTTCTTGGCATCTGAAGCCTAGGTTTCTTTTACATGGATTGTATGAACAAGGCAGGTGGTTTCTGCCGAATCTGTGGTGGCCTTTAGCGGGTCAAAGGGGAAGCATAGAACCAGAGCTCATTGGGGTCCCCTGTACCATGTCCCCTGCACCATGTGGAGTGTTTTGTGCATGAGACATGTGAGCCAATGTCGTATCTTAAAAAGGTGCACCAACTATTGTATCTATTCGCCTCTCTCCATTATTACCGGTCTTAAAATGGTCCTTGTGGAGGCGCTGGTCCTATATGTAGGGATGGCAATTCTGGCCCGGCCCAGTCGGCCCGGCTCGTTTTTGACCAAAATTTTGGCGGGCCGTGAGTGGGCCACGGGCTGACCATGGTCTGCCCGGGCTCGGCCTGGCCTACGGCCCGACAAAATAGCGTCTTTTTGGAAAAAATATGGACGGGCCGGGTCGATTGTCAATCCATCCCGGCCCGCGGCCCGCCTTGAATGAGGACGGGCTGGGCCGGGCTGAGGGCGGCCCGGACTTGGCTCGGCCCATTGCCATGTCTACCTACATCAGGAGAATTGATATTTTGAAATGAGTTAGGCCAATTGGTTAAATTACATTTACAATTATATTTAAAAATTTTAAAGTTTTATCTAATTTTATAATATTAGTTAAATTATCGAAAATGATAATAAAAATTTTAAATTTTCAATTTAATTACAAATTAGCTCGCCCAACATCTTTTGCCAAATAAGTATCTATATATATATATATAGATAGATAGAGAGAGAGAGAGAGAATTCTATTTTTGTAGAATAAATTGTAAAAAATTCAAAACATAACTTAATTTTGTAATATTAGTCTAAATTTAAAAAATAGCACTAAAATATTTCAACTTTTAATTTTTTTTGCAAAACTAGTCTGCCATTAGGCTCTTTGTTAATGGTGCTAAAATGGCTAACTACATCATCTAATTCTTTTAGCATGTGGTTGACGTGTGTACGATTATTGTCACGTGTCAAAATTTATATTAAAAAATAATAAAATTCTTACAAAAAAAAAACTAACCCAATTTTCTCTTCCAGATCGTCATCTTTCTTTTTCTCTAATTCCTAATCAATAGGCATCTTATACCTACAAACAGGGTAGGACTTGTATATTTCCAACCACTTCTTCATACAATTCAAATGAAACACATGTTTGCAGCGCATTTTCTTAATGACAACACCAAGTTCCCCCTCTTTCGAACGTATACTGCATGCATCATCTTTGCCATTAATCTCTTCAATCTTTACAATTGGCGTGGCTTTTATTGATGCCTTTGAAGTTCGTGGCTCACTATATTTTATAGCCAAGTTTCAAAGTAAAGAGTCCAAGATTTGTCTTGGACCTACTTCAATCACCACCACCATCCTTTAGGTGAATAGGTTAATCAAGGTGATTCTTTCACTTGGGTGGTTCTTTCTTATGCTTCTTCAACTGGGTCCTGGGGGTTTTAGTTTTGGTTCTCTACTACAATAATGTTGGCCATCTCAAGCATCGTAGTGACACCAACGATGGTGAAACCCAATATAAAGGGCAGATATTCCCTTTAATCTTGCTTTCATCTCCTTTCCCCATGCTTTCGATGTTATAACATTGGCAACAACAAGTTCAAGTGAGTTTTGAGAATCAAGTACTTAGAGTAACCACTAATTGTTTAAGGAAAGTCCCGAATAGTGGATTCACGACATTTTCTCTTTTTGGATAACTTTCCTCTTCAAGAAACGTAATGGAAGCCTCAGAGGGAGGCTCCATGGCTCTAAAAAGCATGCTAGAACATTTTCGTTCTCTGCTTAAATCAATGGAAATGAGATCCCCAAATAAACAAAATTCAGCATCTAGAGAAAAAGATCTTGGAGTAACATTGTAGCAATATTGAATGGTGTTGTGATTCCACCTCTAGAGATGTTGCAGAAGGGAGAAAAACATTGGTGTAACACATTGGTGGGTTTTTTCCTTAGTAAAAAACCAACAATCCCACTAATGCACAATTTGGCATAGTCAAGATGGGGTGAAAAGAGCTTGACAGGATCCTGTTAACTGAAGAAGAGTCATTTATGTTTAAGTTTACAGATGAAGAAAGTCTTAACGAAGTCATAGAATTCGGACCTTGTCATATGGGAGGACAACTAATGTTTCTCCAAAAGTGATCTCCTGGATTAGATCTTGACAGATCTTGTATTGATACCATTCCTCTATGAATAAATATGCACAATATTCTTTTGGAATATTAGACTTTGGATGAGTTAAGCTTTATAGGTTAACCCTAAGAAGGCACTCCTAGATTTACTACCTTTAATGAAGTTGAATGTGGCTAATGAGCTAGTGAAAACTGAAATCCAAGTCTCTTACAACTAGAAGCATCAGTTGGGGAAATAAACCTAGAATCCAACAGGAAAATATTTCAATACTAAAGAATACAATGAGTTTATGAGAACTAACAAACTTAAATAATAGTCAAAAGCCAATCCGAATGACCAATCTATTAATAAAGAACCATAGAACAAAGATAATACAGAGAATTTGCATGCCTCTAAAGCAGTTGAGGAGATTCCAACTGAAAATCAGAACCTATTGGAGAGTAATGACATTGGTGAAAGAGTTGATAATATTATTCAATCTTCCTAGCACAGATTTAGAAGACAAGATATTGCATCAAGAGGGGGATGAGAATCTAGTATTGGCTGAGCTTTTCACTCTTGCTTTTGGCAAGTCAAGAAGGAAAAGAAGAAAACCCAAGAAGGGTTAGTAACTTTCTCCTCTTCAATAATATGATATTTTGGAATATTATAGGTCTTAATAAACTTATCAAAGGTCAGGCAGTGAAGGACATTTTGTTAGAAAATAAACCTTTAATTCTGAGACTGTTAAAAACTAGAACTAAAGCTCAAAATTGTAAAAGGTTATAAAGTTTTTTGGAAAGGATTGAGAGCATAGCTCCATCCACAACCATCATTATAATGGAAGAGTTATATTTGGTTATAATAAAAGGGAAGTTCAGGTATCAATCATATGCTCTTTAAATTAGTTTATACACTTGAATTGCCACATTATTGAATCTAGTATCAGCTTCTTCATTTCCATAATTTATGTTATTAACTTCATATTCCAAAGGGCCAAACTTTGGGATAACTTATGCTTAATTAAAGAATCTTGGGTCATTTCTGGTGACTTGAATTACATCTTACATCCTACTGAAACTTAAAGGGAAAGAATAAACATTTGTAATATTAATAAAGAACTAGAGAGGGTGTTAAATGTCTTGGAGGTTACAGACCTTAATTTTGTTTGGAATTTCTACACTTGGAATAACAAACAACTCAGAAACAACTTCATTAGGAAGAAATTAGATAGGATATTTGTCAACAAAATTGGCCAAACAATTTCCCCTGCTCATATGCATACTTCGGCCCTCCTCTTTGTTTTGACCACTCTAGTATGGAGGTCAGGAATATTCTACTAGCATCAAGATTCAAAGCACCATTCAAGTTCTTTAACTTTCTTTCACACAAAGAGGGGTTTCTGAGCTTGGTGAATGAAGTATGGAGTTACAATACATTTGGTTGTAAAGCTTTTTAGCTGATGACAAAGATGAAGAGGCTTAGATCCAGACTAAAGGCTTTGCGCCATAAGGATCAACTGTCTAATGCTGAAATGCTTATTTATGCTAAGAAAGATTTAAGTAAGACTCATAAAAAATGTTATCTTGATCCCAATTTCCCTAAATCGAGAATGATGTGTTAGAAAGTTAGAGTGCTATAACGAAGATCTAAAGGACCATCATAACTTATTAATGTAGAAACCTAGGATTAATTGGATAAAGGAGGGTGAATTTAATTCTAAATTTTTTTCCATAACTTAATGCTAGCTAGGAGAAACACTAATAAAATCAATGGAATTTTGTATGATGACAATTAGTTAATGACTAAAAAAGACATAATTGAAGAGATGATACTCAGCTACATTAAGAATCTAGTTGAGGATCCTAATAACTTTGGTATTCAAAGGCTTCAGGAGTTGACAACTTTTTTTTAAAATCAAGCATGGGTAGCACCCTAAAGGGGATGGATACCCTATTTTATTAGAAAGAAAAATAAAAAATTATAGAGCAGGGGGCCATGAACCTGAACTACCCGAAACAAATTAAGTTGGCATTAACAAATAAACAGCACTAGATGCCAACCATCAAAGATGTGAAAATATAAAGAAATTACAACTTCTAGTATCGCTATTATTTATTACAGTTAAGCAGTTCTAACTCTTAGTGGAGGCAAGCCTAACCTATCTAAAGTCAATATACCCCTCAAGGTACAAGGTATCAGTGATTGAGTATTGTAGGTGGTCAAACCGTTCAATGAACATTCCAGATTTGCCAAGAAATTTGATGCTTGATTTGCCTCTCTATAACAATGAAGAAAACCATCCACAAAAAAGAACCTCAGCACCTCAGTTAACCAATCTGCTAACTTCCATGGAATCTGAGCTCTATCAAGGCATATTTCAACCAAAACTTTGGAGTCCAAATGTCAACCAAAACTTTAGAGTCCAATTTAACTATTACCCGAGAATTGGGCATCAATCCTTGTAAAAGAGATTATGTTTCTGCTTCTAGATTTGTAACCTGCTGGCAATCAGATTCATCTCCTAGAGGCTGCAGTCTTTACAATTTAAAGTCCAGCAACTCCCTAGGAAGTAAACTTTGTGCTATATAAAGGACCTAGGCTCGGATCGCTACAATGCTTATTTTTTCCAATTCACATGGTAGATCATAGGTTCATTACTCACAGATATAGTTATGGAGTTTATGGTTTTAGGGAAAATGCTAAGGGAGATTATCTCTTTCTACATCTGCCTTATTCCAAAATAACCCAATGCTAATTCCTTTAATGACTACAAACATATTTCTTGCTGCAACATTGTCTATAAACTAATCTTAAAGGTGCTTACTAACAAACTAAGAGAATTTTGCATCATTTTGTTTATGCTTCATAAAGGGCTTTTATTCCCATAAGGAAGATTTCAAACAATATCCTTCTTATGCAAGAGCTACTAAGGGAATACAATACAAGTAAATCAATTAAAAACTATTGTATGAAAATTGATTTTTTCAAGGCCTTAGATAAGCTCAACTAGAAATTTGTTATTTTGAGCTTGGAATGTTTTGGTTTCTTTAGATGTTCCATTGAGAGGATACATTCTTGCATTTCAACAACCTCATTTAGCATTCTTATAAATGGTTCTCCCACTAAGACATTCAAAGGCACTAATTGCAATATCTTGTTTTTCCATACTAAGGGTAGAACCCTAGACCACTGTACACCAGAAATATAATAGAGAATATATGAAATGCATTGCATTCACATATAATATCATTAGCATACACACATGAATATTGATTTTACATATTGTAAATAATGTATATGCACTCAATTGACATATTCCGGGGTATAAAAGATTTAAAAAGATTATGATGTGAATTGTGAATTTTTATGTCTTAAATTTTAGTCTGATAGTTTCAATTATTAAATCAGAATTTATTGATAAAATTAGGAGATTTATAAAATTATGTGTATTTTTGAACTAAAAAAATGTCAAGTGGCAAGACAAGTTGATTCGTGGTAGTAAAAATAAGTGAAATATGGCAAGAGAAATAAATGACAAGTGGCATAGAAAATTGGGTGACAAATGACTTGGAGATTGTAAGACAAATGGACTAGTTATTAAGAGACAAATGGGGACAACAAGAAAATAACATATGGCAGGTGACAACTGTCACAACACTTGCCACTCACCACTCACAACACTTACCTTTGAAAGACCATCTTCATTAGTCTTTCATTCGTTACTGTTTGCTTCATTCTCTCATCTTCTTCTTCTCTCCATTCATGATACTCACACTCTTACAACCCAACCATCAACGTGAGTTTTGTTAACATCCTTCATCTAGCCATTTCAAGATTTCATTATCTTTATCTTTTTACTAAAAACCTAGCCTATTTTACCTTGGAAGATTGATGATCATGCAATGCTTGGAGAGCTAGGTTAACCCATGATTTGAAGAACTTTGGAAACAAGTAAGTATATTATTAATCTTCATGGCTTCTTATAAATATAAGCATAAATGATGATAGTTTAGGGATAGATTGATGGGTTAATGGTATTTGATGTGTGTTGAAAGTTGATGAACGTTGATGAAGAAATGTATAGGTTTATGTTCTGTTTTGTATAAATGATCAATAATAGCTATGAGTTGTTATATGGATGATTTAAATTGGGATTTGAAGTATAGTTGATGATGAATTCATACTCAAGATAGGTGTTAATGAAGTGTTTTCAAATCTGGAAAAATTAGGACTATATGTATGATGGTATAAAGTGAATGGTAATGAAACAAATGAGTAGACTAAGTATATGAAATTTGTGGAGAATTGAGGAAGAAAGATAGTGCACAATCGTGGTACTCATCCAACGCCTGTGGCTTGTTACACTAGCTTCTATCATGATCGTGGCAAAAATTGAGAAAGAAAGATAGTGCACAATCGTGGTACTCATCCCATGCCTGTGGCTTGTTGCACTAGCTTCTGTCATGATCGTGGCAAGGTTCCCCATGATTGTGGGCCTAGTTCAAGATTGATAATTTTTGTTTTGTGTACATGTTGAACCAACTGATAAAAAATCACTCTAAATTGGTGTATTTAGACTTGATTAAGGCTTGAAATGAACCTAGTTTGGAGCTTGAATAATTGTCTAAAATGCTTGATATGTTTAGGTTGTTAATTGAGATTATAATTAAGGAACAAATTGTTGCATTAATGTATCAAAATCTGGAAATTTATGAATGATATAAGAATGGAAGTGTTCTTATGATTGTAAATTTGATCTAAAAGATATGAGTAAGGTGTACTAAGTATGAATGAATGAGAAATTAGATATTGTGTAATTATAAAATGTTAGAAAAAGGATTAGAGAATCTGTGATTGATGAATGTATGATTGATGAACTTAGAATAATCAAGTTACTTGAGGTATAAGCCTAAGTGAAAACTAGACATATACAAGTGATAATATTTAAATGATCATGACTTGTGATTAATGATACATACTCGGGAATAGTTAATTGAGCATGCATTATACATGACACAAACACATACACGTACACATACACATACACACACATATATATAGATATAGTGTGTGTATGTATGATTGAGTATTTATATGATTGAGCAACTTAGTAATATGTACAATTGTGTGTATTGTATGATTTAAACACTCCAGTTGAACACCAACATCCAGATATTGTTGGTCTGTCGAGGCAATAGCTATCTAGAGCTTACTATGAGTCAACCTAGATGTTTCTCACTATGATTGATTGTATGGGCCTAAATTTCAATTATTGAACTGATATTTATGTAAATATGATAATTCCGGACATTAAGGGTTTGGGAGTTCGATAATTGAGATTGTATTGGAAGTGTTTCATAATTGAATGTGAATCTTAAAGAAATAAGTGTACTTAACAAAAATGTTGAATGTCAGACTTAGATTCGATGAATATGTGAAAGTGACTATACATGATGAATGAAAGTGATTGATTGCATATTTTGTGATTTAATGTATCACATTGATATGCATGATCAGATAAAGGTAATTGTGACCAGAGTGACAAGTGAAAAAGAGTTTAAAACTTAGAAATGGGCAGAACGAGTCATAGGATCAGTAGATAAAATGAACCCGATAACCACAATAGATACGAGACAGTTATTAATGAGCCTGGTATCCATAACAGATACGGGACAATTAAAAAGGCACTTGGTCACAACAAAGTAACAATGAAAGTGAGTCACATGTGCATTTGTATTTGTAAACATACAAGTATTATGTGAAAGATTACATGAATTTATTGAATTGTGATGTTATGAATGATTAAGAAAATAATCAGATTATTATGAAATGAGTATATGAAATGTGTGATGTTCATGATGCATATTTGAGATAAGGTATATTTTGAAATTGGTTTTGACATGTGATATATGTAGTTTGATATGAGTGAGCACATCGATGATAGTTCACTCACTAAGTTTGCAAAATTTATCAAAATTGCAATGTTAATTTTTAGGTACAAGGGAGACATGATTCCTAAGGCAAACTAGTACAATTCTAGTTCTATCCATTTTGGAAGTCAAGAATGGCTCAAAGGTTGGTTAGCTGATATTGAGGAGTTTAGTTATAGTACTTTTGTATAGTCCTCATTTCATATAGAACTGTTGTAAAGACTAGTAAGCTCTCATCTGTTTTTGATACTGTATATATGGATTATGTAATGAAATGCTATAGTGTAAATAGATTTTATAAATAGAATGAGGAGTTGATCTTTTGATTAATTTGTGTTATATGTATGATGCCAAAATAAGTGAATATGGTTGCTCTAACATGCTGCTTTGATAGGATATGCTCTAGAATATCCTCTAGATATTCGGGAGTGTGCCCCATGGAAGTGGGGTGTTACAAGGTTTTAGTATCAGAGCATAGTTTGGTATTTATAGGGATAGATATAAGCATTTAGACATGATATATAGTGAGAAATTCGGATAGTGACCATGATTATTGTTTATTATAGGTCATCTGCTATAGGTGACCAAGTTGCAGAGTCAGCTGACCTAGAGTTTGTAGGAGCCAATAAAGAGTATCTAGTACTTGATCTGACCAAATGCCTCAAAGAATTCCTAAGAGGAGAGAAAGGAGATATGATAAATTTAGAAAGTAGGGACCTGTAGACTTTTATAGAAGTACAGACCCTGCTGAGGCAGAAGGATGGTTAGAGAGAACTAAAAGGATCTTTGATCAGATGGTTTGTGAGTCAGATGAAAGATTTGACTATGTAGTCTCATTACTACAAGGTCCAGTATATCAATGGTAGAACTGTTCCTGGCAGTACCACCAAACCTTATAGTTTAAAGTGAGAAGACTTTTTGAAATTCTTTAAGGAGAATTACATGTTGACGATCTACCTGGATAGGAAGCTGAAGGAATTTTTAGATCTGAAGCAGGAAAGTCTGACAATAGCTGAATATGAGATACAATTGAATGAGTTAATGGGATATGCTACGAGCTTAATTCCGACTGAGGAGGACAAATGTAGACGGTTTGAGGATGGGTTGAATATGAAGAACGGGACGAGGTTAGCTATCACTAATTTGGTTAGTTTTACGGAACTACGAGCTGCATCAATCTGAATTGAACAATTACTGAAAGATGAATAAGGAGAGTAGAGACAAGAGTTCAGAATGAAGAGACAAGGCGAGTCCCAAGTTGATTTTGGCAGAAGGTCCAGTAAATGCTAAAATATATCATTTTGACCACCGACTAGATCAAGACAGTCAAGGTTTAGATCGAAGGGCAGTTTTGTACAATTTGGTATTGGTAGAGGTCCAGTATCTAGACATGTGTCTAACTATGAACACTATGGGAAAAAGCATAGTAGAGGATGTTGGAAGTTGTCGAGAGCTTGTCTTTTTTGTGGTTCTTTCGAGCACCAAATTAGAGACTGTCCTGTAGTTTTCGGAGCACAGTCTAGAATGAGAGGAGGATTAATAACTGAGATCACCGTCCAACAGAGCAGAGCTAGTGGATCTAGACAGAGAGGTAGAGGTAGAGGTAGAATGAGTTCAGTTGGTCTTACTGTTAGGGCTGAACTGTGGAGTAATCAGCTGCAGTCTCAGGCTAAAATATATGCCATCACCAGAGAGGAGGCCTAAAATTACCCAGATGTAGTGGAAGGTGTGTTAAATGTCTTTCAATTTGAAGCATTTGCATTGGTAGATCTAGGATCTACACATTCATTTATCACACCACATCTGGCATCAAAATAGCATTGTGTGAGAGAAATGTTGAATTGTGGCTTAGAAGTGTACACTAATAGGTAGTACTACAGTGATTGGAGAAGTGTGTAAAAGGTGTATGATTCGAGTTGATCAGGCAGAGTTGAAAGCTAATATGATTTTATTGCAGTTAAGTGAGATAGACCTTATCCTAGGTATGGATTGGCTCATTGCTCATGGGGTTGTGATGAACTGCTATACTAAGGAGGTGATTCTTGAATCTCCTAATCAGTTGTGAGTAAAATTTCGAGGTATTAGTCAAGCTAAGGTTGATTCAAAGTGGATGTGAGGCTTATCTAGCCTATGTAGTTGATACCTGTATTGAGCAGACAGTACAGGATATTCCTGTTGTTAGGGATTTCCTAGATGTATTTTCCACTGAATTATCTGGTTTACCCCAGATAGGGGGACAGAGTTCATAATTGACTTAGTTTTAGATATTACTCCTATATTTATTCCTGCATATATGATGACACTTGTGGAACTTAAAGAACTTAAGGCTCAGATACAGGAGTTATTGGATAAGGGTTTTATCAAGCCCAGTATGTCACCTTGGGGAGCCCTAGTTTTGTTTGTGAAGAAGAAAGGTGGGACTTTGAGGTTGTGTATTAATTATAGGCAGTTGAATTGGGTGATAGTGAAGAATAAGTATCCGTTACCGAGGATTGATGACTTATTGATCAATTACAGGGAGCTCAGGTGTTTACAAAACTAGAATTGAGATCAGGATACTATCAGTTAAAGATAATAGAGGCTGATGTATCAAAGGGTGCATTTAGAACTAGATATGGGCACTTTGAATTCTTGATGATGCCTTTTGGATTAACTAATGCTCCAGTAGCTTTTATGGCATTGATGAATAAAGTGTTCTAACCCTACTTAGATTATTTTGTGATTGTATTCAAAGATGATATTTTGGTGCATTCGAAGAGTAAAGAGGAACATTCTAAACACTTGAGGTTAATCCTACAGATAATGAGAGAGAAGAAATTGTATGCCAAGTTCAGTAAGTGTGAATTTTGGCTTGATTAAGTAGTATTCTTAGGTTATATAATGTCTAGACGGGGTATACAAGTAGACCCAACTAAATTAGAAGCAGTGATGAAATAGGAAGCTTCGAGAAATGTGTCAGAGATCTAGAATTTTCTTGGACTAGCTAGATACTAACGGAGGTTTATCGAGGTTTTCATTGATCTCAGCCCCTTTGACAAAACTTCTAAGGAAGAATGTATCTTTCAGATGGAATGTTGAATGTCAAAAGAGTTTTGAGGAGCTAAAGTATCGGATAACTATAGCACCAGTGTTAGCTATTCCATTTGGATCTGGAAGATATGTTGTGTATAGTGATGCTTCACACCAGGGATTAGGATATGTTCTAATGCAACATAGCAGAGTGATTGCATATGCATCGAGACAATTAAGGTATCATGAATTCAATTATCAGGTTCATGATTTAGAACTTGCTGCAGTATTTGCTTTGAAGATTTGGAGACATAATCTGTATGATGAGACATTTTAGATATTCACAGGTTATAGAAGTTTGAGATATTTGTTGAGTCAGGAGGAGTTAAATATGAGACAAAGGTGATGGATTGAACTGTTTAAGGATTATGATTACACAATTGAGTATCATCTTGGTAAAGCTAATATGGTAGCTGATGTAATAAGTAGAAAATCTAATAATAGTGTGCCTCAAATTCAAACATCAAGGTTAGTAAACCTAGTTCAATTGAGAGCATTGAATGTTGAGTTGAATTTAGGATAGAATGAAGCATTATTAGCTACATTGAAGCTTAGACTGATGTTACATGAAAGGATCAGAAAACTTAAAGTAAATATCCATAATTTGTGAAGTTAATTGAGAAGTTGAAAGTGAATCTGAATTTTAAGTTTGAATTGAGAAATGATACATTGTGGTTGAAGCAGACACTATGTGTACCTGATGTGGATGAACTGAGGAAAGAGACTCTGGAGGAAACACATATAGCAGCTTATACTATGCATCCTGGTAGTTCTAAGATGTACAATATGCTGAAACAACATTTCTGATGGCTAGGGATGAAGAAATAAGTGGTTGAGTATGTTCCTAAGTGTTTAACATGCCAACAGATTAAAGCAGAGCATCTGGCTTCAGTTGGGAAGTTACAGTTGTCACCTATTCTGGAGTGAAAATGGGAGAGGATCACTATAGATTTTATTATAGGTTTGCTGAGAACTTCGAGGCAACATGATGCCATATAGGTCATTGTTGACCAATTGATAAAGTTGGCTCATTTGTTACCAGTGAGAGAGAATAACACACTGGATCAGTTAGCTCGGAGATACATTAATGAGGTAGTAAGATTACATAAAGTCCCAATGTCTATATTATCGGGTCGAGATCTTAGATTTACGTCAAGATTCTAGCGTAGTTTACAGGCAGCTTTAGGTACAAAGTTGAACTTCAGTACAGTATTTCATCCTCAGATAAACGGACAGAGGGAAAAATTATTAAGACTATTACGAATATGCTCAGAGCTTATGTTTTGGAGTTCCAAGGAGCATAAGATCAATATATAGCTCTGATTGAATTTGCTTATAACAATCATTATCGCAGTAGTATCGGCATGGCACCATATGAGGCGTTATATGGTAGAAAGTGTCATTTGCCTTTGTATTAGGATGAAGAGGGTCTAAGGATTGTTGAAGGCCCAGAACTGATTCAAGACATTGTTGATAAGGTTAAACTGATCCGAAATAGAATTAAAGAAGCATAAGACTGATAAAAGAGTTATATGGATTAACACCTAGAGGGATATGGAGTACTGAGTAGGAGATAAAGTGTTTATGAGAGTATCACCTTGGTGATGAGTGCTATGGTTCAGTAAAAAGGGTAAGCTAAGCCTTAGATACATTGATCCATATGAGATTATTAAGAGAGTTGGACCATTGGCTTATAAGTTAGCACTACCTGCTGAAATGACTCAAATTCACAATGTGTTTCATGTGAGTATGTTCATGAGATATCGATATGATCTAACACACGTGTTACCTACACAAGAAGTTGAAGTTGCTAGTAATCTGAGTTATGTTAGGGAACTCATTAAGATAGTGGGCTATCAGAATAAGCAATTGAGAAATCGAATGATCCCATTGGTTAAAGTCCTGTGGAGAAATCATTCGAGTGAAGAAGCTACATGAGAAACGGAGGAGAACATAAGGAATCAGTACCCTATATGTTTGATCAATGAACTAAGAATTTGACGAAATTTCTTAAGGGGGAGAATTATAATATCCTGTTTTTCTATACTAAGGGTTAGAACCCTAGACCACTATACACAAGATGTAACATCCCCTCACCTAGTGTATAAGTGAATAGTGACATATGCATGCATTCACATATGCACATGCATAGTAGAT
>JAOQML010000195.1:24860539-24875002 GCA_027568935.1 Erythroxylum urbanii | reverse complement strand
TCACCCAAAATTGCAACATATTTTTCAGGACCGAGAGAGTAGACTCCTAGCTCCAGAGGGACTTCTCTGACTGTGTAAATCAGATTGGCAAGAGAGGTCATGGCACACAGGTCGGTCAGCTGGGATTTCTGGATTTTGGATGACCTAGATAGTTGATGTTTTTCTTCCTCTTTCATAGTATCTGTATTAGAGTTTTTGTATGTACAGATATGTACAGATTGTACAGTTTGATGGTGTCTAAATAGTTGATTTTGAGTAATGAAAAGAGGAAGAGTTTGGTTTTAAAAATTATTGTGATTTATAATTACTGCTTTATTATTCAAATTGATATGATGCCATGTGGAGTATTGTAGAGATCGCACGTAGCGCTCCCTTATTTTAGGATATGTATCGGAATGACCTACTGGCGTCTCGGTACGTACCCTAGGATAATGGGGTGTTACAAAACGTGATATAGTTAGCGCATCATTTTTGTCGGGCTCGTGCACGGACTTCTAATGGGTGTACGTGTACACGTCGGGTAGGAGTAGGGCACTATATGAACTATGAAGAAGATGTTTTGGATTTAGTATGTAGGGGTTAAAATTTGGAAAATTTTGAAGGAGATGGATGAAAATATTTTCGGATAACACATCCCACGATCATGGGAAATGCATTGAAAGTGAACTTTTCTCTTATTTGTGATTGAACTAAGGATAAGTTACTTTACTTTGGTGCATCTAAACTTGATTGATGCTTGAAACGAACCTAGTTTGATATTAGATTAGTTTGTTAAAGTGTTTTATATGTTTAGGTTGTTAATTGATGTTATACCTTAAGGAAAGGATGGTTGATATCAATGTATCTAAAATTTGGAAATTTATGAGTCATATAGGAATGAAGGTGTTCTTAGGAATGCAATTGTGATCCAAAGGATATGAGCAAGGTGTATTAGGTATGAATGAATGGAAATTTGGATTTTGTGTGGTTATATAAGGTTATAAAAGGAATGGTGAATTTATGATTGATGAATTTTAAAATAATCAAGTATACTTGAGGTATAAGCCTAAGTGTAAACTAGACATATACAAGTTATAATATTTGAATGATCGTGACTTGTGATTAAGGATACATACCTGGGAAAGTCAATTGAGCATGCATTGAACATGACAAATATACATATGCATGATTGAATATTTATATGATTGAGCAACTTAGTAATGTGTATTAATGCATGTATTGCATGACTAAAGAAGCGCAAATAGAATGCCAGCATCCAGACATTGTCGGCTCGTCAAGGCAATAGCTAATATGGAGCATACTGTGAGTCAACCTAGATGTTTCTCACTAGGATTGATTTGTTTACGTTTAAATTTCAACTATTGAACTGTTATTGACGTGATTGAGATAATTTTGGACATTTATGGTATGAGGAGTTTGATTATTGAGATTGTATTAGGAGTGTTTCCTAATTGAATGTGAATCGAGAAAAATATATGTACTCAACTAAATATTGAATGCCAGACTTAGATATGATGAATATGTGAAAATGACTGTGCACGATGAATGAAAGATATTGATTGCAAATAATGAGAATTGATACATTCCATCACATTATGATGCATGATCAGATAAAAGAGTTATGACTAGAGTGATCAGTGAAAATGAGCTTAAAGCTTAGAAATGTGCACAAAGAGCCACAGGCTCAGTTATTAATGAACCCGTTATCTATAAAGGGTACAGTACAGTTTATGAAATGAGCTCGGTATCCACAACAAATATGAGACAGTAAAAAAGGAACTCGGTCACAACAAAGAAAAAATAAATGAAGTCACATGTGCATTTGCATATACAACTTGATATGTATCATATGCATGATTGAATTGAATTATTAAATTGTTCTGAATATAATGAGATGAAAATCATATTTTTCTAAGCATGGTTAAATGTAACGATTTGTTCAAAATTGGATGATATGAATCGCTTGTGAATTTGATTGTAAATTGTCCTTGTGTTTGATATAAGCGAGCACATCGAAGATGGTTCACTCACTAAGTTCACAAAACTCATCAAAATTGCAAATGTTGATTTTTAGGTACAAGGAAGACCTAGCTTCTGAGGTAAACTAGTAGAAGTCTAGTACTTACAGTTTTGGAAATAAGAATGACTCAAAGGTCTGGTCAGCTGATACTAAGAAGTTTATATAGAATACTTTTATATAGTTTCTCATTTTATGTTGAATATCTTGTAAAAGAGTAGTGAACTCTCAGATGTTTTTGTTAGTGTAAATATATGTATTATAAAGTGTAATGCTACAGTGTAAATTATTTTTTTCTAAATGAAATGGAAAAAGTTGATCTTTTGTTATTTATGTTCTGTATGATGCTATAATAAGTGAATGTGATTGCTCTAACATGTTATTTTCATATGGTATGTTCTTGAATATTCTCTGGATATTTGGGTATATGTTCTATGGTAGTGGTGTGCTACAACCATGGTTGCACTTTTCCCATTTTTAGAGAAGTTTATATGTACTTCTCTTTGTCTCTCTATTCTTAAAATCATAAATTATGCTATGTCTATCCTTAGGAGAGGATCCATCATCAGTATCTAATTTTTAACATACTTATAACTTTAATTTAACCCATTAAAAATTTCATCAACTTGTTATTTGAATTCAAATCCTCAATAGCATTTCTAATACCACATATACGTCTTCCACAATTACATTTAGGAACTAGCTTTAACCATCCCAATTCATCCCTTAGCTTTTTTTATATAAGTGAAATATTTGTAGTAGATATGTTATTGTGTTGATATCTCTTTTGAATTGATAAAAAAAAGAGAACCATTACACATAGTATAACACCTTTCAAGCTCCTTCTAAAGTCTTTAGACATAAAATTCAATGTATAAGAATTAATCATGCTATTCACTCTGCCCCATTCATCATAATCTGGAGAATCCTCATTAGGCATCTTAATCTCCCATTTATAAAGCTCAATCTCAATTTCATCTTCTCTTTGAGTGCTAGTTTCATAGCTTTGCTCTATGAAAGATAGATATTACCTGTTAACGAAGTTATCACCAACATCATTCTAGGGTGATCGAAACCTTGCAACAATAGAGGATCACTGATATTCTATCCTCAATCCATCAGCTCTTACTTATCTCTCTTTTTTCCATGAATCAAATCCTTCAACTCCCTTCTTTAAATCCAAAATCAATGACAATTCTTAATCTAGAATTGGAATTATTTGTGGATCAATAACTGCTTTGATACTATGAACTAGAATAGATTTTCAAATACCAGAGAAAATTTTTCTCTACTTTTTTATTAAAACTAAAACCAATATACATAGACAACAACAACTCAAAGCTAAGAAAAAAAACATGTATTGTTATACTTGACTAACAAATCAATCACTAACTAATGCTAGCTAGTAGTAACTAAATCTAGAAAATCAATACAAAAACTAATAACTTAAACTACTATATATCATGTACTAAGATTTGTAAAAAAAATGTCTCTCTTATGTATATGGAAGATGTTTAAGAAGTCAGGAACATAAGGAGAGTGGCTAAGTGGTGTCTGATAAAGAGAACATCACTTTAGTAAAATATGAGGTAATGAATAAGATCTATCGTAAAGCACTAAAATTGTACCAGTAATATAAGTTCTAAGAATCTAGTTTGTTAATAACTCAAATTTGTATTAGTGAACTCTTGATATTCAAAATTCAGGTCTAAGATGTGAGGAGTAACTGAGTAACAAAAGCAAATAAGGACAAGGTGCTACAGCTACAAAGTAATTACTGAAAAATATGAAAAATTAGAGAGCAGTCTAATAAATAAAGTTGCTAATACAGTCAACAACTTTACTACAAATGGCGACACATACCCCATAATAAGTCATACATATACCACGAAATGGTTCCTCATAAAATAAGACTGATAACTAAATTTTCACTTAACATAACCAACTAAGAGGAGAGTGCTTGTGGTAATAAGCTGACTGTTATCAATGACATTTTCCATAAAACATGAGACATAAAAGGAGAGTACTGGTGAGTAATATTATGAATGCCGTACTGAAATCAGTAACAGACTTAATTTTGGTTTGGTATAATATTGATACCGATCAATATCAAGTAGCGTTTCAGTTAATTTTTTAAAATTATAAAATATTTTTAGAATTTCATAAAATTATAAAATATTCTTTTAATGTATTGTGTTATGTATTAAAAATAATAAAGACAAATTTTGAAATAAGTAAATTTGTACTTCTATTATAGGTTGAAATAAGTAACCTATAGTACTATGATGTTACAAGAAATGCATATAGAATGATCCTTCCTTAACAAGGTGACGTAGTGGATGCCTTTTATAGACCTGTTAAATCACTCATGATTGCTAGGAATATAAGACTCTTTAAATTTTGTTGATTCACAAAAAATATCGAAAAGAAAAGAGAATTATGAGAAAGGGAATTCTTACTTCATTAATTAAAAATTGTCTTGACTTTCAACTACAATGCCTTTATATAGGCAGAAATCCCAAAGATACAATGAAAACCTTGATTATGCCCAAAAATATGAAATATTCCCAAAAACTCAAAATTTACCTAGAATGACGCCCAAAATGATATGTCAACATTAATTCCCTATAAAATGACGCCCAAAATGATATGTCAAAATTAATTCCCTATAAAAAGTAATTGTAAAATCAAAAATTACCAAAAATAGTAAAATTGTCAAATTGAAGGCTCAAATTGGGCCCATAATTACAAAATTGTCACTAGGTGCAGTTTTTATCCCATTGCTCCAAGTATTGTAATGCTTTCTGATCCGCATCATTCTCCCCAGGAACAAGAAAATTCAGCCTCAAATTGGTTGCTTAGACATCATCAAAAGAGTCACCATGAAAGGGAATTAGATGTTTGACATCGAATACATCTCAACTCCGAATATGACTAGGCAATTTAAAATGGTATGCATTGGGGTTGATTTTCTGCACAATCTTCAAAGGCCTAAGTTTCTTAGCTGACAACTTGTTGTAATCACTTGTAGAAAATTGCTCACGAGTGAGGAAAACCTAAACTTAGACACCAACATCAAATTCCATATTTCTTTGTTTATGATTAATAACTTGTTTGAACTTGGAAGTGGCCTGTCGAAGGTTCTCAGTGACTTTCTTATGAACCTCCTATAATGAACCCACAAAATCATCTGCTCTGCCATGAATTTGAGTCTACTGTGGTAAAGGGAGTAAATTTAGGGAACCTCGGGGCACAATAGAATACACCACTTAGAATGGGTTGAAATTGGTACTCCTATTAATAGCATGTTTACGAGCGAACTCTACTTGACGTAACGTTTGATCCTAACTCTTCACATGATAACCCACTAGACATCACAACAAATTGCCCAATGATCTGTTAACAACTTCAGTCTGCCTGTTTATTTAAGGGTAATAGGCACTACTAAAGTTAAGTTGTGTAAAGGCCATTTTCCATAAACTGCGTTAAAAAATGATTAAGGAACTTGGTATCCCTGTCTGAGACAATAGATTCTAGTAGCCCATGCAAACAATAAACATCCCCAAAAAACAATTGCGTGACACTAACTATAACACCCCAACATATACCCAGGAAATATTATAGCATGTCTAGGGTGTATTAAGAAGCGAACATAATGAATTAAGTACATCTAAGTATAGTAAGATATATAATGGTACCAATGTAAAAGACATGGGTAAATGGATAATTTGTTCGCTTCGGCATGGACATACATGCTTAGACTTGAAATATGTACAGAAAATTTTAATATTTTTGCTTGGATTATGAGCATTATGTGAGGGGAATTGATAATAAAATTATTCCATAAGAAAATGGGATGTTTTTGATTAAATTGGATGTATTTTTGTGTTACTCTTGCATGATAAGACCAAAGTTAGTTGATTTGGGATGTGTAGCTCACTCAATGGATATGTTCCACTGAGTAGACTTCTGTAATTTGGCCATATCATGGTCTGTAGACCTCAAAATTGGATAATTCTAATTGAAGATTAAAATAAAGACATAGTTCTAAAAATTTTCATGAAGGAACCAAAGTTTTATTGTGCCTCTAAGGTTTTTGAATTCTGGTTTGAAGTTGAGTTCTAGCTATTGTCCCTATTTTTAAAGATCCTGTAGTGTTTTGGGTATAACTCTCAGAATTCCTAACCAAATTCTATGAAATTTATGCCATTAGAAACTTAATACATAGAGGAATGAAATAAATTGATAATATTATAGGCTAATTTGAGAATTAAAGGAAGAAGAAGGACCAATATGTAATTTTCCTAAAGGCAATTTATGGACCAATAAGATTAAAGCATGTGTGTCCAATAAAATTGTAACACATGGTCCAATAAAATTGTAAGACATGGCCCAATAGAATTGTAACACTTGTTCCAATAGCATTGTAACATATGGTCTAATATAATTGTAACACCTGGTTCAATAGAATTGTAACACATGGTTTAATAGGGTTGTGTCATATGGTCCAATAGGATTGAAACATGTGTCTAGGACTAGGAAATTCATGAATAGGCATATGGAGACGGGAGATGGATGAAACTTTGATGGCTTAACTTCATATTTTTCTCCTCTCCATTTCACCTTCTTCATCCTATCATTTTTCACTTGGTGATTCAAGCAAAAGCCAAAGAGGAAGGGAAGGAAAAGCATTAGAAGAACTACTTTGCCAATTTTAAGGTTTGTGACTTCACTTATTTGATTTCTATACTTATGTATAATTGAATGGATATAAAGAATAATTTGGATGTGTAATTGTTTTTGGGATGTTACTTTGTTCTTATTTTGGTGTTATCTTAGATAGAATTGGTTGAATATGATAAGAGAGTAATATGTAGTGGAATTATGTCTAGGTTTGTTTAAGTTAGTCACATTGTTTGAGTCATAACTCATACTACAGACCTCCATATTGTGTGATTGTCGTTTCATATGAAACTTAAGACATATAGTTAAATATATCTAGAAAGGACTCTAACTTAATTCTGGCTTTATGACCTTCTTAATTCTGGCTTTATGACCTTGGAAATTGAGGTCGAAAAAGGTGATCTAATGCTGCCTCTATTTTGGACTAGCTTGTGATATTTTTGCATATATCTCATGATTTAGAAGTCTAAATGGTCTGATTACTGGTGGGAAAGAAACTATAGACATAGAGGGAACAATGTCTAGAAGACCTAGAAACCCAGTTCTGACTTTTCTTTATGCATATTAAGGAACAAGGAGTGGTATGCATGGAGAGAGTGTCTGTCACGACCGTGGCATTGCTTTTGTTTCTGATTTTTTTACCTAATCTTATTTGAACATTTTTGAATGTTTATGAAACTTTTCAAACACCTAGAAATAAATAAAATAAAACTTACCACATGTGAAGTGGGAGATTAAACATTGGAATATAAGATTGAGCATAATGCATTCCAAAGACAATTTACATGTACATAAATGATTTGTATGCATATTCATTACTCATATGTGTATAGTATGATTATACAAGTGTGATTTTGACACCTTATAATGGTAGTAAGTTATGACTTGCATGTATGAACATAGATATAAATTTTATGAATTGAAATGTGTGTCATATGATTTGTCAATGTATGAATTGTGAAACTACCTACTCTATTGTCTAAGTAGTGGATAGATGGGCATGCCTTTAGGGTTACAGTGCAACTGCTACAATTTGATACCATCAATGTCCACAGTTTGATACCTTCAGGTATCCACAGTTTAATACCTTCAGGTATCTACAGTTTGATATCTTCAGATATCCACAGCACCCGTTATCAACATCCATGGAAAATGTGTAGACTTAACACAGAAAGGAAACTTAACAGTCATAAATAAGAAATACAGCATGAAAACATAAATAATTGGTATTAATGGGAATTTGTATTGCTTGTAATGATGAATTGTAATGATATGCAATTATATTAATAATTTTTATCAATGAGCATTGTATATCAATATTTGGCTTATAAATGTGCATTTTCTATATATGGATAATATGTCAAAGCATAGTGGCATTATATACTTTGCTTAAGTATGCCATCATTGTTTACATGATCATTGAATATCAATTTTTGGTTTCATGAATGTGAATTTATGATATATGAGTTGTGATATTTCTGAATGTGTGTGCTTGACGGATGACTGCTATGAGTAATCATCCAAATTAAGTATTTTTTCCATTAAGCTTTCAAGCTTAGCACGGGTGTTAATTCGTGTAGGTCTAAATCATCTACAGTGACCAAGGCCAATAGATAGAAGAAAACGTACTTTTTGAATGTTTTTTTAGTTAAAGATGATTGTACATGTAATGGTTAAAGGAAATTGTATGTTTTCTTTTAGATTACCATGTAAATGTAAAGATGTATTACTACTGTTAAGCATTGAGGAGTTTTGTAATGTGTATATGTATAGCATTGAATATAATTGTATACCTTGAATGTGTGCACAAGAATTTGGTTTTTATGTGTGTAGATGGTTATAGGTTCCATGTAGGGGTGTTACACTAATAACATCAATTGTCTTCTTACAGGGGATGAAATGAACCATCTTAGAAAACTAATCAACCATGATGAAGATGGAATCACTACCCCGTTGTGTACGAGGTGATCTCAACACAAAATCTATACTAATATCAACCTACAGCTTTGTTGGAATGGGTAATGATTTGTATAACCTTGCATTGGTTGTGACCCCTTTTAAGACTTGGCATACTTGACAACGTTGAACATACTTCTCTACCCCTTTTCAAATTGTGGGTCAGAAGTAGGAGGCCTAAACCAGCTGTAGAATATGATCACGCCTAACATGCCCCTCAATGTGTAGCTCATGAATAATCTTCAACCGCAGGCTATAATTAGAATACATAGTTGATTCCCTTTGAATAGAAACCCATCCTGTAATACAAAGTCCATCTTTTCTCTTATCCACACAACACTTAAAATGCCAGAAAATATGGGTCAATACCAAGCAAATCATGAAAAGTATCAAAACCAAATATCTCTACATTTATTTTAGTCAACAATGCCCTTCGATGATCAAAGCATCTGCCACGCAAGCTTGTCACCCCCGTTTTATGCCTCACCACAAAAGTGAACCACTGTAGATACACAACCCAAGAGGCATACCTAACTGACACCTTATACTGCCTATAAAGGTGCTTCAAGGGTTCGTGATCAATACAGAGGACGAACTCTCTGTGGAACAGGTAATGCTTCCAATGTTTAATAGTTTGTACGATAGCGTATAACTCCATATCATAGGTACTGTACTTGAGCTTGGATTCGAACAACTTCTCACTGTAGCACGTTAGTGGTCTACTATTCTAGCTTAAAATTGTTCCAATGCTCACCTTCGAGGCATCACTATGTAATTCGAATGGCTGGGAAAAATCAAGCAATGTTAATATCTGTGCTATATTAAGGCATTGCTTTATCAATAGGAATGCTCCCTCAGTCTCTTCAATCTATGTAAGTTTTCCTCCCTTTATATAGTTTGTGATTGGGGCCATGATACTGCTGAAGTGGGGAATGAAATGCCTAAAAAAAAAGAAAATTTCCTTCACAGCTTTGATGAACAAAGTTCTAATAATCTCCTAAGTATGTTGAAAAAAATCAACAGATAAATCTTCAGGGGCCCAGGGCTTTAGGAGGGTGCAAACTAAAAAGCACTTTTTTGATTTATTGCTCGTTGGAAGGGGAAATCAAAGAAGCTTTTGTATCTTAATCATTTGAGCTGTTAAGAGGTTCTTCATATTGCAAGAGGGTTCTACAGTGTCATCATACCCTATTAACTGAATAAAGAAGCCTTTTGCCAAATCAAGTAGGGAGTCATGATCTGAAAAGTGCTACCTTCCACATCACTGAGTTATAAGATTTTGTTTCAGTTTCTTCTAGAATTTATAGCTGAGTGGAAGATTTTGAGTTGGAATCACCATCTCTCAGCCAATTGACACAAGCTTTCTATTTTAGGATGGAGTTTTGCAAGTTAAGGGCCTGTTGATATTCTTTTAAGGTATTTACCTCCAAAGTTTGCAAGTTGAGAAGGATCATTGTAATAATTTTCCTTAGCTGTCTTGAGTCTTTGTTTGAGGATTGAAAGGTTGTGATATTTGTCTCGGATGAAGAGCTTAAGCGTTGCTTTAACCTTTTTCAATTTCTACATGAGTTCATAAGCTTTGAAACCTTGTACCTCCTGATTCCAACAATTAGAAATGAGATTCATAAAGCCCTCCATTTGGGAGATGCCATTGAAGTAGCGAAAGGGGGCTCCAATCCTGTTGATCTGAGTTATTCCTTAAATAAACATATAAGAATGGTTAGAGAAAATAGAGTCCCCAAAATGAATATAGGAAATAGGAAAATGGGCTGTCCAGAAAGGATTCACCAATGTTCTGTCAAATTTTATCCTAATGAACATATTGTCCATCTGTTTATTCGATTAGCTGAAGAATTTGCCTGATGAAGCAAGGTCCATCAGATCCACTATACTAAATAAAGAAGTGAGCTCTTAGGTGTCACCTATAGAGAATCTTTCCCCCCATCTATCTTAGTCGAATTTAATATGCAATTAAAGTGGCCACTGATAATTTGAGCATGGTGAATAGTAGTCTGAACCTACATAGATCTAACCATAACTTATGTCTCTCAAAGCCAAAGTTAAAAACATATATAAGAGTAATATCAAAAGCTATATGATTCCCCTCTAGTTGACACTTCAAATGTAAGAGCTGATCGCTTCCCTTAACTGTCTAAACATTCAAAATATCATAGTTATAATAACAAAAGATCCTCCCATTATAATAAGAGAGATGATTAGAGTAAAACTTCTAATTAGTACCTAAAAAGTATAATCCCATTATAATGGGAGAGATGATTAGAGTAAAACTTCTAATTAGTACATAAAAAGTATAAGTCCTTTGGCTAAAGAGGTTCTTTAACTTTGGTTTCAAGCAGACCAACCATCCAAGGTTACTTTTCTTTTACAATTTCCTTCACTATGGACTTTTTTAGAGAGTCATTAAGCCTCTAGTGTCCAAACGAGGACTGTGATTGATAGGTGCTTAATTAATTGTGAAATTATTCCATAACATTTAGCAATTGTTGACATGAAATTACTTAAGATACTCGCTTTAAATCATATATAATTTTAGGTACAACTTGGAAGCAAAGAAGTTAAAGTGAGTCGAAAGCTTTACCTTTTGTCCATTTTCTGAAGCCTAATTTTTGCTGGTCTTCATGGAGCAAAAAGAAGAAAAATAAAGACAAGAAAAAAATGAAAACATAAAGAAGATGAATAAAAGTGTCTTATGGTGGTGAATGTTTTATGCAAAGGTGCAGCACCAAAACGCAGAAGGAAAGCAGCTGAAGGTGAGTAAAATGGCAATGTAGTAGACGTTGAAAGCATATGTCAATACGGCAACAACAAAGTTCAAAATGTATCACAAAATTTTAGGATTGAAACCCAAGTTGATATCACAATCAACAAACCCTCAAACTAATCCCAAAAATAATCAAATAAAGATCATAATTTAACCCTTTTTTCCCTTTCTCTATTTTTTCTCACTTTTGGACTTTGTGACAGCACTCACTATCTCTTCTCTATCTCATATATGGAGCAAGGCTCTAATGAGCTATTTTTAGGCTCCTCTAGCTTATAATTCAAAATCCTAATTGAACTGAACAAACTAGATCACAGCTTATCCTAATCAGATTATATCACATTATCTAATAAGATAACATCCCTGTCTAAATAGGACTCTATCTGATAGGATTTATATGGATCATTACTAACAAGATAAAAGATTAAATTTAACTGGGAATGAAACATCCCTATCCACGAAGATATTCACTATCTTCAGATGATCCTCCCACTTGATCTATATCTTTTAGAGTTAATGTCTATCTACTGTAATCTTATCCGCTACATCATCCAAAATCTCAAAATAGGGGTGGATACTCAACACATATCTCTCATTTTTCCATGAATCAAATCCTTCAACTTGCATCTTTAATTACAAAATCAATGACAATTCTCAATCTAGAATTGGAATTATTTATGGATTGGTAACTGCTCTGACACCATGAACTAGACTAGATTTTCAAATATCAGAGAAAAACTCTGTCTATTTCTTTATTAAAACTAAAACCAATATATATATATACAACAGCTACTCAAAGCTAAGAAAAAAAAACGTGAATTGTTATACATGTCTAACAAATCAATCAATAACTAATGCTAGCTGGTAGTAACTAAATCTAGAAAATCAATACGAAAACTAATAACTTAAGCTACTAAATATCTTTATAGTATCATGTGCTAAGATTTGTGAAAGAACTCATGAAAAATATCCCTTTTATGTACATTGAATATGTTTAAGAAGTGAAGAACACGAAGTGAGTGGCTAAATGATGTCCAATAAAGAGAACATCACTTAAGTAGAATATAAGGTAGTGAATAAGATCTATTGAAAGGCATTAAAAGTGTACCAATACTACAAGTTCCAACAATCCAATTTGTTAATTTTATATTAGTGAACTCTTGATATTCTAAATTTAGGTATAAGATGTGAGGAGTAACTGGGTAACAATAGCAAATAGGGAAAAGGTGTTATAGTTACAAAGGAACTATTGACAAATATGAAAAATAGGAGAGCAGTATAGCAAACAAAGTTGCTAATACAACTAACAACTTTACTACAAACGACGGTACATACCCCATTATAAGTCATACATACCCCATTATAAGTCATACATATACCACCAAATGGTTCCTTATAAAACAAGACTGATAACTAAATTTCCACTGAACATAACCAACTAAAAGGAGAGTGCTTGTGGTAACAAGTTGACTGTTATCAATGATAGCTTCCACTATACATGAGACATAAGAAGAGGGTACTGAATTCAGTAATGGAATTGATTTTGGGATGGTAAAATATTGATACTAATCAATATCAAGTACTATTTCAAGTAATTTTTTAAAATTATAAAATAATTTAAAATTTTATAAAATTATAAACACATTCCCTTAATGTATTGTGTTATGTATGAAAAATAGTAAAGAAAAATTTTGAAAAAAGTAAATTTATACTTCTATTATAGGTTCAAATAACTAACCTATAGTATTATGTTGTTACAAGAAATGCATATAGAATGATCCTTCTTAGCAAGGTCTAAGAGTAAACATAAATTAAATATGAAAATGAAATTCATATGCAGATAGTAGCTGAGATAGAGGCTCTAGAATAGTCTAAGTGTTATAGTAACTATTAGAATACATCTTTATCACGCTTCTTGAATTTGAATTTTCAAGATGATAATTAAGACCTAGTTTTCATAAGAGCTAAACTACTAATGGATTTGTTTCTATATATATATATATATATATATATCTTCCTAAATTTGACCAATTTATATAGGACATCATGACCACTAAAAATGTAAGATCCCATTAGAAAATAGCTTCAGCTTTTATTCATCTTTTCAAGTTTCAAGTGCAGACTGCTCAAAGTTCGAACTTTAGAAAGCTTAAAAGTCTTGTAGGACAGTTGGCGTTGGGCTTAGATGATAGGATAAGGCAAAGACAACTGGCAGTGAAGATGGGCAACATACATGATAATGTCTCGACTAGTTGTGGATCTACAGGTTGGAGGCTGGCTATTGGAGAGAACAGAGAGAGCAAAAAGTGCATAACCAAAAGAGAGAGTAGAGAGACCATGAGCCAGACGAGAAGAGAACCGAGAAGTTGCTAAAAGCTAGAAATAAAGAGAGGAGAGAGGGACGATCGAGAATGCAGAACAGATGGATCACCCGTTCCATTACGTTGTTACATGAGCATCATTAATCTAATAAATGGGATCTCCTACATTCCCGTAATATGTGGAAGCAGCGTCGTAATTTCATAGAATCATTCGGTCTGAATGCTACATGAAGAACATAAGCCAGATGAAGAAACGGGAAGACCCAGGATTTAGAAGAGCATAACATGATTGATTCAACAGATTTGGATTCCTATATATCTACTCATGTAGTACTTTACTTCATTATACGATATCCATCTATATAGATATCATCATCAACACCCAGAAAGCCTTATATTCTGGAAGAAGCTTGTACAGTTTGGGAAGAGGTTTTGATTGATCGCAAAGAAGAATCCACTTCAACCAATATGCCCTTGGGTACGACCATATATAACATAGAAATCACTAGCTACTTTCCATTTTGTTTTAAGGTTCTTCTTATTTGTAGGTCATTTATGGCACGCAGGAAGGGCTCATATAGCTACAACAAGATTTGAAAAAGGAATTGATCGTGACTTTAAACCTGTTCTTTCCATGACTCCTTTTAACTAACTGAAACAAGAGATCCAATACTTTAAGTAGGAATCAATTGGATTCTACCATA
>JAOQML010000195.1:24773968-24794738 GCA_027568935.1 Erythroxylum urbanii | reverse complement strand
GTGATAAGATAAATTGATACATGAAAATTAGAATGATTAAGCCTATAATTGAGTGACATTTGGTATTGATCATTGTGAAACAAATGGACTAGTAAGTTGATAGAAAATGGCATTGATTAATGGAAAAATGGCTACTGTACTTAAATGACATCTGACCTAGCTTTAATGGCAACATATGGCAGCACCTATACTTGATCAATGTTGAACATGCCTTTAGACATGTGGCCATTCCGTTAAATGACACCTAACACCTTAGGTGAAACATTCAGTAGGAGCAAACTTGGTTCAGATCATTTCTTGTTCTTTCTTCTCTCATTCACATCACCGAAACTCTATTCCTTCACACCCCTAAACTTGGTTATGGTTATGTCTAATTGTTGCACAAATAATCCATGTTTTAGCCTCACAAAGTTAAGTAAAAGATCATCATGAAGTTGCCTTACTACACCTAGCTGAAATCCATCTAAGTTTTACCTTGAATATCTGATGCTTCTGCTTGCTTTAAGTACTAGATTGGCTTAATCTTTTAATCTAGAATTGGAGTTAAACATGTAAGTAAATGATTAGTGTTTATAGCATGTTATGATAGAGAATTGATGATAATGAATTTAGATGAATTACATATGATGTTAATGATTGATTGTGTTGGAAATTTCTGCATGAACTTGGGTACTTTTCTATTCTGTTCTTTGCATGTACGAAAATAGCAACGTAAGGATTGTTGTATGAATGATTTAATTTTGGATTGGAGGTATAATTGATGAGGAACTTATGGTAAAGATAGGTGTTATTAAAGTGTTCTTGAATCTGGAAAATTAGAGCTGTAGGTCAAAGTTTTGGTTTCAGTTTTATCTTCCTCTTTCAATCTATTTTACATATCTTTAAAGCACGAATTTGAAGAAATTTAAACAATGAAAGTTGTATATATTGGTCTTATCTTGAACTTTGTAAAGTTTCTTGATTAAACAGTAACTAGAGCTTGAGCTATGCTTGTTTTCCTAATACTACCTGTGACAGACCCCTATACAGAAGCCTTGTATTATTTCCTAATTTTTGAGGACTTTAGAACTCGATTTAATCAAAGTATAAAACATTAAAAATGATTATTGATGTCTTATTAATGTTTTTGTGAAACATTTTGGCTAGCAGATATCTTGATAAGTTTATGTAGTTAATTGAATTCAAAGCCTAAAGAATGAACTGTTTTGATGAGGTTGAGTTCAAATATGGAAATTTTGATTTGTTTAAGGAATAAATGAGTTCTTTTAATGCAAATATGATAAATGTGTATAAGGTATGGATGAATGAAAATTGAAGAAAATGGGGTAATTATGAATGATAATTGAGTAAATGTATGAATCTATATTGCTGGAAAAAGTTTGGTGAATATATAGATTTAGCTTGTTAAATTCCAGATTTAAAATAGCAATTGTGTATGTGTTATAAGAGGCTTTTAATCACGAAAAATATTCAAGGATAAGTGTAAAATATGAATTGATAATGATATAAAGATGTTCTCATGAATGTAATGTGATTCAAAGTATGTAAGTGATGAATTGGGAATGACTAAATGAGAACTAGGAAATTGTGTGAGTGTATAATCCTAGGAAAAAGAGAGATAATATGTGAGTGATGAATTGAAAGTGATCCAGTGTATTAAGGCATAAACCTAATTGCAAACTAAATGATTCATAAACCTTGATTAATGTATAAGTATGATTTGTCAATAAGATTTCAGACCCAGAATAATCAATTGAGCATGCATTAAATATGATACATATACATGTGTAACTTTGAGCATTATTGATTGAGCATTCATTTGATTGGTCAATCAATAATGTGTACATGCGTGTATTGTTTAATTTAAAGGCACATGTCGACTGACACCATCCAAACATTGTCATCACGTCGAGGTAATAGCTAATTGGAGTGTACTGTGAGTTAACCTAGTTGTGTAAACTCAAATATTTGTGCTTCTGTTGGAATTGTATGTATAGTGGGTAACCTAGAAGTGAGATTTCAATTGGTAATGTTTTCTATTCAAAATGTGTTGATTAAACTTAAATTCTCTGTATTGAACTGATATTGATATAATTGTGATATTACTAATTTTAGACAATTGATTGTCCGAGGAGTTCGATATTTAGGATTGTATTGGGAGTAATTGTGATTTGAATGTGAATAAGGAAATTGAATGCTCAACTATTTATTGAATATCAGACTTAGATCTGATGAACTGTGAAAATTGAATGTGCTCATTGAATGAAAGTGATTGATGATATATTATGTGAACTATTATACTCCACTACATGATGCGTGTTCACATAAAGGAGTTGCGACCAGAGTAGCCAATGTGAAAAGAGCTTTAAACTCAATTATATGCATCATAGCCTTAGGATCAATGATTAATGAGCTCGTTATCCACAATGGATATTGGATAGTACTGAAAAGAGCTCAGTATCCACAACGGATACAGGGCAGTGAAATAGGCACTCGGTCACAACAAAGTTAAAATGGAATATATCTCATTTGCATTTACATTTGTATCTTTAAATGTGTTTATGATATTGATTACAAATGAATGTGGAGCTATATTGTGTTTATATTGAGAAATGTTTATCACTTTGATGGTGATATGAAAAATTATGATAAATGAGTGTTATGTTCAGAAATGATTAAATAATATTTTTACGTTCAGAATGTAATTCTAGAATGACTTAAAATGTGATTGTCTTCTTAAATGCTTCTTGTATTATAATGCAAATTGTAGAATAAGAGTTATAGCTCTGAATGAAGTGTTACTTTGATTGAGCTGAGTGCTATTCATTAATATATATGTGTTCTATTTTGAGTGAACACATCGATGATGATTCACTCATTGAGTTTACAAAACTCATCAAAATTGCAACGTTGATTTTCAGGTACTAAGAAGAGACCTTGCTAGTAGAGCAAGCTAACTAAAGTTTAGTACTGTCCATTTTGGATTAAAATATGGCTCAAAGGTCTAGTCAGCTATCATCTAAGGATTTTAGATAGAGTACTTTGTATATATGGATGGGACAAATTAAGAAGATGTGAATACTTAGAAAAACGATCAACCACAACCAACAAGATATTTTTCCCTTGATAGGTGGATAACGCTTCTATAAAATCCATGGAGATGTCTAACCAAACTTATAATGAAATAGGTAGAGGCTCTAGAAGTCTAACAAGGTGCAAGTGTTCAATTTTGTCACATTAATAGATGGAACATTTTTGCACATAAGATCGAACAGAAGACTTCGTCCCTTTCTATTAGAAATCCTAGACTATATGATTGTGAATTTTTTAGTATCTTCATGAATAATGTCATATACAGCTGATAAAACAAAGGTCGCAAGAGGAGAGTCTAATAGTAAGTAAAATATGCTTTTAAAGAAAAAGAGGCCATCTCTATACTCCCAAGGTCTTATCGCCTCTCCTTATTAGATCTTTTGGATGATTTTTTAAAAGGGAACAGATTAGTGGAGTTCCTTGTGATAAAGTCAAAGATGATCAGCAGTAGCATCGAAAGTGTTCCAAGGGTTGGTTGATATTCCAAATGGTCGAACAAAGCATTGGCTACCTTGTTATGCTTGTTAGCTCGATATTCCAAAATGAAATCAAAAATTAATTTACTCAACCAATGTTGTTATGGCGAGGTAATGATGTGTTGTTCCAACAAGTATTTAAACTATTGATATCTGCCTAATTGATTGTATATTTATTCAATAACACTTAATGATAAATTATACGAAAATGCTTAAAATACTCACGTTAGTTTATGTATGGATTTAGGTACAATTTGGAAGCAAAAGAGCTAAAGTGAGTAGAAAGCACTATATTTGGGTTGTTTTCTGAAAATTCACTCACTTGTCTTCATGGAGCAACAAGAAGAAGATTAAAAGCAAGTGAAGAAAAGAGAATGCCAAGAAAGATGAGATATACGTCGAACATATCAAAAGGAGGAGAAAAGAAAAAGAAAGAGAAATTGAAGAAAATGAAATGAAAAATACTCATATAGCATGTGAGTATTTTTCATTTCATTTTCTTCGTTTTACTTTTTCTTTTGACTGCCATGCCAAGTTATTGCATTGCATGGGCATGATGGCATGGCCGTGAGTCACTAGACTCATGTCCATGCCATGGTGTGTCATGAGTGTGACTCACAGCCATGCCATGGTGTGTCATGAGTGTGATACACCACTTGACTCACGCCCATGCGATGGTGTGCCATGAGTGTGATACACCACTCACACACTCACAGTCGTGACACATCCACTCACCAAGTCACGGGTGTGATAATGCCAGCTCAACTATTTTAAACCTAGTTTTTAGTATAAAGCAAGAGGTGTTGTGACGACTGAGGGTTATGAAATTGTTATTGTTTTTGGCTAGGAAAAACTTCGGGAGCTTCAGGAGAGATTGAAGAGGGCGACAGAAGCTTTTAACTATGAAAGACCTATAGAGGGGTAGCTTCTCGGCAACATTTTAGATGTGACATCGACGCCAATGACCTGGTTAGCCATTTCTTCCTTATATTTGTTGTTTCTTTCTCTTCGTATGGATTGATTATGTTATCCTATGCATATGGATTTGGGTTTTGTGTATGAATGATCATATTATCGTATAGTTCGATTGTTCATGTATGAACCTATAGCTAGAATTTCAATATAATTTGTAATTATTATATTTGAGATTCATTTGTAGCGAATAATGGTTCGTAATCATTATAGATAACATAACCTAGGTTGAATGGACCGAGCGTATATGGTTGTTGCTTAGATTAATTGGTTTTCCTAATTCATAATGCGACTACCCAACTGAATCTAGAGATCATATCCTAGGTTATTCGATGGTTAGGTTGAATAACAATCGTATCTTAATTAAATATGACCTAAGGGAAAACTTGGGTTAATAGATCCTTTCATTAAGCTACAATTAATAATTAAAGGAGAGGTAAAAGAACAACAATTCAATGAAATATGTTTGATTAGGGTGTAGGTTAAGATTGAACCAAAGAACTGAACTTCTAAAGAATTCACCAATTTCATCATTTTTGCATTTTTCTTTAATTTTCTTTTGTTAGTTTGTTTTGTTTTATTTTCTTATTTTAAACCAAACCAAACCCCCCTAAAAAAAATAAACATCGATTAATTTCATTTGAAAAGTTAACTGCCAGTTTGGGATCGACCTAGACTCACCACTACTATAGTAATAGGTCTAGTTTATTTTACGTAGTGTTACGATATATTATTGTCAAATTTCGTCACCGTTGTCAGGGATTGTGGTGTTTTAGTTTTGTTCTTTAGTTTAATTGGTATTTTTTACATATTTGTTCCTAATTAGTTTTTTCTTAATTAGTTTTTTCATTTCTTTCTTGATCTTTTCACTTTTTGTTTAATGTTTGTTATGTTAAAAAAAATTCATAGACGGAAGTAATTTTTCTGTAACTTATATTCCTAATCATTTAACCATGTTTTGAATGATTAACCTAACTGTAGTTATGGATGGGATAATCAACAAATTCACTTCTTTAATAGTATGCAAGACACACAACAATTCCCTCATAGACAAAAGCTTCTTATCACAACTTAGGTCATCTCTGAAAGACTTGCTTAATATTATAACTGCTAACAATCTTCAATTTCAACAAAATATAAAACGATAAATTCAACAGTTCCAGTAAGAAATGAGACAAGTCTAACAAGATATGATTTCTAGGCTCCATAACGTAATAAACTAGAAGGGACAGATGGTGGAAGTTCTCGACTACCTTGAATCACAAAGAGAAGAGAAACAACCATCTCAATCTGAGGTGTACCTAGGGGATGCTAGTATGGAAATATTACAAAGTGAAGAGGGGCTTGAGAATCTTAAGATGACTACTTAAGGAATTGCCTATGTCAAAGAAGTGGAGAAGAGCTCGAAGTAGGAAAAGATATATCATTTAGTTCGACGGTGAGTACTGAGTCCTTGATTATTGTTAATACTAACCTGTCACCTTTATATAGCAAATTAGAGAAATTGGGTGAGGAAGAAAAGGGTGAAGATACATTTGAGATATTTCCATAGTGCATAAACTCAGTAGAGATTTTAAAGATAGGGCATATGCTGAATATAAGAGGTTATCAACTGAGACCCTATCTTGAACAACCTCATGTGGAGGAAACTCAATCTGTGATACCCGAGGATCGTAATTCTGTCACATGAGGAAAGTACAGGGTCAAACTAGTGACACTAAACAAAGGCGCTTCTTGAAAGGCAACCTAAGGGAAGTAAATTCTTTTCCTTTACTTTTTCTCACTAATTAGGATATGCATGTGTGTTTCTATGTTGGTTTGTTTCTTACTCATTTTAAGTTTTCAATCAAAATGAGAAATATAATTCTTGATACAAAATAACTAAAGACATTTGCAGGCACAACTGATCCCGACCACTAACTCATGTCCAATTATAGTTGCTATACTACAATTAGTCTAACTACATCTCCTTTGAACCTAAAAATCATCATTGCAATTTTGATGAGTTTGCGAACTCAGTGAGTGAACCATCATCGATGTGCTCACTCATATCAAATCACAAGGATAATTCATATTACAATCCACAAACAATTCACATCATCCAACTTTGAAAATTACATCACATTTTATGCTTCAACAAGTACAACTTGTGTACAACATTTCACATCATTATTTCAAAACAATCGCATAATTCATTTCAATCATCCATATGATACATATCAAGTTGTATATGAAAATGAACATGTGACTCCATTTATTTTTACTTTATTGTGATCGAGTGGCTATTTTCTGTCCTGTATCCGTTATGGATACCGGGCTTATTTCATTTACTATCCCACACCCATGATGGATACCGGGCTTATTAATAACTGAGTCTGTGGCTCTTTGTCCACATTCTTGAGCTTAAAGCTCTTTTTCACATTGGTCACTCCAGTCATAACTCATTTATCTGATTATACATTTCAATATGATGCATCATTCCATATGCCAAGCTTCATTACCTTTCATTCTTGTGAGCTTCTGTCACATGTATCAAATTCATCGGATCTAAGTCCGACAATTCACATTCAATTGCCCACACATTTCTTATTCAGCATAAATATCATATAGAAACATATATAATTAAGTTTACATAATTTCTATATTCACATACAATTAGAAAGAACTTCTAATACAATCCCAAATATTGAGCTCCTTAGACCATCAATGTCTGAAATTATCACAATCATATCAATAAAAGTTCAATATCTAAAGGTTAATTGAAAACAATTCAACCATAGTAAGAAAACACTAGGTTAATTCATAGTACGCTCCAGATAAGCTATTGCCTTGATGATCCGATAATGTCCAGATGTTGACGATCAATTTGTGTATCTATCTTCATACAATACACATATATTTTACATATTTCTAAGTTGATCAATCATACAAATATTCAATCATTTACATATGCATACATATATATATATATATAGCATGTTTCAATGCATCCTCAATTGACTTTCTAAGTATGTATTAATATACAAAGATCTTGGCTGTACTTATACGCTTTCAAATCATTCAAAATTTATAACTTGTATGCTACCATTTTGTAATTAGGTTTATACCTTAAGAAAGCTTGAATTATTCATCAATCACGTACATTCATACAATTATCCAATTCTCACTCACAATTACTTCATATTCTCCCATGTTCATTCAATTATATCTAATACACATTACTCATATCCTTTGAATCATATTTGCATTCATAAGAACATCTTAATTCCTTTAACAACTTATAATTTCCAGATTTCAATACATTTGATATCAAGACAATCCATTCTTTAAGTTATGACATCAATTAAAGACCTAAACTTATCAAAAATTTAACCAACTAATCCACCATCAAACTAAGTTCATTTCAAGCCTCAATCAAGTCTAAATGCAGCAAGTAAAGTAACTTATGTTTAGTTGGTTCAACAATCATACAAAATAGAAATTTTCATTTCTAAAGCATTACCGAACGATCGAGGTAGACCTTCCCACGATCGTGGAATGAGTGATCCGAAAGTTTACCATCCATTACCTTCAAATTTTTTTACAAATTTTAACACCCTCATACCAAATTCAAAACACCTTCATCATAGTCTGTTAATTATACCTCAATTATACCTTAATTATCCTTCAATTCCTCATCAATTTCATCTCTAATCCTTGATAGCTGTGATTTGCATGGTGTTTTAGTGTGTAATTTGTTAGGCATTTAGTGTAAATTTGAGTGTTAAGTGTGCATTTACAGTTTAATTGTGTTAGTTTATGTGATTAATGTTTTTATGGGTTAGTATGAGCCTTTGAGCTTAATTGTTATATTTTTAAGGTTCTTTAAGCCTGTTAGTGTTTCAGGGTAAACGGAAAAGAACAAAGAAGTTACGAAGAGTTTCGGACCAAAAACATAGCTCTCAATTATGGCATAACAGGCTATGATCGTGACAGAGAGGGACGAGCCAGGGCAGCCAGGCCATGATCGTGCACTTTGGGCACAGTCGTGACAGAGAATTTGGATCTCTATCATGGTCGTGCACTTTGAGTAATGATCGTGACAGAAAGGTTTTGCCGCTGACCACGATTTTGGCAAGTAGGGCCATAATCATGGCCTGTTTCGGGCTGAAGCAAAAACTCAAATTTTGCAAGATTTTTTAATCCATTTTAACCCAAGTTAAACCTAGGGTGTCTAAGTATAAATACATCACAAAAGGAAAAAACTAGCTACTTATGGAGAGTCTGAAAAGGAGAGCCTTCATGTCATCCAATTCTGGAAAAATCTAGAGAGAAATTGAGAGATTGAGGAAGGAGACAAAGGAAGAGAAATACAGAGAAGAAGCTTGACGCGACGTACTTCCTATCACAGGTGGTTTCCCATTGTCGCTACCTCCATAATTCCGTTCCTGACGTATTTTTCAGTTATTTCAATTTTATTCATGTATAGAATTGAAATAGGTATTAAGAATAGGTTGTGTTGAATGTTGAGTTTTTGTTTATACTCACCTTTGGGATTTTAATTTTTGAGATTAATAAAGTTTGATTGATTGTGTTTTTTATTGAGTTAACTGTGATTTAATTCTTCTCTTAATAACTTGGAAATAGACTGAGAAGGTGAGTTGAGTGAAAATATTCAAATTGGCTTAAAGACAATTAGGTGATTTGATAGATAAAGAATTGAATCAAACCAGTATAATCGTGTAACGAGAGATCGAGCATAGGTTCCAAATAGATTATTAGAAAATTTAGAACTAATTTAGATTTTAGGTCAATTGTGAATCGAGAGATCATAATTCCATAATTTAAATTAGGGATTAACAATTACGGCTAAGAATTATAACTTGAGAGAGAGTAATTCACCCTAGGACCACCTAGACCCACTAATTCGATAATTACACAACTGATTAGGTTTTCGTTAATTTTGGAATAAAACCCCCTTTCTCTCACCTGATAGTTTCTTGGTTGCTTTTGGGATTGGTTTATGTGACTTGTTATCTTGTTTAGATTTCTGCAATTCAATTCCTGAAATTAATTATTTGATTAGTTTATTTTCTGCATTGGTTATTTATTTTGAATTATTATAGTTTAGTACGTCCTTAGATTTTAGGACTAGCTTAGCCCTCCTCATGGGATCGATACCTTAGGTACTACGTTAACTTCATGTGCGCTTGTAGATTTTACGAAGGTTAATAAATATTAAAACTTAGCATGTGTAACCTTGCAATCAATCCTAACCTAAAATCATTCATTTGGCAACTCATAAACTATTGTCTTTTGTGCATCAAAAATCAAAATAGAAATTATCATTCATGCATCATTTTCTAGCACTACTTCAATATCAATACTACATTTAATCCATCCCTAATCATTCATGATAAAAGTTCTGTTAAAACAGACCATAATAAACTAGTATTTCACTTCCTTGCTTAGTTATTATGCCACCTCAAGATCAGCTTTCTTAAACTTACTTACATGCCAGATCATTTCAAGAACAAAATGGAAGTAGGCTAGATTATAGTAAAAGCAAAAAGATGATAGTAGATGATAGCTATCTTTGTTAAAGGTCTTGTATGGATTTTGGGTCAAAATGCTCAACAACTCCAATGTGTGAGTGAGATGTGCATGTTACGGTAGTGAGAGGCAGAAGAAGGAGAGACTTTAGCAGAAACATAACAATTAAATATGACTATGCCATTGTCATATGTAAGATGAGTGTATGAAGGACACTTGTCCCACTAAAAAGTAAGCTACATGCCCTCTCCTTAGCTGGCACACTTGCCCTTATGTCACTTAAATGTACTGCCATTTGTCACTCAATCATTGTTGCCATATGTCAATTAATTTGATTTGCAATTTGTCACTCATTTATCTATTCCATTTGTCAGTTATTTCATAAGTCTAGTCATCCTAATTTTTCACATGTCAACTTGTCTTACCACTTGACATTTTTCCTAGACTAGATGCACATATTAATTCATCAATCTCTCAATTGTAACAATTAATTCTAAGCTACTAATTATGATCAATCACTTATTGTCATTAGTAAACTAAAGTACAAGACATTGGAAATTTACATTCATTTCACAATCATTTTAGTTTCATACCTCGAAATATGTCAATTGATTGCGATTTGTCTAACTCACAATTCATGTGTGTATGGTAAAATTATCCATTTTAATACAATCATAAAATCATGTCATAAATGTACCAAATTCATTTTATATGATGCCACTCATATGACTCAATAGTCTAACACTTTAAATCCTTCAACAATTTGAGAGATGCGATACTACAAAGTTAGTGGAGCATTTGTGATTGTTGAGTTTGTGGATGTACAAAATTCTAAATGTTGGAGTATGCATATGTATGGGATGGTTATAATTTTTGGGATGTTATTTTATGTCTTATCATTGAAATTCCCATATTGATGTAATTTATTTGAATGAAAAAAAGGAAAAAACATTAAATAAATGTATCAAGGAGTAAGTGCATATATATTGAAAAGTTGTTTAAGATTGGTCTTTCCTCCTAAAGTTGTATAGAATGGGTGATTTGTGTATAGTGAATATGAGGTAAATGTTTCTTTCACTCAATATAGTTTCAATGTATTGTTGTCATCAATTGTATGAGTGATTCCTTCTAGTTGGCTGTGCTTCAAGTGATTTATGATATGAGAGCTTCATTTGGAGTTGTGAAATATAATTGTTTCATTTATCGTAGCTGATGGTACCCAGTTTTGAATGAATGTTAGATTGTGGGCTTAATGTTTAATTAAGTGTTACTTTTGTTTCACTAACTTTGATGGCTTATATACTACTTTACCCAAATACATCTCATCTTACCTTTGCCCACATTACAACCTCCAAAAGTCCTTTGATCCATGATTTTGCATATGAACCTTAATGGTGAAGAAATGAAATGATAAACAAAGTTATGGAATGTCTTGATTGTGAATAGTGTTTAGTGTATCTAAGGATATATCTTTTTTAAACACATTTTCCAAATCTACCATTGGATTGCTCAGATTTTGAATTTAATGCTTGTTGATTGATCATAAGTATAAGTGTAGAATGTTAACTTTTTGCTATGATTTTTGTAAGTCGTTCATCTTTGCTTATGATTATGTATTATTGGAACATATAGAAAATGAGTCAATATTTTGGGTTTATCATCATAATTTTGATGTTTTCCATGAGGACGGTTAAAAACTAAGTGTGGAGGCAATTGATATATTCTTGATTGATTTTATATTTACTCAATAACACTTAGTGACTAATGATACGAAAATGGTTAAGATACTCAATTTAGTTCATCTAGGATTTTAGGTACAATTCGGAAGTGAAAGAGCTAAAGTCAGTTGAAAGAACCATATTTAGGCCATTTTTCAAAGATCCACAGTCACTTGTCTTCATAGAGTAACAAGAAGAAGAATAAAAGCAAGAGAAGACAAGATAATGCCAAAAAAGATGAGATATATGTTGAACATATCAAAAGGAGGAGATAAGAAAAATAAAGAAAAAAGAAGAAAATGAAATAAAAAATACTCACAGTCACGAATTAATTTGGCATGGACGTGAGAATTAACTCACAACCATGCCAAATTATTGCACAGCCATAAGCATTAACTCACTGTTGTGCAATATAATTTCATAGGCATGAGTCATTCTCACACCTAAGCCATGGTGTGTCTGTTGGATCGAAAACTTAAGCATGCAAGATTTGGTTAAAACAGTAGATTGCAAAAAAAATTTTTAGAAATCAAATTTCAGTGGAAGCAATATAACTAAATCAACATGCCAAGCTATATATGATATAGTATAAGGAAAATATTTAATGTAAGAACAAGATGGTATAATTATACCGACTCCTTTGCTACAACTTTATCTCCTTGTTGTGCTATCCTATCCTCGGCAATGTATCCTTTCCTAGGTGATGTATCCTCTTCTTGTTATTATATCCTCGACCAATCCGATCTACTACTTGTTCTCCTTAGATAACTTGGTTAAAAAGATCCTTTGGTGGGAAAGGAGAAGAAAACTTGAAGAGATTTCGCCTTAGAAAAAGAAGCCAAAAATGAGACAACTCTCATTCAAATTTCGGGAAAGTGGTAATTTTTAGTTTTTGTTGGCAAATTAGGTGTTTTAATAAAAAATGATAATCGATGAAAAACAATTAAAAGTGTATATTATAGAAAGAAAAATAATACGCAAAAGTAGCCGTTATGTTAATAACTGGTCATTTGAATTTCAAAATCGAAAGTCATGGCAAAAGGCCATAGACATAAATCAGGTTAGACAAAGTTACTGCAATTTATGCGTAGGCTTCTCTGTCCCCTTTTCTGCTTATAGAGAAATTTTCTTTTCAAGATTCAAGAACTGTAATGGGTAGCCCGAGAGAGGGAAAGATTGTAAACGAAGAAAAGGCCAAAATCCCAGTTTTCGCTGTTCAGAAGAACGGTGCCATTCTAAAGAACATATTTGTCATCAACAGGCCACTGTCACCATCTTTGGAGTCAGCCACTCCTGTGGCGGATGACGAGAAGCCAGACCTACGAACAGAAGTTTTGATTGTTGGTCGACACCCAGATTGCAATATCATGTTAATGCACCCTAGCATCAGCAGATTCCATCTTCAAATCAGTGCCAACCCCTCTTCACAAAAGCTCTATGTCACTGATCTTACGTCTGGTAAGTTATTTTTGCATTAATGGTTTTAGTTGTACTTTTGTTTTAATTTCCTTATCCAATGGTCGGTGCCTATTTTTCAGTTTTGACTTGTTTTGAGTGTAATTTTCCTTTATTTCTTCTATAGTCCACGGAACTTGGGTTTCGGAGAAAAAGATCGAACCAGGGATTGCTATAGAGCTCAATGAAGGTGATACATTAAGAGTTGGAGGCTCAACGAGACTCTATAGGCTGCATTGGGTTCCATTGAGCTGCGCATTTGAGAAGGAGAACCCATTCGTTTCGGAAATGAATGTCGCTATGGTTGAAGAGAAAGAAGAGGAAAATGAAGAAGAAAAAGAAATGGAAATGGCTCAGGTGAGAGCATTCACTGTTTTGAAATTGTATGTAATCCTTTTCTTGAGCCAGAGTGAGAATTTGTGGAGCCCTGAAACTAAATATGTTAATGTATGAATCAGATTTTGTGTCTATTCCAGTCTTGCGTCAAAAAGTGTGTTTCTGAATTATTTCATTTTTTCTTCCTTGTGAGCTTTTATATTTAGGATGACAACTTTTTTGCCACTCAAATGGAACTTGTTGGCGAAACTTTGCCACTGGTAATGCTAGAAAGGGAGGAAGAGGAATCATGTCAGGTGAGAACTTTTATATAGAGAATTGAGATGACATAGTAATTATTAATTTCTTTCACTGAACTTTTCCTGAGTTCCACAGGTCGTACCTGCTGTGGCAGAAAAAAATGGAGAAGAAATTCAGAGTTCAGGTTCTTTTCTGCATGGGATACTTCCCTTGCTCTTTAATGAGAATTCTGGATTCATTGGATCCGAGGGGATCATATCATCACTCTTTACGCCTGAAACTGCTTACTTTTCACCTTGTGATACAAAAGAAGAGATAAAAGCTCAATATAAGAATGCTAATGAAGTGATGGAAAACTCGGTTGTTCTTGGAGAAGTTTCTTCCCAGGCCAAGAATGACCACTTCAACGAACAGACTAAGACCCTTGAATATCATCCTCCTGAAGGAGCAAGGTGTAAGAAACAAAACACATGCTTCGAATCTGAGAAAGAATACAAAGGTTTGATGAATCTTGATTCTTCTCTATCTTTATTCACTACAGAACTGGCAGAACTTTCAGAAACTGAAAAAGTGGAAGAAGAAAAGGATCCTATCCTGTCTGCGAAGAAGCACAATCTGGTTATAACTTGTCATTCCAAAACAGGTTATGGGAATTTGTCATTGCCACACATTGAGTTCCCATTTTCCAACAGCCAACAAGTTAACAAAGATAACCCTCTTGTTGCTTTGCAACATTTATGCCAAGAAGGAAACATAGAGAAATGTGATAAAGATAAGATCCTCAAAGAAATGGAAAGTCAGAGTTTTCAAACAAAAGCTGAATGTGCAAGTGTCTTTGCTCCTACACCGCCAACAGAATCAGTCAATCCGTCTTTGCCTTTCGAAGAATTTAGTGACGGAGTCATTGACAGCAGAGGAGCACAGACACCAGAATCAAAGGTTGCCGCAACTGAAATCTTGGGAAAATTAAATGACAATGTAAAACAGTTTAATAGCTCTTGTATCCTATCAGAGAAAAGATCCAGCTCGCTGAATATTTGGTCAAGAAGAGGTAAACTTGCAACAGCACTATGCCTACAAACAAGTGAAAGAAGCACGAAAATCCAGGGTTCCACTGAAATTGAATGGGAGATTCAAGAGGACGCTGAAAACATACGATTTGGTAAGAAGCTTTTTTCTGGTTCAAAAGTGATGGATGAAGTCTTTACCGTGGACAAGGAAAATTACACCCCAAATACTCTTCTGAAATCCATGAGAAAGAATAGTAAGCTCGAAGAAAGTAGGACAAAGTCTGGAACCTCACCCTTCGCTTCCAGAGTTACTTCTTGCCCCAGAACCTGTGCAGAAGAAGACATTTTTGCCTCGTCAGACAAGGAGAACCAGACACCTAAATTTCTGAAGCAAAGGACATCTGTAAAACAAACTTCTAGGAACCAAGTGAAGTTGGACCAAGATATGGTGTCAAAGAAGAGTGTAGCAGAAAGGATACCATTACAAAATATATTCGTGAATTTTTCTGGAAGTAGAATGTCTAAAATTTCAATACTTAATTCTGCTTCCAAAAGCTGTAATTCTTCTGATTATATTGAGATTAGGCAGAAGAACAATCATGATCCTGTTTCTGTAAGTTGGATAATTGGTTGCTGTTACTTTTTGTAATTTGTCCAAGCTTTTCGTGAGTATAACCCTTTGAAAGTTATATGTAATTGCAGATCAACCCGACTCATGATGGAAAAAGGAGCTGGACTGTACTGGCAGACATAACTTCTCTTCTGGACAAGGGATCAAGGAAGTCGTTAAAGCTTTTACAAGGCCTCAAGGGCACTCGTCTAATTGTTCCAAGAATGGGTAACAATAATCTTTCGCCTTCAGCATCTATATATGGTAACATGAAATTATATTTCTCAACACATTCATGTCTCTTATACATCAGTCATCAGCGAATTGGATTGTTTGAAGAGAAAGGGAACTTTATTCAGACGAAAATCAGAGGCATCTTTGGCATTAGACTGGATAGATGAATGTTTGCTAGAAACAAAATGGTGGATTCACGTTCAAAGCTCAGAGGAGGAGCAAAGGCCTATCGCACCAACCACTCCTGCTTCTCCTCGGCCTCATTTCAGTGATGGAAGTCGGGGTGGGACAAGAATCTCAGTGCCATTCTTGGTCCCTGGGAGTATGTTGGAAGCTTTTTCACCAACAGCAGAGGACTATATCCTTGACTGTGCTCTTTCTTATGGAAAAAAGAACAACGATGGACAACTCGTCCTTCTTACCAATGATGTTACACTAAAGGTTAAAGCAATTGCCGAGGTACAGACGTCGGTCCACTTTTCTTGATCCTTTGTTCTATGTATCTTATTTTAAATTTTTTTATCTGTTATCGTTGCTGCAGGGTTTTATCTGCGAGACAGCTCAGGAATTCCGAGACAGTCTCGTGAATCCCTTCTCTGATAGGTTTCTATGGACAGGCAGCACCCCTAGGGGACAAACTTGGTCTATCTTGGATGATATAGTTTTGAAGGAGAGGTACTACCAAACCCGTTCAAAGAAGAAATCCAAGGTAGAAGGTTCAAATGGTTTGAAGTTGATTCTGCCATGCAATTGTCATTATAGGCTGATGAATGAGTCGACGTAGTAGTATTTGCTCGGTAGCTTCTGTGTTGTGGTGCTTATTACTGCTTAAGATCTCTAACATGGAGATGATTAGGTTATAGAATTTGTAAGGCCAAGTTTTACGTTTGTTTATAATCCAAAGATTGTCGTGATTTTCTGTCTGTTGGATTTATATTTTCGCTCTACTCACTGTATCAAACATACATTTTATAAAGTTGAATCCTGATCGCAAAGCCTATGATTCCAATGCGCACCTCATTGCCTACATTACAGCAAAAAGAGCTCAAGTAACAGACAAAAGTGTAACTATAAAACAATTATTGTTATCTTTTTATTAAGACAACATAATGTATACCATTAAATAAAATAGTGCTGTTATAAATGTAAGGTGACAAATTATTTTTTTAGGCAACAAAATGAATAATGTTGCTTAAAATTTTGACTATTACAATAAAATAGTTTCAAACTATTGCAACCAATATGACAAAAGTTTGAATAATGTGACTTCAAGTTTTGACTATGGCAATAGAATAATTTTAAACAATAGCAACAATGTTGAATAGATATTGCAACAATTTAAGTCTTTACAAGGAAATAAAGTGATTTTTTATAAAATAATTTATGCAACAAAAGCAACAATTTATTCTTTTGTTACCAATAATATGTTAATGTAAAAGCAAATTCTTATCATTAAATAGGCAACATCTATATATACATTAAAGACAATATACATACATTAATGTATATCTTAATTACTCACATACTATCAAATGTAAACGATCAAAAAATTGCAATTATATATGTATATAGTCCATAAGAACTTGTAAAATTCAACCTTTAACATATTCAAAATGCGAAAGTAAAAAATCACTAGGTACAATATTCACCTACATTATCTTCCTCCAGTTCGTATGGAATATAAATGAATTAATCTAAATGCTAAACAAAACCAATGTGTATGGGCACTCCAAAATCCTTCATCATGTACATCCTTATCCCCTCCTAATCATCTCCTTCCTAATAAAAGAAAAAGAAATAAGAAATATATTAGAATTATAAAACTACTATGCTTATAAAAAAAGTTATTATATCTAAAGAATGAAATTCTAACTACTTTATTTTTACCTCAATTTAATCAAGACAAATAATATAGTCCAAAAACTAATAACATGATTATTCAATTCTTTTTAAGAACAAATTTAGAAAGCATGAACATAAGCAATTAATCTCAACAAAAAAGATAGCAAGAGGATCTACAAAAAAAATGAATTAAGGAAAAGATAACAAGATGATCTACAAAAACAATGAATTAAGGAAATTTGTCCCTTGATATTCTTCATGTTGATATATATGGTTTGGAGGAATAGAAGATTCCTTTCTTGATTGAATAGGTGCAATCAATTTACAAAGCATCTTTGTATTAGTGGTGTTAGCTTGCCCAAATTGAGATTGAATGAGGGATAACATTTATTTCATCATTTCTTCTCTATCAGCTTTACCTTGTTCTAGTTATTTTTTCATTTTTAAGCATTCAACTTTCTCTTGTTCTAATTCCTTTCTCATTCTATCCTTTTCAACTTCTACTTTTTAGTTCATCTCGTCTTCCAATACATTCTTGATGGATTGAAAATACTCATTAGGAACTTTGTATAAGGCTTCACTAGCCATATTATTTTCTTTCATACTATATGCTTTCACACCCTTTCCAAAAAGTTTATTATGTCAAGACCTTATCACTCCCATATTAGCAACAACTTTCTCAAGCTTTTAACTATCCTTTTCCTTTTGTAATTTTTCAATGCCAGCCTAGAAAAGAAATTTTGCAATCACACTAGTAAATGTAAGCACCATATATGATTTTAAAAACCTAATATAATTCTAGTTATACTAGAGATAAGTTATTTCGACAACAAGAACAATTCAACAATATAAAAACCAAATGAAATGGAATCATAAAATGAAATAAGCAATAAATTTGGACATCTCAATAAAAGTAGCAACAAAGTAGAAAATTATAACAAGACCAACATTACTCACAATTTTCTCCCTTATAGCTTCATTAGATTGTTTGTACACTTTTCCAAGCTTTCTTTTATAAGTTGCAAGAAAATTTTTATCATTAAAGAGTGTAGTTTCATCATCTCTTTCATTTTGACATCGATGGAAACAAATTTTAAATTAGAAATAATTTAGAAAATTTACGCAATTTCTTAATAGATTATAACTCATTAAAGAACTTCTCAACTTAGTATAAATACTTACAAAGCTCTTAGGACCAGAGGTGTGCATTTCAGTTTGTTGTTTTCTATTTTGAATATTTTTTTAACAATTTGTTACAAATTAAAGCATTATATTAATTAGATATCAAGTGGTTAATTTGTAAAAAGTACTAATAATTATTATAACTTAACGTCTGGGTGGTTCCAATAAGAAATGAGCTCCTTAAAGACTTCTTTGCTTATGTAGTTGGGAGATTGACCATTCTTTTTTCATTTGTGGTATATTGTTTGAAATGCTTTTGCTTTACTCTATACTTGTAACTTCTCCATGCATCTCCAACAGTTTTTAAAGCCCATTCTTTACCTTTTAATGGTATAATATATCTCTTATGCAATGTTATAAATATTTAAATTTCATAAATCAAAGTTGAAAGGATCATTAAGATAATGACTTCTTACATTAACATATTTCCAAATAGATTCTTTGGGAATCTTTTACCAATTGACATAGTGTAAAGGTGTAAGATTTTGTTTACGAGCCGTAGTACCTAAGAAAAGTGTGAATTCAGTCAGCGTCTTCTCATCATGATCACAATTTTAATTAAGTCACCAAAAATAGACCCTTATAAAATTCTTCCTTCAAATAAGCCTCTCATCTATGTTCTTATCTGTTGGGAAGTGAAGAAAAGTTGAAATTATTGGATTGTCGAAGCAAAAATAAGATAAATTGGTTCTCTTTCATAATCTTATTAAAGTTACTGAAATGTAGAAGCAACAGTAAGATATATCGATTCTCTTTTATCTCTTAACTATGTTCTTATCTGTTGGGAAGTGCAGAAAAGTTGAAATTATTGGATTGTAGAAGCAAAAATAAGAAAAATTGGTTCTCTTTCATAATCTTATTAAAATTACTGAAATGTAGAAGCAACAGTAAGATATATCGATTTTCTTTTATAATCTTATCTTCTTCCCACCTTAATTACTCCAAGCACAAATGATTAAAATAATTGGTTCTCCAGTTTCAAAGAAAATGAAGCTCAAGGGACTTGCTTAGATTTTACACACAAGTAAAGCGGTAGAACCACACATAATCAACAAAACAAGTTGTAGTTCACACATTACTGTCCATCTTATTGTGCAAATAAAGAAGGGTGATTAAGTTGTACATTATTCATATGAAACAAAAAATTATGGCTATATATTACAAGTTAGAACCAAAATGTAGACAGAAAATTTTCATTCTTAAACTTTTCATCTTAAAAGGTAAAATTCTTTGTAAATCATTATTAGGTAGGCACTAGATATGTTGAAGTTGTTGTAGCTGTAAGGTTTTAAAACAGATACAAATAAAAATATAAAATATGTCAATTCATCAATTTCACAACATTGTCATTAAATATTTATGGCTTATCAAGTTGATTTATTTTAGGATTAGTTCACCTTTTATCGTAAAATGGATTTTCTTTTACTTTTTATATTTTTTATATATTAATAATTTTCTTATGTTATATCTAAAGAACAAATGGAGTCTAAGGTGTTTGATCGCCTATGGCTCAGGTATTCACAATACGCAGTGGAATGGACCATAGGACTTTGTGTCTTATGCCTTGGTTAGCTGAAACTACACAACAAGAAGTATAACCGAAATTTCACAACATGTACGGAATTACCTCTTGACGCAGATTGGTATTTGTTTTTCAAATTTGTAGATGCTGCAGCACACAAACGTCCTCTATCAGTATCCACACGAGGATGAACGACCCAGGCAGAGGCTAATGTGTGCTAGCCCGTTCTTAAAATGCTTTTAGAATGCTACACAATTTTTCTCTCAAAAAGGAACGAACGACTAGGTCTAGGTGGCTAGGGTTTTCGTGTGTCTTCTAATGAGACATAAGTTCTCTATTTATAGAGAAACCTTAATCCCTATTCATGTTAAGAATAAGAATACATAATCCTAAACCCATTAGGATATGATTATGGAAGCCCAATCAGTTTCGGCCTATATTATATCTCATATAATAAAAGCTTGACAACTCAATTCAATCTAACCCAATAAATATATCCATATATATTTATTCAGTGCCTAATAAATTAGGCCCAAGAGAATAAACCC
>JAOQML010000195.1:24749051-24772494 GCA_027568935.1 Erythroxylum urbanii | reverse complement strand
CATTGGAAGGAGGCTTTCAAGTTTATGCCTTTAGGTGTTTGATAAAATTCCTAAGTGAACTTGGCTTAGGATTTAAGAATTTTGTTGGTGTGCATTAGAAAGAGGCTTTCATGTTTACTGAGAGTAAACTTAAATTGTTGCTTAAATTAATAAGTAGTGGCCTAATATTATTGGATAAAAATGTGCAATTATTCTTTGAAATGTCTAAGTATTGGATCAAGGCATTAAACACCTTGGAAAATTCAAAAGAAAGCTTATGTGAATAATAAGGGAAGTAACCATGTGAGAAGCTTAATGGCCGAATCCTATAGCTTAAAAAAAATAGTGATATTGTGTTTTATACACTTATGTGATGCTGTATAAATATGAGTTACATGTTTGAGCAGTAAATACATTACATTTGTATGTATAAAGGCTCGGGAGCTATAGATCAAGGAGCTCATACAGAGGATTGTTGAAGTCAAAGGAGTGTACACCTTCTTTTGAGGTGAGTTAGGGAAAACATGTCTCTCAAATGAGACTACGACAACCCGAGACATGCACAATGACTTGTATGTGAATTTTGAACCTAGGTAATGCATAGTAGAATTGAATCTCAAATAGTAGGGATGGCAATTTTTAGCCCATGGGCCTAAATTTAGTTGTTTTTAATGGGCTGACTCATGGGCCGGGCCCAGGCCTAGGTAAACTTGAGGTCCAATTATTTTAAGCAAAACAACATTGTTTTACTTAAAAGAGTTGAGCTTCGGGTAAACTTGGGTCTGGGCAACCCAGACTCTAATTTAATTAAAAAATAAATTATTCTACATTTTTAATTTTAAAAAAATTGACGGGGGATGGCCCATAGGCCAGCCCATTGCCATCCTTATCAAATAGATGCTAGTATATTTATATATTTAAAAAACGTCATTGTTTTCAATAACTTTTTTGCACTTGGAGTAAAACTGATATTTTTATTTCTAATTTTGAGGAATGATATTGTTTTCAGCAAATCCGCACTTGAAGTACAAAGGACAATGTTTTATTTTCTGAAATTACATTTTTTGAATAACTTTGCACTTAGAGTGTAAAAGATGACTTTCACTATATGAAATATGTTTTGGAACTTACATATGCATAATAGAGTCATGTATGCGGCATGTGTGTATTCTCTTTTGGCTTAAAGTCATGGCAAGGTTCCATTTTATTGGTTGGACCGATAAATAAAGACTTGGTACCTTACTTGATTTTAGTACTAAATATTTGTATATGATTTTTTTTGCGGATTGGTGAAGTAACGATTGACCATTCGTGTGTTAGGCATAACATATTAAGCAACCCTAGTACCCTTAACGCTGGTACATAAAAGTTGAGTCCTTGTAACAACACGATTCTACAAGACTTGCGAATGATTGCATACCTAGAGATCTGGTCACGGACGAAGTCATCACCTAGGATCATGACGCTCTTGTCGACCGTAATCTGGACTCACCAAAGATGAAAGTCAAGCCAACACCAGGATTCAGTGGATGTGCATACTAGTTTGGCCAACTAGTGGTGACATATATAATTATTTTAGCTTATTGATGAGACTTGATTTTTACATGTAATGTTTTTCTACTCTTGTGTACTGGAACTGGAACCTATGTTCAAGAAATGAGTGATTAATAGGCTAGGCCTATATGGTTCCTAACCAGCATGGGATGAGTCATAGACTAGGTCTATGTGTTTCTATGTCATGCATATTCACTTCATTGGTGGTTATATGCATGTTAGATGTGTAAAATCGTCTTTTGGTTATTTAAATCATTTTCTTGTGTACCGGGTTCTATTTGAGATACATATTTCTTTCTTCTCACTGAGTATATAGTGTACTCATCCCCTCCGCTTTCCAACCATGCAGGTTAATTTGGTGAGCTTAAAGCTCTTAGTGGTTTTTGCAATTTTTTTGACATATTCGGGGCATTACCGCACGTCAGTAGTCTCTATTTTGTACTTTGTTGTATAATGGCTCATGATTATATTGATATGCTTTATAATTTTGTAAATTAACTGTTGTTTGTCTTGTGGTTTGTAAATGACTTTATGTATGAATATTTTGTAGTGTTGTTGAGATTACTCTTGAGTGAACTTCAAAGTCTACAAGTTATGGTAAAATTTTTATGTGAATATAGAAGTGCATTTGAAACTAATTTACACGTGTTTTTCATTTTGGAATTTTTAAACTACAGTCATTATACTGCCAAAATGTTTTTAAAAATGTCCAGTTAGCCTTGTATAGTCAGGTTAAAGGTACCGTGAGTATCCTTAGCCCAGGTATGTAACAGTTGTCATGTGCCTGATGTGGTTCCAAGTAGTGACATATTCTCGTTCTCATAAGTCTTTTTAACATTTTTCTTCAAGTCTTATGTCATGTATTTGGCTTAAATATTTAATATGTAGTATTTTTCTCTTAGTTAGTTAGCCTAAATATTTTCTTACTTAGCATAAATATTTTCTTATAATGGCTTGTTTGATTTATTTAGTAACTATCTTTTTTCTTGTTTGTGTATTTATTTACTTGTTTTATGTTTTATTTTGACGTTTTACCTTGTTCTATATTTATTAAATTATTTATTCTATTACTTAGTTTTTATATTTTATTTATGCAAATTTATTTATTTATATGATATTATTTTTATCATTTATGTCTATTTTATTTTATTTTATTTTAATATTTTAATGCATATTTATATTTCTTTTTTTCATATGGATCTATCAAAAATGACCTCTTTATCAGTTAAAGATAAGATTGCAAACTACAAGACCTCCCCAAACCTCGCGTATCAACAGGACTTTTACTGAATTGTTGTTGTTGTTGTTATCATTACTATATTAAATTAATGGAGAGGCTTTAAATTCCTTTACGAGTGCCAATGATAAAGGTGAAATTGTATGGAGTCTAAGATTAAAATGTTGGCTTCATTCACCTCAAAAACTTATTAGGGTTTGCTAATAATCAGAGCTCCCATGTGTATAAAATTGAGAGTTTCATTCCAAACTTCCTATCTTTTCAATAAAAGGATATGTTAATGAAGCCTTTTAAGGTAAGGGACATCAAGAAGGTCCCTTTTATCTAAGTCCTAAAAAGTCTCTAGGCACAAATGGGCTTAATGCATGTTTCTTCCAAGAGACCTAATACTTAATAGTGAGCTAACCTTAAAAATTGTCTTGGAATTCTTTCATTTAGGAAGTTTGCTTAAAAAGCTAAATAAAACTTTTAATACATTGATTCCCAGAAAGCCTAACCCAAGTTCCTTAGATGATTTTAGACATAATTCTTATTGTAATGTGATATGTGATCTATAAGATTATCTCTAAACTACCATCTTCTAGGCTTGAGAAGGTCTTGAAATGCTTTATCAACCAAAATTAAGGTGATGTTATTCATTGCAGAAGTAGTAGTGATAATCTACTTATTGCTTAGATCTTTTTGAAGATTACCTTACCAAAAAAAAGCCTTTGTAATTTATTCCCTAAAAATTGAGTTCTCAAAGGCTTTTGACGCTGTTGATTTGAATTTTATACTATAACCACTTCAAGCTCTTGGTTTCCTCAAAATTTCATCAATTGATTGGAGCAATACTTCTTAATTACCTCTTATGTTGTATTAATTAGTGGAGAGACTTCAATTCCTTTATGGGTTGCCAATGATAGGGTTAAATTGTGTAGAGTCAAAATGAGATTAAAATGTTGGCTTTAAACACTTCAAAAACTTATTAGGTTTTGCTAATAATCAAAGCTTCCTTATGCATAAGATCAAGAATTTCATTCCAAACTTACCATATTTTTAATAAAAGGAAATGTTGATGAAGCCTTTCGAGGTAAGGGATATCAAAAAAACCCTTTTTGATCTCACTGCTAACAAATCTCCAAGCCCAGATGGACTCAATGTATGTTTCTTCCAAGAGACATAATATTTAATAGGTGAGTTAATCTTAAACATTTTCCTAGAATTCTTTCATTTGGGGATTATTCTTAAACAGTTAAATAAAACTTTTATTACACTGATTCCTAAAAGGCCTAACTCAAGTTCCTTGGATGATTTTAGACATATTTCTTATTATAATGTGACTATAATCATCTAAGACATAGTTCTTATTGTAATGTGACTATAATCATCTAAGACATATTTCTTATTGTAATGTGACCTATAAGATTATCTATAAACTATTACCTTCTAGGGTTAAGGAAGTCTTGAAATGCTTGATTAACCAAAATCAAGGTGCTTTTATTCATTGCAGAAGTATTAGTGATAATCTACTTATTACTTAGGATCTTTTCAAAGACTAATTTAGCCCAAAAAAAATTGAGCTCCCTTAAAATTGAATTCTTAAAGGCTTTTGATTATGTTGATTGGACTTTTCTACTATAAACACTTTAAGCTCTTGTTTTCCTGGAAAATTCATTACTTGATTGGGGTAATACTTCTTAATTACCTCCTATGCTATATTAATTAATGCTTACTTAGAGACTATAAGTGGAAAAAAAGCCTAAGAAGAACTAGGGGGAGTTGATTAAGAATGATGACTCCGTTGGAACTTGCTGAGGATATGACCCTCAATATAAAACTTTAGCATACTAGGATAAGAATAAAGAATCTCACAAAAAGAGGTCATTCTCGTTCTCATAAGTCTTTGTAACATTTTTCTTCAAGTCTTATATCTTCTATTTAGCTTAAATATTTAATATGTAGTATTTTTCTCTTAGTTAGTTAGCCTAAATATTTTCTTACTTAGCATAAATATTTTCTTATAATGACTTGTTTGATTTATTTAGTAACTTGTCTTCTTTCATGTTTGTGCATTTATTTACTTGTTTTATCTTTTATTTTGATTCTTTACCTTATTCTTTATTTATTGAATTATTAATTTTTTATTTATGCAAATTTATTTATTTTATGTTATTATTATTATCTTTTATGTCTATTTTATTTTATTTTATTTTAATTATTTGATTTTAATATTTTAATATGTATATGCATATTTATATTTATTTTCAACATATGGGTCTATCAGAAATAACATCTCTACCAATTAGAGATAAGGTTGCGAATTACAAGACTTCCTCAGACCTTTCATATCAGTAGGACTTTCGCTGAGTCTATCGGAAAAAACATTTCTACCAATTAGGGATAAGGTTGCGAATTACAAGACTTCCTCAAACCTTGCGTATCAGTAGGGCTTTCGTTGAGTTATTGTTGTTGTTGTTGTTGTTGTTGCTATATTAATTAATGGAGAGACTTCAAATTCCTTTATAGATACCAATGACAAGGGTGACATTGTCAAGTCAAGTTAACGTACCCAATGCACAAGGATCCTCGCTTTGTGAGAATCTGGGAAGTATCATAATATATGCAGCCTTCCCCTTGTATTTTTACAAAGAGATTGTTTATATGACTTGAACCTATGACTTTGTGGTCACAAAGTAGCAACTTTACCAGTTGCTCTAAGGCTCGTAAGGGTGAAATTGTATGGAGTCAAAATGAGATTAAAATGTTGGCCTCATTAACATAGCATTCACTTCAAAAACTTGTTAGGGTTTGCTAATAATCAAAGCTCCTTTATGCGTAAGATCAAGAGTTTCATTCTAAACTTACTATCTTTTCAATAAAATGATATGTTAATGAGGCCTTTTAAGGTAAGGGATATCAAAAAGGTCCTTTTTTTTATCTGAGTCCTAACAAGTCTCTAGGCCCAAATGGGCTTAATTCATGTTTCTTCCAAGAGACCTAATACTTAATAGTGAGCTAATCTCAAACATAGTTTTAGAATTCTTTCATTTGGGAATTTCGTTTAAAGAGCTAAATAAAACTTTTATTAAATTGATTCCCCAAAAGCCTAACCCAAGTTCCTAAGATGATTTTAGACATATTTCTTATTGTAATGTGATCTATAAAATTATCTCTAAACTACTAGCTTCTAGGCTTGAGAACGTCTTAAAATGCTTGATCATCCAAAATCAAGGTGCTTGTATTCGTTGCAAAAGTATTAGAACTTATTGCTTAGATCTTTTCAAAGATTACCTTATCAAGAAAAAAAAGCTTTTGTAATTAGTTCCCTAAAAATTGAGTTCTCAAAGGCTTTTGATAATGTTGATTTGAATTTTCTATTATAACCACTTCACGCTCTTGGTTTCCCTAAAAAATTCATCTATTTATTAGAGCAAAAATTCTTAATTACCTCTTATGCTATATTAATTAATGGAGAGATTTCCAATTCCTTTATGGGTGCCAATGATAGGGTTAAATTGTGTAGAGTCAAAATGAAATTAAAATGTTGGCTTCAATCACTTCAAAAACTTATTAGGGTTTGCTAATAATCAAAGCTCCTTTGTGCATAAGATCAAGAATTTCATTCCAAACTTACTATCTTTTCAACAAAAGGAAATGTTAGTGATGCCTTTTAAGGTAAGGGATATCAAGAAGGCCCTTTTTGATCCGAGTGATAACAAGTCCGTAGGCCCAAATGGGCAATGTTTCTTCCAAGAGACCTAATACTTAATAGGTGAGTTAATCTCAAACATTGCCCTAGAATTCTTTTATTTTGTGATTGTGCTTAAAGAGTTTAATAGAACTTTTATTACATTGATTCCCAAAAAGCCTAACCCACGTTCCTTTAGATGATTTTAGACATATTTCTTACTGTAATATAATCTATGAGACTATCTTTAAACTACTAGCTTCCAGGCATAAGAATGTCTTGAAATGCTTGATCAACCAAAATTAAGGTGCTTTTATTCATCACAAAAGTATCAGTTATAATCTACTTATTGCTTAGGATCTTTTCAAAGATTGCCTTAGCAATAAAAAGGCCTTAAAATTTTGTCCCTCAAAATTGACTTCTCAAAGGCTTTTGATTCTGTTGATTGAGATTTTTTACTATAAGCACTTCAAGCTTTTGGTTTACTCGAAAAATTCAATCACTCGAAAATTTCATTAATTGATTGGAGCAATACTTCTAAATTACGTTATATTAATTAATGGAGAAACTTCACATTCCTTTATGGGTTCCAAAGGATTGAGGCAAAATAACCCCATCTCACCTTACCTCGGCATCTGCATAGATGTTTTAACCTGGTTAACTGTTGATAAAATCAATTGGGAGATAGTGTTTAAGTTCTACCGTAAATGTCAGAGATTAAGCCTCTACAACTTATCTTATATTGACAATCTCTTGTTTTTACGTCATGTTGATATGGCTTCTTTAAAAACGTTAATGTCATGCTTGGCTAAGTTTAACTTAATGTCTAGTCTTTCTGTCAATAAAGCTAAAAGTATCATGTTCATCTCCTCTAATTCATAGACAGTTTTAAACTTGCTCTCTAATATTACTGGACTCCATCTTCAATCTCTTCCTTATAAATATTGATGAACTCTCACAACTTACAAAAGCATAAGCTACCTTGAATCAATTATCACAAGAAATAGCATTAGAACAATATATTCTTGTCTTATATAGGTATATTGCAACTTATCAAGTCAATATTAGTTAATCTCAACGTTCATTGGATGTGCCATCTCTACCTGTCTTAAAAATCATAAATAGGTTTTAAAGAACATCCTATGGTCGAGGAGGAGGATTTGGCATCTCCTCCTTTAAACTCACCAATACGATGCTTATAGGGAAGAATATATGGAAAATAATGGTAGGCATGGAATCCCTTTAGGTTGAATAGGTTTACGCTTATATCCTAAAATATCATTGCTTATAGTTTATGAAGCCATGTAAGGGGAACTCATTGACATTCAGTTTAGATGTTGAGGTTGAGAGACCTTTTACACCCTTATGTGAAGAATATAATAGGGAATGAGAATAATACTCATTTCTAGTTTGACAATTAGAATAAGATAGGCCCCTTATCTTCGATCGAAGGGCACATCAACCTTAGACTCTTAATCCCTGTTAAAGCAAAAATCAACTCAATTATAACTGATGGACAATAGAGATGTAAAATAGAAATTGTACCAAACTACAACCCGGATGTAAAAGCATAGGATAAAGTTACCTGTTTGGGACATTTCAAATAAGTTCACCAATAAATCGTGTAAACATATTGAGAAGGCCTAGTCAGAGAACTTCTTGGTAGAAACTGGTTTCATTCAAAAGGAATTCTCCTAAAGCTTCATTCATATTGTGACTTACCATCAAGAACAAGCTGAACACTTTTCACGGATTCAAAGGGATAGAGATCCATAGTAACCAATGTGTTCTTTATAAAACTACCCTTGAATACAATAACCATCTAGTATTTCTCTGTCATTTCTTCAGTTCCTTTTGAACTCAGTTACTCTCGTTACCCAGATCTTATCGTCTTATTCTGAATTCTTGCTATGGGCTAAGAATACTAGATTTACTTGGAAGATTTGAATATGTTTTAAAATAGTGATGATTTGTGGCTTATACTCACATATTTAGAATAATTTGATCTTAATCCTTTATTTTAATTTCCTTTATTGTCTAAATTGCTTTATTGTACGCTTTCTAAGGTTCTAGACTTTTGTAATTGTTGTATTTCTTCGTTTTAGGAAAAATTTCTTCATTTTCTTTTAAAAAAACTCAGTATGACTAAGGTTAGACTGGGACACCTGACATCAAGTAGTCGGAAAGCCTAGAACTCATAACAGGATTTTACTCTGCAAATACTTCGTATGTGCTAACCTCCATAGATTGGCCTTCAACTTCCAAGTTGCAAGCAGTAAAGGTGGTTCCCTCCATGTTTTCTATTTTTCTCATGTGTCCCAGTAGAAAGTAAGCGAGCTATAAAACATGGTACTACAGGTTCTTTGTGTTGTTGTTCGTCATGACTGGAACAAGCCTAATTGTGTGGGAAAATTAAAATAACTGCAAACATATAGGCATACAGATTTAATTGTCCATAGAAATCAAAGTCTTCAAGAATCTACTTGTTTAGCACATATCCAATTCATGTTCAGTTTTCTTTAAACATTCACACTCTTCAGGACGGAGTGGAAGAGTTGCAAGGAGCAGGCCACATTAGCTCCTTATAATTCACAAACCAATAGGTTCAGTTGCTTTGGTCAGCCACGCCATCTCACTTTCACTCATAAATGGAGCCAGAATATCCTTACATCTCGAATGGTAAGTGTTTAGCCAATCCACCTCATCCGGCATTAGTAGGCTCAAGTCGATCAACTTTCTCTGATATGGTGCCTAGATATCACAAGGTCACGAAAAGTAACAAAACTAGCATTAGCCGTCTTATTCCCCACGTGAATTTTGGCATGTAAATCGCATGCTTACCCAAGTTATATGCTCGAAGGATAAGTAGCCCTTGTCTCCAAAATTAAACTTTGTGTCAGCCTCCTTTACTATCAGCACGTTCTCCAATCTTATGCCAAAGCTTCCATCTTCATAGTATCCAGGTTCTGGGAAATGTAACAATTGAAAGAAAATTAAGACAGAAGTAGATAACTGATCACTGCGGAACTCTCAAAAACTTGCAAATTAAACGAGCATGCGAGTATAAGTCGCAAGTATAAATACAATATTGAGACGTCAACTTGGAGAAACCAAAGCATTCATTGCATATGCATGTTTAGACTTGGAAGTACATCTCAATGACTATAAATGCAAAAAGGGTTTAAATCCAGCAATTGGTTTGTTGGGTATAGGTGCAATTTTTCACACGGTCAACTGGAAAGGAAAAAAAAAGGCAAATGATTGATACTGACCATCTGTTACCGTCATGGAAGCTTGTAGTGGTACATTACGAGCCTGTGGCCTAAAACTAATCAAATGAGGCCCTGCTCATAAACATAAATTACTCATGTATTATCACTATAATAGCAAAAGACGAGCAGTTGAATTTTATCCATACCTTCATGAACATTCAAGTAAGACCCAATTCCATGACCAGTACCATGTCGATAATCAAGACCATCCTTCCACAAAGGAACTCGAGCAAGAATATCAAGGGCATGACCTGCAAAAAGAAAAGGCAAGTAATCAACAAAGCTCTTCTGTATATAGCTTAAAGGTGAAGGAAAGTTGAAAAATTAAAGTACCATTGGTGCCATTAGGGAATCTTGCATTGTCAAGGGCAATATGACCTTTGAGAACCTGGATAGCTTGACATGTTTTGCGTTAACTCAAATAGGTCCAGAAAAAGATACAAAACAAAAAGATAAATCAGCAATATTTCTGAAAAGACCTCACCTGTCCAGTCCACCTTTTCATAGCTTCAATTTATTTAAACAAAGATAACAGAAATAGCAAATAATGAATTATTACCAACATTTACAGTACACCACACTCAAATTTAGCAGCTAATGGGCTGTGAAAAGCAACTGATTCCACCTACCGAAGTATAGCATGCTTTCTCATGTGCTGAAGGTTGTCCAAAGTGGACTGTTCGAGTGATATCAGTTGTTCCATCCAGGTACTTCATTCATTCAGTCATCAATAACAGAAGAAAGGTTATTAGTCCACAAGCAGTAGGAATAAATTAAGTTCAACAGCAGTTTTACCAATATGTGCAAGTAAAGTCCGTAAGAAACCTGTGCTCCTGAATCAAACAGGTAGATATTGTCTGGATTAAGGTCGGCACACGTTTCAACCTGTGGGGCATAATGCATGATTGCTGCATTTGGACCAACTGAGGAAATTGTGGGAAAACTCAAGCCTCTAAAATGCTGCAATGACACCCAATAAACACAATCATATTTCAGATAATCCAAATAAAAGAGGAAAAAGTAAATTAATTGAACTTAAAGTTCAATTGAGTCTTGTTGCACCCTAAGATCTGGCACACCATCTGCACTTCAGTTACATGTAATCAAGATAGTTTCCATTTCAGAATAAACAAAATCCCAGAAAATACAATGAAATCAACTTGGCCAAATTACTTGTTAAGTATTATATTATAAGGCCTAGTTAATGCAAAAATTTCCAACAGAACTGTAGCTTTTGATTACCTCTTTTGAGGCTCGAAAACTCTCTAGCTTATCACTCACACTGACCTCTGTCAGTTTCTTGCTTTCCCTGCCACAACATATTCCAGTTGCATTAAAAACTAAAAAGGTACATTTGAATCCCAAGTTTTGGACTAGATTTCATATTTTGCAAGTAACATGTATCTGGAACAGAGTGAAAGTCAGGGCCCAAAGATGAATATGCACATATTCTCCATTAAGCTAGGTCATCAACAAAATAAAAGAGAAGACTACAGATATGCACACAAATAAAACAACGGAGAAGGAAGAATTAAAGAAAAATGAACTCGTCAAACGCAGATCTGTCCACCAAGATTGTGCCCAATTAGGGATTAAAGACCAAAAAGGGTTCCAAGTCACCTCTATAGTTGTGCACAGAAGAATGATAAAATAAAGCAAAATAGATTCAACATAACAGCAACATTTTCTTGCAAGCAAAAGTTCAGCTACTTGCAACTCAAAATATAATTGACGTGCTTGATACTATGCGGCCTTAATATCACAAACTTATTCAAACTACTAACTTATTTTCAAGAGACTCAGCCAAACAAATGCCTATTAAACACAGTTTGATAGTTCCAAAAAGCATGATAGAGACTTATCGCCTTTGATCATAATCTCCAACAGGTGGGAAGGATCCACTTGGGTTTTCTACTAGAAATTAGACATCTGGTGGGATTGTAAAGTCTAGTTAATAGCATGCCAGATACGATCCTACACAGTGATGTTGCTAAATTAATGTAAAATCAAGTTCCAGGCGCAAAATCTCCAGTTTCCAAGCTTCATCACTATCACCTAGAGGTATAAACCATGGCCAAAAAAGATCACCGTCTAAGATAGATAAATTTACAAGTTATTCTTCTTGTTTGATGTCTCAACCTCCAAGAAGTAACCTGAAGCACCATATACCTCTTGCATCTGCGCATACAGAAACAAAGATTCACATCAAGCCTGAAGCAGAAGATTGTTCTGTAAACTGTCAGTTGAACAAATTATTGAACAGGGAAAGCCTTGCAAGCTCCATTATCTTTTTTTAACTATTCTGAATGTCAAAGTATACCTGCTTATCCAACCAGACAAGAAATTGCACAACAGCAGCACCATCTCGAATGTGAGCCTTCTTTAATCCATCTAACTCAACAGGATTCTAAAACCAGAGATAAGTTTGTCAAGAAAAACAACCATTGAGATTTTATTGCAACAGGCAATGGAATTAAGCAACAAGATAGTGTCAACAGACAACACTAAGAAATATGTACATATATAAAATGTCGTTTAAATTTTCAAAAACTACCTTTATAGCTTTAGCAAGTGCCAAAGGTGACTGCTGAAGGAGCACCTTACCAGAATTCAATTTAGAATATAAAGCATAGCAGCATGAAACAGGGTCAACCCATATAAGATCAATGTTCGCACTGGAATTAATGTCCTCTGCAACTTCTCCATCGACATTTATATCCTTTCGAACACCAGCGTCAGTTGCTTTTGCAAAATAAGTCAAATCGAGTTGATTTGAAGCAAGTGAGTGCACATCAGAGCTAACTGCAATGTAATCGCGTACTTCAATTCCATTATCTTCCAAGTAGGAGCTCACCTGCATAAAATATTCATTAGTTATACAACATCATCCAACAAAGCAGAGTTGTGGTTTATTCTGATCACAAATTATGTGAGAACAAGAATTCAACTTGAAATCATGTGTGTTTTCATAACTTAGCATATTGGAGAGCACTAACTTACTGAAATTCCCTTCATAAAGAAAAATACATAGAACAAAATATTTCTAGATGTAATAAAAAGGAAATCTTTATTGTCTGAAAAGGCATTGAATAATAAACTACATATAAGTTTTAGCATTTTAGAAAAAGCCAATGTGGACCCATGATAGATGATTTCCAAAACTGAAGTACGTAGAAATGTACCTTATTAGAAACTTTCCTCTTGTCCACATAGATGAAAGCTGAATTGGTTGTTACTATAGCAAATGCATGAACAACTGGACAATATGACACATCAGTCCCACGGATGTTATACAGCCAAGCAACCTGAACAGAGAAAATTACTGTAAAATATTTGTAGGTACATCAAAATGTGCTAAAATTCAAGACATTAAAAGAACATACAAGCTAATAAGTCAAGGATGAAAAGAAAATCCACCTCGTCAAGGGTCGTAATAATTATACCATGAGCTTTCTCATGTTTGAGTTTTTCCCTCAGACTTTTCAATTTCTCACCCACAGAATGACCAGCAAATTCCAAAGGATGGACAGCAACTGGATTTATTTCTGCTGGTGGCCTGCTTTTCCAGACCTCATCCACCAAATTGGTTGCGGTCTGAACCAATTTCTGTTGTTTCTTAGCAAAAGCACGTTCCCATCTTTGTGCGGTGTCTACTGAAACACACCATGGATCAACCCCAATGGCTGCATCCGCTTGTAGATTCTAATAAACCAAATTTCAATTTTGCTTAATCCAACAAGAAGCATCAATAACATACAGTAAAAAAGATTAGAATAGTCGGATATGAGCAGTAAATGGTACGTGAAAAATAATCTGGCAAAACTACTAAGAGTATCAGTTCAGGAAATTATTAACGAAAAAATAATGGGCCAATTGAAATAAAATAACAAGGCATTACAGGTATAATGTCAAGAAAAAGCATTTCTTTCCCATCATTAAATTAATTGGGGAAAGGGTTGTCAACAACACAAATCTTGCGATACAAAATCAAGCAACACTAAAATAGCAACTCACATCAGCCATCCATGTATCAACAGGTGGGTCCTCTCCAATACGCATCAGTGTCCATTGCTTGCTAAGCTGTTGAGTTGCCTGCAAGAAATAACGCCCATCCGTCCACAAACGTGCATCATTCATTGTGATAAGTGCCAAACCTGAGAATTAAATAAATGAGACCAAAAAATACCAAAAGCAACAGATAGTTTAGAAAATCAACACTAAACTCTAGAATGAATATTAAATTCATACGTTCAAATTCACCACACAATTCAAAATATAAAGCGGGCAGTTCATAATTATTAGTTCAAAATGTGAAATGTAAACAAACTTAATTGATTCCTTAAGCAAGATCATTGTTAAAACTCTTAAAAAGGAGCATCCTTGCACAAGATGCTTTATAATCGCTTAATCCATAAAACAACAAAATTAGATGAAAGAGGACAGCAATTGAAGTAAAACCCTTGAAACCAACCAGCACTTCCAGTGAATCCAGAGACGAATTCGCGACGCTTGTCCCTTGCAGCCACGTACTCACTCTGCAACAAAAACAACAAAAACACAACACATATCAACAACTCCCTTAATCATCCAATCCATGAAATGACAAAAATACAACCTCATTATAGACTGGGAACAAAAATAGTTAACCCAATCCAAACGAATCATTGAAAATTCAAATCCCAACAACACGATTCAACAGAAGGCGAACCTGATGATAGTCCTCAGAAGGAACAATCAAGGCACCGAGAGGAGGAGTGTGGGAAGCCATTACAGACCTCAAAGAAGAGAGGACGTCCGCCATGATGAGGGCTATTAACTCTTCCTCTCTCAATCCGATAGCTTCGCTTCAATATTCTCAGATACTTGTGAGTTGGGTGAGTGAAAAGCGGAAGCGCAATCACAGCAGAGTTGAAACTGAGAATATGTTACCTATTATGATATATACAGATAAATGAGCCAACTATATTTTTGAATTAAATATCTATACACGTATAGACTACAGTGAGTTATTGAAATGAGTAATTATAACGACGTCGTTCCGTTTAAAATTTTGACCTGGACCTGATCTATAAATTGGCTCAGCCAATTTATACCTACATCTTGGCCCATGGGGCCCATGCTATCCCTAAATATGCTTCTTGTTTTCATCTTTGATTTCGGAATTTATTCTTTCCTTTCTGTTTCGCCTTTCATTGTTGCGGAATAAAGGTATGCTTCTTTTCTGTATTTATATATTCGATCTTTATCATAAGATTCGTGCCTAAATTAAGTTCATCTCAAATGACAAATGATGTTTAAATGATAAACAGCATTGTGTTTGTTTGGAATTCTACCCTCTCCTCCTAATTCCCATCAATGTTTTGGACTTAATAGGTATGAAAACCATATTGATTGATAAATCCTTTCAAAATTAAATGTTTTCCAGTAATTTCTCATTACTCTAAAGTTTTGCTTGTGATAATCCATCAAATTTAAAGTCTAACCATAATAATTTCTCATTACTCTAAAGTTTTGCTTGTGATAATCCATCAAATGTAAAGTCTAACCATAATTATATACTCAATCTATCATAATTTTAAATTTTGCTCATCTTAATCTGACATTTTTTAAATATAAAATCATAATATTAATATTTTGATATTTTTATTAAATTTTAAATTTTAATATATAAATATTTTTTTCTTATTAGACTAAGTGATATCTTAATTCATGCTTTTTGGTAATAACAAAATATACCATTGGTGAATTTATTTTTGGTGACATTAATAGTTCTATTATAATAAAATTAACATTTGGAAGATAAAGTTCAATAGAATAGATATGTGAGCAAAAATTTTAATTGAAATAAATCAAGTAATTAAAAGATAGAAAAATAATCAAAATGAGGTTTATACGCAACTTTAGAGAACTTTAAGAAAATTTAATTAAAGAGCTAAGAATAAGGAAGAATCAAATACATCAAAATTTAACAAAACGTTATACTCCTTCTTTTAACATTTATTTTGATCATTTCAATAAATTAAGGAAATAAGTATTGCATGATTATTACATGAAAAACATATACTTTGTCATAATTAAGAGAAATTTTGAAAAAGTTTTAAAGAACGTGCTCTTGATGCATCAAATAATTTTGTTTGGAACTTTTGAAAATTTTGTTGAAAGAGTATGTTTTAATCTTTGAAAGAAATTGAAAAATTTTAGAAAACTAGTTTCATAAAGTTTGATTGACCAACTATTCATTTGTGTGACTAATGTTAAGAGTTTCAATGTCTTTTTGGTATAATCAATATACGCTAATGGACCAATATGTCATACTAGTTGACTAACATCCTTGATAGAAAGTTACATTATGTACCGAGAGTTTGTAAGAGCACATTGATTGAACAATGTGACATAGTAGTCAACTAGTGTGATAAAATAGTCAATTAGTTCTCTTGGAATTAGTCTTACAATAGCTAATTTTTGTTTTTTACAATTATTTTGGTTAGTTTTTAGTATAAGTAGACTACATCATCCTTTGGCATACTAAGGTGTTAGAGAGAGCATTCAAGTTCACATGTACATTGCATAAAGCATATTAAGCCTTATTTTATTAGTGTGAATAAAAAAAAGGGAGTTTTTGAGTTGTACATAATTGTGTTAGTGTAGCAATAAGGAAAATTGCTTAAGATACACATTGTGAGGGTTCCTTTTGTCCTTGAATAAGATTTTTAAGGGTTCACTTATGGCAGTGTAAAAAGATTGTAATATTTCATCTCCACTCGTGGTAAAGAAGATGTTGTATGAAGGATTCCTCATCATCTATTGAAGGAACAAAATACTTGATAGGTGAATATTTGACTAAATTTTTATACTCATATTTTAATGTATTTTGCTTATATTTTATACTTATATTGTATATTTGGTACTTAATTTGCTCCAAGTGTTTTCATAAGTGATAATTGCCTTTAAAGACTTAAAGGAGAAGACTTCAGGTGAAAACACAGCATAAAACGAAGATTTGACACTCAGAAGAGATGCATGGTGGTGCAATAGGCCTTACACTCCTCTCAGGCTGTGCAATTTCACGATTTCTGAGCATTTTGGTTACACACGGTCTAATACACAATCGTTTATCAACCCGTGCATCTCCCGGAACCCTAAATTTTGCCATAAAAAGAGTTTTTGGTGGTAGACGGAGAGGAATAAGCATTGGGAGGCGATTCTAGATATGGAGATCGTTCTCAAGGGATGATTTTGATCCAGAGAAGCAAAAAACATGAAGAAATCTTTGAAAGATCCATCGAAATACAATATCAAACCTCTATATTGCAAGAATATTCGATAGAAGACAATTAGGAAGATTTAGAATTATGAACCCATTGTTTTCAATTCATTTTCCTTTTTTGTGTATGTTTGATTTCATGTTCAATAATGTATAACTAGACGTCTCGTTGGTATTTAGGTTAGATGAATCCTTTGTTGATTAATATGTTTTGCTTCTTTTATTAATGCAAGTGGTTTTATATTATGATCCGATTACGTGTTTATATATGTTCTAATAGACCCATTGATATTAGATCATAATCTAATTTCATATGTAGAGATTGAGAAATCCTAAGTTTGAATAGATCTATCGTAATTGGAAGGAGTTGATCACAACCCTAGACATAAGATGACATAAATCTTTCGGATTATGGTCAAACCTAATAAAGGGGTTTACAAATAGGTAAAGCAATCTGATAAACTTTAACCTGAGTAATTCAGTTAAAAACCTTAACATTAGTTATTAATAGACTCAAGGTCAAGTATTAGTATACCATAGGAGTTCTCACGATCCAATAAATCAACAAAACAATTGCATGATAAAAGATCAATTTGTTAAAGGTTTTAGGGGGGTTTGAAACCTAAATATTAATTTCTAATATCGATAGTTTTCTTAGAAATTTCCATTGTCTCTATGTTCATTATTGTTCCCTATTTTATTTTAATTGTTTAAGTTTTATTTTATTTTAATTAAAATCTAAAATCAGTTCTTAGGCTAGATAATAAAGGAAGGGTAATTACTAGTATTCATTGTCTTCGTGGGATCGATTCATACGTGCCAGTACTAGCTATAGCTATGTCGTGCACTTGCAATTATTACAATATTGACTAACTCACAAAAAGTCAATCAAGTTTTTGACCATTGTCGAGGACTTTGATATTAAGAACACCTTAATGTTATTAATCTAGTCATTTTCTTATATTTTATTTTATTTTACTTTACTTTATTTTATTTTATTTATGGCTTATTAATTTAATTATCTTTTGAATTTCTCTACTTGATCTTGAGTTTGTAATTTATTAGAGGATTCATGATTCATTACATAATCTCTAATATCAGCATATGGGAGAGAGAGGTGTTCTCACATGTTTTCAGGAGCCCAACTGATATCTTAGCTGTGTTGCGACATTGGTGGGAATTATCACTACAATCATGAATTTCGAGCACCAATTTATATATGGGAGCGACCTAAAATGTATAATCAACCTCATGGTGCAGTATATGAGAATAGCTACAATTCAGAGTGGAACAACTCTTACACCTATGGATGGAACGATGATACTTTAACTGAATATTTACAACACCAAGCACTTCCAGTTAACGAGCCAACTCTAGAAGATATGATGACCGATTTAATTTAGGAATCAATCATGAGGCATCAAGAAACAGAGACTCATATACAAAATTTGGCGAATCAGATGGACTAATTGGCAGACATATTATCTGACGAGATCCAAAAGAGTGTGCATAGTCTTACTGAAATAGATGATGAAGAACATGGAATGGCAATCACTCTCAATAGTGGAGACGAGCTTCTAGAAAAAGAGCTTTTAGAAGAAAAAGAAAGTATTACAGATCAATTAATAGAATTCCTTACCAAATTGAAAGCTGACTGATTCAAATTCGAGAGTGAAGGAAAGACAAGAGTTGGCTTCATGAATGGAGGTGTATTCCCAGAAGAACTTCTTGAAGAAGAAAACAAAGAAGTCTCCATCCAAGAAGAGGAAGTAGAGAGGTGGCAAAAGGTAATCGAAGAAGATGAGTCAGAAACCGCTGTCCAGGAAGAAGAAGAAAAATGGACAGAGATACTTAAGGAAGAACTGGCAGAGGAACCAAGTAATGAAACTAATGATAAGGTATTGGCAGTGATCTTAAGTACGGAGGGTTTCCACTTTTTCAAAGACAAACTGGTCGATTTAGCCGATGATTTAGAGAGTTTTCTTATTACCTACATTTTTAATAGTTTTTCATTAAAAAGGGAATTAATGGAGTCTATTGGTTTTATTAATCTAATCAATTATGTCCTTATGATTATCTTACAATAGGTAACTTACTTACAGGCTACAAAAATCCTATGTGAAGAAAGGGGTAGTAGCAAGCCACTCATTATTGATCCAGGATGAAGTAGAACATAAAGGATATGTCGAGTTAAACAAGCGCTACATAGCAGGCAACCTATGAATTAGGATATATTTCAGTTTCATTTTGTTTGATTTTATTTCGTGTGTTAGTATAGGAATTTAGTTTATGTTATGTTATTATTTTGTTTCTTTATCCCTTTCTTTTATATTTGGTAAGGATGTTAGTCTCAAATTGGATGGATCTAAATTAGAAATCGTCATAGTCAGGAAAGTACCAACTTAACCACCTCACTCATTATACATGTTTATATTGTGTACATTGAGGACAATGTACGACTTTAAGTGTGGGAAAGGGGTTAATGATTTCTTTAAGCTTATTATAATCTTGATTATAATATTTATGAATTGATATTCTTAATTAGTTGAAATCTGTCCATGAATATTGTGTTTCTTTATTGAATATTGATTGAATTGGTATGCAAAAGGATGAGAATTAGAATAAAATTTCTTTGTCTAAGTTATATTTTTATTATTCATTGAAATAATCAAGTTGAATAATATTGCATATTATTACACACATATCTACTTGTCTTTTTCATGAGCTTTTGAGCCTAACGAGCAAATTTTAAAATTTTTAAAGCTCTTGTTATTCTTTTATGTGTGATATCATGTATAGTAAGATAATTCTAGAACTTACTTGTTTTATCCATATTGAGACCATATTTGTTAAATTAGAGGAATTGACATGATAAAGACACTTAGATTAAACAATTTGCTTTAGCCTATTTCTTTGATAATTACAAAACCCATTATTTTTCTCTTTAGGAATAACTAAGTTGAGCCTTAGCTGTTTTCATTGATGAAACCCACATATTAATCATTATCCTATATTTTTTAAGACTTTTTTATTGTTTCGAACATCGAAGGTTATATACATTTTTTACTTGTTTAAGGTTTGAAATTATTGAAAGGTCCGTTGTGGTACTAAATGCTCGAATTATTATGTTCGTCAAAAAAAGGAGAGAAAGAGAGAGAGAAAAAAGAAAAAAATATATAGTACCAATGGATTTACAATAAAAGGACCTATATATATTTGTAAACAATTTTTTAAATATATTGTTTAGTAAATTTCCTTCAATTTATCCCAATCATACCTTACCTAAGCCCCGTTACAACCTTTATAAAGAACTTTGGATTTTGTTTCTAGTTTATACACAAGTGATGAAGATATGATTTTATTACAAGCTTATGGTAAGAGTTCGATTATACATTGATTGAGAGTCTCGATATTTTTCACCCTAAACACTTGAGTGCAATGAGTGAAATCTTAGTCAGGATGTAAAGATTAATGCTTTTGACTTCAATGAGATTATGATGTGATTACTATTAATATTACTTAGAAAAGTTAATTTTAGGATAATTTGATTCTACTTGTATGTTAATATGATTCAATAGGATATGATGATTTATAGTATGAATGGGTAGATTGAAATTGATGATGAATTGTTGTTGTAAAATTTATAATTTTAATTATGGTTTGCTTGAGGACAAACAAAAGCTTTAGTATGGGGATATTTGATACATGAATATTTGACTATATGTTTACACCCATATTTAATACATTTTGCTTGATATTTTACACTTTTATAGTGTATTTGGCACTTAATTTGCTCCGAGTATTTTTAAGGGTGATAATTTCCTTCATGGACTTAAAGAAGAAGACTTCAAACGAAAAAATGGCATAAAACAAAGATTCAATGCATAGAAGGGATACACGGTCGTGCAACAGGCTGTGCACTTCTCTCCGTCGTGCAATTTCATGATTTTTGGGCATTTTGCGTATGCAAGACCGAGCATCAGTCCATGCACCTCCAAGAACCCTAAATTTCACCATAAAAAGATGTTTTCTGGGTAGACGAAGAGGAATAGGTATTCAAAAGCGATTCCAAATGTGGAGATCATTCTCAAGGGACAATTTTGATCTAGGGAAGCAAAAAACATGAAGAAACCATTGAACGATCCATTGAAATATAAGATCAAACCTCTACATTGCAAGAATATTCAATAAAAGACAATCAGAGAGATTTAGAATTATGAACTCATTGCTCTCAATTCACTTTCCTTCTTGTGTATGTTTGATTTCATGTTTGATAATGTGTAACTAAACTTCTTAACAGTATTTCGGTTAGATGAACGCTATCTTCAACATGTTTTGATTCTTTTATTAATGCAATTTGTTTGATTGTTATATTATGATCCGATTATGTGTTTATATATGCTCTAATAGACCCGGGAATATTAGTTTATAATCTAATTTCATACGTTGAGATTAAGAAATCCTAGGTTTGAATACATATATCGTAATTGGAAGGAGTTGATTGCAACCCTAGAGATAGGTTGATATAAATCTTTCGGATTAGGTTAAAACCTAATAGAGGGATTTACAAATTGGTAAAGCAATCCTATAAACTTTAACCTAAGTAATTCGTTTAAAAACCTTAGCATTAGTTGTTAATAGACTCAAGGTCAGCTATTAGCATTTTATAGGAGTCTCCATGGTCCAATAAATCAACAAAACAATTGCATAATAAAGGATTAATTTGTTAAAGGTTTTAGGGGGATTCGAAACCTAGGTGCTAATTTATAATATCGATAGTTTCTAAGTAATTTCCATTGTCTCTAATGTTCATTATTGTTCCCTATTCTATTTTCATTGTTTAAGTTTTATTTTCTTTTAATTAAAACTCTAAAATTAGTTCTTAGGCTAGATAATAGGGGAAGGATAATTACTAGTATTCATCGTCTTCGTAGGATCGAACCGTACTTACCGTTATTAGTTATAGTTACGTCGTGAACTTGCGGTTATTTCTATTGTTAACTAACTCACAAAAAATGAATCAATAGTGAATTGATAAGTAGAGATACTATTATTATGAATGCTTTATGATTGTCATATATGAAGTTTTCATAACCATTTATTAAAGTAGGTAATTCATTCATCATTTTCAAAATAAAGAAAAAAGTAAACACATATAGTTTACCCCCTCTCATTTGCCATCTAAAGACTAATGATTTTATCTCTTTTTTCATCAAATTGATTTTAATTATTCAGAGTTTGTCATGACTATACATAACTAGAAGTGTATTTCCATATTTGATCCAAATCATATTACCTGAATGGATTTACAAAATTTAAAACTTTTTATCTAAACAAGACGTACAATAAAGAACTTTATAGAATTTCTTTTATAATACTTCTTAATAAAATGATCAATTACCATAAAATATATTTCATACATAAGCTTGTATATTATATTTTCTATTATATTAATTTTTTAGTAAATTTTAGTAGATTATAATTTACAGCATATTAACTATCTCTTTAAACTTATAATATAACTCAAATTTTACCCAACTTTATCACTAAAATTTGTAATAGAAGGTTGATCTTCAGGAGATAGAACAAAAACAAAGTATATTTCGTTTATATTTTACAAATACAAATATCATAAACATATTAATCAGTGTAAGGCATGTATAATATGTCTCAAAATAGAATGACTAGAATATATGAACACAAAAAGGGTTATAATGATAATAATATTTTAGTTGAAACATATAACCCTTTTAATGTCCAAATTTCAACCTAAGAGAATTTCCACTCTACATAAAGGAACAACATAAGAGGAAGTATATGTGACTTAGTTGAAAGAGTTAGTTTTAATAAAGAAAATCATTTTAAAAAGTTTATATATAAACTAAAACAAGCATAAAATTTTACAATGTTATAAAGACCTGTGGTTTTAAGAAAAATATTGTTTTTCATTGTATATACCTTAACATCAGTAGGAGCAAATGTTTATTTTCGGTCCTATATGTAAATGATATACTATTTGCAAACAAGAATTTGAGTTTGTTATATAGGACTAAGGATTTTCTCTCTCAAAACTATGAAATGAAAGCTATGAATGAAGCCTCTTATGTCATTGGCAAATAAATTCGTAAAGGCCAATTTAACAGAACATTAGGATTATCTTAGAAAGCTTACATTAAAAAAGTTTTGAAGAAGTTTAAGGTCAGCACATGTTCATTATTAATATCACACATTGTTAAAGGAGAAAATTTAGCCTGGGTTAGTATCTAAAGAGTACATTAAAAAAAGAAGTAATGAAGGATATACCATATGCATCTTCAATTTGTACAAGACCTAATATTACATAAAGTAGTAAGTGTAACACCCCACTCCTGCAAAACCCGAACCCGATATCGACAGTGATACCCGGATCCGCGCCCCGCGAGGGTGGCGTGTCACATCACTAACAAAACTCAGTACACTTTTTTTTT
>JAOQML010000195.1:24715888-24728055 GCA_027568935.1 Erythroxylum urbanii | reverse complement strand
GTGAGTGAGGGATGAGTGACAAGTGTTGGTGACACTTGTCACCATCCTATGGTTCTATTTGGACTCTTCTTTAAAAACTAATCCATTTAACTCCAATTTCTAATCCGATTTTCTCCAAATTTCAATGACATAAGTCATGAAATCTCAAAGTCATTTATAAAAATTTTCACTGCCATTTGACTATGAATTCTACTGCTATTTGTCAATTGTCCTGCCACTTGGCATTTTTCTTAGTCTAAAAATTACCTCGAAAATTTCTCAAAAAAATTTCTAAAATTCACTATACCTCAATGACCCTCTCCAACACGAGTTTTCATACACACAAATCATATTTTCTATAACAATCACATTTCTTAACAAATATACCAGGAAATGTCATGAATGCATGTACAATCATTACATATGCAAAATTCACTATTCACGTGCATATATGAATGCATGAACATAGCTAAACAATTTTAAACACTCCAAATTACTATCTTACCCTTCCCATCGGTGATGGGATATTACAACTAGCATATCTTCATCTTTGTATCGTCTGTGTTTTCTTCTTCTATGTTTTCACTTCTTCTGTATCTTCTGCTTCTTCTGTGTTTTTTTACTTTCTTCTGTGCTTTTCTTCTATATTCTCCACTTCTTATGTGTTTTGCTTCTTCTGTGATCTCCATTTCTTTTGTGCTTTTCTTCTGTGTTCTCCACTTCTCCTGTGTTTTGCTTCCTTCTGTGTTCTCCATTTCTTTTGTGCTTTTCTTCTGTGTTTTTCTTCTATGTTCTCCACTTTTTTTGTGTTTTGCTTCCTTTTGTGTTTTGTACTTCTACACACTTAACACACTCATCAAACTAGTTCATTTATTTCTAACATTATTATTATTTGATTGTCATCAAAATTAATCATCGTGAAGCCCTCTTGACTTAACATATATATCCTATGGAAGTTAAATTTTCTAAACCTATTTCTGAATAATAATTTTACCTATTGGACAGATTATGTATTGCCAATAAGAAATAATTTACAGAACCTTTTTAAACAATTTTTTTTACAAACTGAAAATCCTAGTATGTGAATGATAAGTTGCTTGTGAGTAAGTTTTCATTGGCATAGTAATTAAGTACGCATATATACAAAATTGATTAAGTTAATTATGTAATTAGTAATGGCATAGATGGAAATCAATATGAGAGTGTTTTTTGGACAATCAAGATTAGTTTGAATGAGATACAACAATTATAAAGGAAAAGTTTTAATATATGAGTAGAAGTGAGGCATGAGTGAGTAAAGAAAGTTCAATTTCAATAATATATTGATGATGGTATTTATAGAGAAGAAAAGAAGGAGAGGAGAGATAAGAAATACTATGAAGAGATATAAAGTGATCTAACACTTGAAATTCCCATCATTATCAGAATAAAGAGTAATATTGAAGCGTTTGAAATGATTTTGTACTACTAGTTTGAAATAGATAAAAAAACATGAGAATTCTTTTTTAAAGGGTAATGTTATACATTACATGTAAAATGATCAATGGAAATAATATAATACTTGAAATCATCATTAGAGTAAATTTTTGTATGTTTAATTATCAAACGATATAATTGCAAAGGGTGAGATGAAATCATTGTAAATGTAGAGAAAGGAATTTTATAACTTTATTGATTAAACATGAAATACCATAACAATTTTATAACAACGAATAGAATATAAATGCAGACATAATATGCTAAAGAATAGGAGATGTTGGATGTCAACAATACATCAAAAATGAAGCATTGCTTAATAGGGTGCCCTTGAGTATCAATTATATGTCAAAAGATATAAATGATTATAATTACCACATGTCTTATATGTTTTAAAATTAGAATTTAAGATAAAGCATTTCAAAAGATAAAATTTACATCAAAAGCAGAACCAAAACTAGATAGAGCTAATGAACACAGTCAAAACCAAGGTGAAAATGATTTATTTCAAATTCAAAATTTAACTTAAAGATTTGTTACTTTTCATTTGCATTTTAGTGGCATCTTTAATGTTCCAACAAAACAGAACACAAACAAATGGTTACATTTGTTGCTTTGGATCATTGTTTTAAACAATCGGTATGCATGAATGAATTTCGGACAAAAATAACAGAGAACTACAGGATGAGCATTTCTTTGAACACCTTTTAGGAAGAACATAAAACACACCCAATTTAGCCATTCATTCATTCTCTTCCCTTCCTTAACCATCATTAACAACTTCAACACAAACCCAATAACATATTTCATCAATCCACTTCAATAACTCAAGAAATAATTAAAAAAAATTGTTTTCAACAATCAATATGCATAACATTTTTGAAAACTAACCCAGAACAAATAGAAGACATACTTACTAAAAGAAGCTGAACTATAGTAGACGACAGCTGGGGGAAGATAGCAACATAAAATTGATAAGAACACTAGAAGAAACCGATAGTGATCAATTTTGTGACAGAGAAATCGAAGAAAGATGGAGCGGGAGAGGGAGGAGGGTGCGTTCGTTTGGTTTTTACTTACGTAACCATAAATGACGTCGTCTCACCTAAATTTGTTTTACCATTGCAACATTCAACGACGTAAAAAGATTCGTTGTAAAATGAAAAACCTTTAGCTACGATATATAACAATCATCACTATAACTTTTGGAAAAACACAAAAAACGACGTAGTTATATTATTTTGATCTCCCACATTTTGCGACAAAACAAAGATTCATCGCTAAATTCCATGCTTTCACTACGAAATACCTGTAACATCATTGAATGTATAACATTTTGCTACCAATCTTTTAAATCGTCGCAAAAAATGTTTCTTTAACCTTTTCTGATAGTGGAAATTTTCGTTGCCTTAAAGTATAATTTTGCAACGAATATTTGAAAACGTTGCCAAAACCCAAGCATTTTATTTCCTCCTTTATTTTTCTTAATTAATTAACATATATGAGTTTTTCCTTTTACCAATAACAAAATCAAAAATTAATCTTCTCACCTATATATGCAATTGTTCTTCATTTGCTTAATTTTTGGGAATGACTAATCTTTAAATATAAATTGTTAGAAATAGTTTTATAGTTGTATTACAATGTCTTCTTATATTATTATTATTATTTTGATTAATTACAATAATTAAAATGTTTAATTTCTTCAAATAAGTTTTTTGAAATTATATATCCTTGATGTATAATTGTCTGCCTATAGTTAGTCAAGTTTATTTTATTTGAACAGTGTATAAATTAATTTCCATATAGTTTCTAAATGACGAAGTCATTTATCTATTTTCATCGCCTAGAAATATAATAATCCTTTAACAAATTTTACAAAACGTTGCCAAAACCCTACCATTTTCTTTACTTCTTTATTATTTTTAAAAAAAGCTTTACCTTTATTTTCGATTAGTTCTTCCTCTGTAGTCTCCGTCAAGTCTTCCTAAAACCAGCGATCTCCAACGTCTTACCCACCTATCAAAGCCATTGACTTGATCAAACCACGGTATGTAATCATGTCACTTATTTTTTACTATCTATTGTATTTTCACTTGTGGAAACAATTTCTACATCTTTTACTAACTAGATCAGCTCTTTGTTTGACAATCTTGATTTGTCAGAAGTTTTAGTATATCTTCGATTGATTTTCTCCTGTTTTCCTATGATGTTTGCATTTGCCTCTCGAGACAACGAGAGAAAGGAAACAAGTATTTTACCATTGTTAAATAGAAAAGTTATGATTCTTATCCTTCTAGGGTAGATCTAAACGTTCTTTGCATAGACCTATACATAGGGTGTTTTTTGCGTTGTTAAAGTTGATTTCTTTTTGTTTTGAATTTGTTGTTTGATTTCTTTGTGTTATGTTATTTGCACATTGTCATTGGAGAGTTTGGATTTCGCTCAGCTAGTTTTTAAAGTCAAATTAGTTTAGTTGACCTAACTGTTACTGAATCAATCGACGTTTAAAGTTTAATCTCATGAAAGCTTTGTTTTTGCATTAATGAAATTGTTTTAAGAGTGTTTTACTTTTTTTCATTTCCATTAATAGTAATATAGAGGCATATAAATAATACTATATTTATGTACATGAAGAATATAGTCATGCTAAACAGGACAGTTACCATCGAAATTGGAGTTAAACATATCATCGTTTTGTTCTAAATTGACTTTTATAGAATTTACCTCTTAACATTATTAATGAAGGAATGTTGACATAGAGACTAGTTCCGAATGGCCCTAATTCATTCTGTTGGGAGGAATGTAGCAAAATTGTCCCTAATGAGAAAAACAAAAGTGAAGATTAAATCTCCACTTAATATACTAATCATCGTTTGCCTTTCATGGCCGATCTTCTGCTTCAAAGTGTTTAGTATCATCCAAACAACATCACTTTCCTTATTATATACATCTCATTTCCCTTTATGAAGCTATTATATATATTCACATTTGATGGTTTATACTACATGTTATTTTAAACTTGGGTCTCGAATATGACATGTATGGCCATGGAGGTGGGCGCGATGTCACAATAGTCCGTAAAGGATTAAAGAAATCTGTTGATTTGGAAATTTCGTCAATTCCAAGTACTTCGTCTGCTCATGCACGTATGCATGTCACTCCAATTTCAGTTCATTAAATGGTTTACTAATATGACAATATCTAACTTCTATACTGATTGTGTTTTAGGTACTAAATCTAGCGACTTATTCACTGCATCCTCTACAAATTTAGCTATAAAGAAAAAGCTATTACAAGAGGGTGTGAAAAACCCTACACTTGAGAGAACAATTGTTACTATTCTAATTGGTGCGTTCGAACATATAAGGACCCTTCTAGGGAATCTAGACATCGGGGACTCATTTACCTTTACCGACTCTCATAATACTTAGAATCCAAATAAATAATTATATCATTGTCAGTTAGCGAGTCAATCAACTAAACTCACCTTTAAACTTTATATATTGTTGTATCTGTAATAATTTGTCAAACAACATATCTACTACTTAGGGGTCAAGTTGCGTACTATTGAATGTGGACTGTTATTGTTCGGGTTCTATGACTGTATGAATTAGGTAACTTCTAATTCAAACTTCGTACTACTCCATATATCATATTATTATATTAATAAATTATTTAAAATTTTTATAACTAATTTTTGCAATGTTAGTAAATACTAATGATTAATTAATACTACTGTTTAACACTTAAAAGTATGGTGTGAGTTTTTTTGAATAATACGTTGTAAACATTTAAAAGAAATCTCCAATAAAACATATTTTAACTACGATAGATTACAAAAATGATAGTTTAATAATGTCAATCATTTGGAAATCGTCACTAAATGGTTGAATCGTCACTAAATGTGTACAATTTAGTGACAGTTTCTGGAAATCGTCGCTGAATGCTTGACATTTAGTGACGATTTTAAAAAATCGTCGCTGAATGTTTAACCTTCCAAATTCGTCACCAAATGTTTGATAAGTTATGGTGACATTTTTTAAAAGCATCGCCATAAGCTTATTTAGCGATGAATATTTGACATCGTCACCCATTGTGCATTATTTAGTGACGATTTCTCTTAATCGTTACTAAATATTCAGCATTTGACGACGATTTTTGCTATGCATCGCTAAAGGTTTTCTCTTTTGCCACACTTTTCATTTTGGTCGCTAAATCGTTAATTTTAATGACGAATTCTTTTAATCATCGCAATATGTTCACTTTTGGCAATAAAACATCTCAAATTCATCTGTTTGTTGTAGTGCTAGTGATTGTTCTATTAAGATTGCATATTAATAGAAAATAAAAAGACTAGCACATGTTTTATTTTTTCTTATGAAGGAAGTAGTTAATCTCATAAACTAAAGTATGAAGATACTTAAATAAACATGTGCGTGCTTGTTAAAGAACAAGTTCACTGAACTGACCCTGTATGAGAAATTCATTTGAAACATTGCTTGTATGTCTATGGAAATTCTCATTGTGATGATTGTATAAGTGATTTTTTGACTTGAAATCTTCAAAGTTATCTTATATAAGGACTGCTATGTTTTGATATTACGTATAACCTGTTCTAGTTAAAGATAGCTCAATCGATAATCATTGGATGAAGTACGAACTATATAGAGGCAGTTGAGTGATTAATATAGGATTCATCGCCCTAAACTAATTAGGAATAATGTTTCATTGTTCTTGATTAGTATTGATTTGGAAAATCCTTGGCTAAGGTGGAATGATGCTTTCTAAAATGGTTTACAATTGTCATTAATTGAATCAATAGCCAATAGTAAAGAAATAATATGACTGGACTCAAAATAGAATAGACATTAATTTCATGCTCTATGTCTAATCAGAATATTGTATAATAAAAAATTGAATTATACGGAAAAATTATACATGAAAAAGTTAGTCAAAACCATTTCGACATTCCTATGGTCATGATGTGTTGTTAGAAGCCAATCTTGATATATGAATATAAATTGTTTAATTAGAGAATTAAAGAAAAATTCAATAATTTTAATTTATCTAATCAGATATGATTTAGGGTTGTAATTTATATCCATTGCTAATATATTTGAGAACCTAACGAGTTACACATAAAGAATTGATTGAAGAGAGAAAAATTTTTAATCAAGTTAGCTAGACTTGATTGTAAAGTTTGAGAAACTTTAATAGTAAAAATGAGATATTTGATAAATAAGAATCAATGTAAGATATTGGATCTTATTTGGGCATAGTTGGTATTTAATAAGAATGATTTGTAATTTTAATTAAAGTTTAATTGAAATTAGAATTTAATTACAATTAAATTACTAAAATGTCTAAAATCTATTAAAAAAAGGCTTAGAGCGCAATGTAAGATATTGGATTTTATTTGGGCATAGTTAGTATTTAATAAGAATGATTTGTAATTTTAATTAAAGTTTAATTAAAATTAGAATTTAATTACAATTAAATTACTAAAATTTCTAAAATCTATTAAAAATAGGCTTAGAGCTAACGCTCATTGCCAAACCCTCTCTACACCAATTGTAAAATTCCTTTAACTCATTTTATGGATTCCATCAGAGGCTAGACATTTGTGCAGTTGTGGTGGTCGAGATGGATTGATATTATAAACAGTTCAAGGGATACAACAAGGAAAGGATCAAACTTCAAAATAAGATATGAATTAAGATTCACACTTTATTATGATTAAGTATTAATCATTTTATAGAACTTAAAGTGATCTTAGTTTTTTGAAAACCAAAATGTGAAAAAGTTTTCTAATTATTTCGCCACGTATGGGATCAGATTCTGTCCCAATTTTCCAATAGTGGTCTCAAAGCCAACTTTAATTCTATGATTTGATTAAATTGTTTGATTGTTATTCATCTTATATTATGGAATTGAAATTATAAACTCTAAATTCTTATATCTGGTAGTCATAATCTGAAAAACATGAATAACAATCGTCAATGGAAGTAAAATAAGTGTATTATATTGCTCTTATGGCTATTTTACAAGCCTAAAAACTGAAAAATAATAAGTTCTAAATGTTAAGGAATAATATCAGTATACGTCATTTTCACTGTAACATTTTCTGTTAGTCTGTAACCACTTACAGTTACCGCATACCAACTTCTTGTTATGTAATTGATAGCCTTTAGATGATGTACATAATTCTTCTATATATATATATATATATACTCAGTGAAGAGAAGAAGACGTGAAACAGAGAGAGAAAATTCTTATCATTTCATTGTCTCAATTATTCTTTATATGGTATCCGAGCCTCTCGAAGCTTAACGACATATTTTTTTTCAACACTCTATTTGCATGTCTCTTTCCTTGTCCTCTCTGCTCCACATCATGACCACTCCTTATGAAACTTCTGGCACCATCAGTCCTGCAAATGTGATTCCCTTCAACAGCTCCTCACTCATTGTTTTGAATACTGCTTCCATTAAACTCACTGGTGCAAACTATCCGGCCTGAAGAGTGCAGATGACTGCACTCCTCATTGGCTACAGACTCCAAGGTTACATGGATGGATCTTTCCTTTGTCCTCCAGTTACTGATCCTGGATATACTCACTGGATTCGACAGGATCAGCTCCTTACTGTTGCCATACTATCTTCTGTTGCTGAAAATATTGTCATGTTATTGGGATCGGTTACCACCTCCTGACAGGCATGGGACGTCCTTGCCACCACCAATGCGAGTAGTTCTCGCTCTCGTATTTTCTCTCTAAAAGAAAAACTCATGTGCATGGAAAAGGGTGACTAACCCATAGCTGTTTTCTTACGTCAGATTAAAAGTATGGCTAATGAGTTAGCCATTATTGGCAGTCCTCTAGATGATATCGACCTCCTTATCCATATGCTCAATGGTATTGGCTCCGACTTCAAGGAGATTGCTGCACCTTCTAGATCATGAAGCTTACCTCACACGGATAGCTCGATCAGGCTCTACACCTGCTACGCGTTGCTTGGATATCGCACCAACTGGCACTCACAATGGCATCGCCACTCATCACAGGGACATCAACCCACTCCATCATCTCACCAACGACGCCGACCTCGCCCCTCTGGCATGTCTTCTGGACCTTCTGAACTGTCTTCTGGTTTTGCTGTCTCACTGACTTCAGTACAGGCTCTAGCAAACGGTGATCCTTATTTTTCTGTTATTTGTCAATACTGTGAGAAACCGGGACATACGGCCAGACGCTGTTTCAAACTTCACAGTCGGCCTAGCAATCGACATCCTTCAGCACATCACACACACAAGACGACTGAGCTTCCTTATGAAAAATGGATAGTTGATTCTGGTGCCTCCCATCACATCACCAACGATCTTCATAATCTTTCCCTTGCCTCTCCATATGATGGCTCCAATCACCTGGTAGTAGGTAATGGTACTGAATTACCTATTACCCATACTGGTATCGCCACTCTCCCTACTTCTACTACAGCATTATCCTTAACCAATGTTTTACATGTTCCCACCCTTACCCATAATTTACTTTCAGTCTCTAAGCTATGCACTGCTAACCGAGTCTCGATTGAATTTTTCTCCAATCATTTTCAGGTCAAGGATGTCCGGACCAAGGAGGTGCTGATGCGCGGTAACTGTACTGATGATTTATATTACCTTACCTTTTTGAAGAAACGTCATATTGCAAATGTTGCTACTTCTGTCTGCACTCGGGACTGGCAGCATATACTGGGCCTCCAGCTACACCCATTATTCATCATCTTAATAAACGTTTTCTTCTTCACATTAGTCCTACTTCTTCGAGTCCTTGTATGTCCTGTGCATGTGCCAAAAGCCACAAGTTGTCCTTCTCTAATACTCACCTTACTAGTAGTCGTCCTCTTCAACTCTTATTTAGTGCTGGTTGGGGTCCAGCACCTCTTCCATCTGTAGATGGGTTTCGATATTATGTTGTGTTTGTTGAGCACTTTTCTAAATACATTTGGTTGTATCCTCTTCGTAAGAAATCTGAAGTGTTATCTATTTTTATACGTTTTAAATCTCTTGTTGAAACTTTCTTTAACACCAAAATTACGTCTCTATATAGTGACAATGGTGGGGAATTTGTTGCCCTTAAAACTTTTTTGGGACAACATAGGATTACACATTTCACTACCCCTCCTCATACACCTGAGTTAAATGGCACAGCCGAACGACGCCATTGTCACATTATTGAAACTAGTCGAGCACTCCTTCATCAATCTACCCTACCGTCCACATTCTGGTCCTATGCCTTTCAAACCGCTGTTTATCTTATAAATAGGTTGCCCACACCAGTCCTCAACATGCACCCCCCTTATGAGGTACTGTACAAATCCCCCTAACTATCATCATCTACACTCCTTTGGTTGTCTATGTTTTCCTTGGCTTAGGCCTTACTCAAGTCACAAATTACAAAACTGATCTACACCATGCATCTTTCTTGGCTATTCCAACTCGCAATATGCGTATCTTTGTTACGACCCTCTCACCCATAAAACCTACATATCTCGCCATGTTACCTTCCATGATAACATTTTCCCTTATGCTTCTCTTTGTTGCAAACCATCTTAGAATATTTTCCCATCTGTTTCCACTTCATCCCAAGTAGTTCCGTTCCTTAATGTAAGTCTATCTGTGCCCACTTTTCCAGCACGTCGGGACCCATCACTCTCTTCCCAATCAATTCTGTCCAATCCTGTTTAATCTTGCTCCCTTCCCTATAACCTTGCGCCATCTACCTCAGCTGCACCACCCCATGATCATCTACCTCCTGTCAATACGAAAAGGGAAGGTAATATCACTCATTTTGTCCTAGACAACGTTGTATCAGTACAGCCTTTGCCCACGACCTCCTTGCCTGCCCCACCAAACTTGATAACGACTTTACCTCCTCACACTTTGTGTTCATCTGATCACCCAGCCATCATGAATGCTCATCCGATGCAAACCCGTGCCAAGAATAATAATTATAAACCCAAAAAACTGTATCAGGTCAGTAAATATCCATTACCAGTTACTCTTGAACCCTCATGTATTTCTCAGGCTATGAAGGATCCGTTATGGCGAGCTTCACTGAATGAGGAATTTGATGCTCTCATTAACAATCATACTTGGGATCTAGTTTCGGCACCTTAAGGCTGCAATATTGTTGGCACCAAATGGCTGTATAGGATCAAACGTCACCCCGATGGTTCTGTAGCTTGGTACAAATCCAGGTTAGTTGCCAAAGGATTTATGCAGACTCCAGGTTTGGACTTCTATGAAACTTTTACACCTATCCTTAAACCCCAAACACTTAAAGTCATCTTTACAATTGCACTAGCTCAAAATTGGTCCATTCATCAAATGGACGTCAACAAAGTTTTTTTACAAGGAGCCTTAACCGAAGATGTTTATATGAAGCAGCCTCAGGGTTTTGTCCATCCAGATCACCCACACTATGTCTGTAAATTACGCAAGGCCATTTATGGTGTTCGCCAGGCACCTAGAGCTTGGTATGAATCGCTGAAACGTTTCATTCTCTCCTATGGTTTTCAAAATAGCATCAGTGATCCCTCTCTTTTCACTTATAATTGTAGTGGGGTTGTAGCGTATTTTCTGGTTTATGTTGATGACTTACTCTTGACTGGAAGCTCGTCGGTGTTCTTGTCCCAGTTTATTACTGCTTTATCGAAGACCTTCTCTTTAAAGCAATTTGGGGTTTCCATCTTATTTTTTGGGGATTGAGATTATTTCAACACCTGATGGTTTATTTCTCTCTCAACACAAGTATATTCGAGATATTCTGGACCGTTTTGGTATGACCGATGCCAGACCAGTGACCATACCCTTATGCCTCTCAACCCTATTGTCTCCAAATGATGGTACGACCCATACTGATGTTTCGGTCTATAAACAGATGGTCGGATGTCTTCAATATTTAACTCATACTAGACCAGACGTGGTATTTGCAGTCAATAAACTAGCTCAATTTATGCATGCTCCCACTGTTACCCATTTATAGAAAGTAAAAAGGGTTTATCGATATCTTAAGGGGACCATTCATTTTGGGTTACAGCTGCGTAAGCCAAAACAGTTGGCTCTTCAGCTCTTCAGTGTTTTGCAGTCACCTCTTCAAGCATACAGTGATGCAGACTGGGCTGGTAACGGTGACGACAAAACATCTACCTCTGCTTATCTTGTCTACTTTGGAGGAAATCCAATTTCTTGGCACTCCAAAAGCTAACGCACAGTTGCCCGTACATCCACTGAAGCTGACTATCGTTCTCTAGCATTAACGGTGGCTGAACTTCAATGGTTATGAAACTTATTGTCTGAACTTCATCTGTCTTTCAAAGGCTCACCTGTCTTATTTTGTGACAATCTCAGTGCAACATACTTATGTAAGAATTTAGTGTTCCATACTCGTATGAAACATATTGCCCTGGATTATCATTATGTGCGTCAACTTGTTCAAACTGGTGACTTAACTGTTGCTCATATCTTCACTCATGATCAGATCACGGATGCCCTCACCAAACCTTTACCCTCTCGACGTCACGCTGAACTATGACACAAGATGCATGTTATTGATGAAGACATGCTCTTGCGGGGGCGTGTTAAGGAATAATATCAGTATACGTCATTTTCACTATAACATTTTTTGTTAGTCTGTAACCACTTAAAGTTAT
>JAOQML010000195.1:24687430-24705494 GCA_027568935.1 Erythroxylum urbanii | reverse complement strand
GAATGGTCTAGTAAAGCAAGAGAGCTTCTCAATGATGGAGAATACTCCCAACTATAGGCCAAATCCCATTGTAAAAGCTATAATAACTTGGCTCTTATACCCTTCTAACTTATTACAAATAAATCTTACTCTTCAATTTTCAATACTTCCTTCTAAAAGTTCCCTAGGACAAGTTAGTTTGGTTTGGTTGTATGCTTTCTAAAGTCTCCTTTTTCTTATGGTTAGTAATCAAAAACAAGCTTAGAATAAAGGATAAGCTAAGCAGCATAATTAGAGGAATTAATCCAATATGTTGTCTTTGTTATTTGGAGAATGACAGTATTCAACATCTATTTTTCAAATGCCAATTCTCTAAAGTCTTTTAGACTAGGATACAATAATTATGCAACATGTCTTGTCAGTTAGAAGAATAGAACTAAATAATGCAATAGGTTACTTTATACCATAAAAGATACATAGCATATGGAAAGATATTTAAACTAGTGTTTGATTGTTCTATTTATGCAATATGGAAAAATAAGAATGAAAGGATATTTTAAAACACAAGTAAAGGAGCTCAAGAATGGTAAAAGGGGACACTAATCTGCGCAGACAAATTATACTCACAAAAGCTCTAAAAAATGGAATTAGCTTGGAAATATCCAGTAGCTAAAACGTCCCTCAAATCCATTACATATTGGATCCTAGGAATTAATCTTAAACTCATAAAGGAATAACAAGGAAATGCTTATTCAACCAAATAAGATGACAATGCTCAATCTCCTAGATAAAGCCCCAGATTAAAAGCTCATTTCTATCAACAAGCTATGTCAATGAATTAAGGAACAATGGAATGATTCTAAAGTTAGACTTAGAAATGTCAAGAACTACGTACAACAACAATTTGATCCTTTCAGTCTTATAGCTCTCTTATGTAAAAGTCTTTATAAGTTTTGTCTTTCCTTTTGCAAATTAGTACATTTCTTCAATTTAAAAAAAAGACAAAATTTTCTTAACCTATTGCAAAAGTGAGATTCAAGATGTAAGATTGTTAGAAATTTAAGCCAAAAAACAACTAATCTCATATTGGAAGCCAACAGAGTGTAAATGACAATTAATTATGCACCAGTTGGTTTATAATGAATTTTGATTAGATCTATTATTTTTTAGGTGGTTAATCATAAAAAATGAAACTAATTATTATTGGATCCATTTTGTATATTATGTACAAAATAAAACAAATTTTGGTTAGATTTATAGTCTTTTTTAAATAATAGTAGTTAGGGATTATGAGATGTTAACTTCTATGGACCTATAGTCTTTACTTTTTTATGAAACAGGAGATAGTAGAATGTAACTAGAAATGATAATTTCCAATTGTCGATAACCGTTCTATGCCTATTTTTAATAAATTAAATTAATTTTCTTTTGCATGATAAATTATGAAAGTTTATAAATGTTCAACTTCCTTGTTGAGTTTTGAATATGTTTATATGAATAAGCACTATTGTTTTAACACATTTAATTTCACAAAAAACTCATGTAATGTCCTTTTAAGAAGGAAACTAAACAATGTTCATATACATGGACTTAAATGGACCCTTTTATATTATCTTAAACCATTTCCTTGTATAAATCTATGATTGCCTCAAAAACATGATTGCTAATAAGGAAAAGATTTATTAAACTAGTTGAATTTCATTCATCACAATCTTCTTTATTGCCTAATTTTAATATAGTTACATCTGAATATGACAACCACAATAGCTTATCAATGATATCCAACATTCTCAATAGATTAACCAACTTCAAATGTACAACACATATGACTTCTTAGAAAGTATATACTAATATAAGAAAAGAGTTAGAATTATAGTATATCATATTAGCCCCATATTACAAACAAGTATTTCTCACATATTATGACTCCTTAATATCATATTACATACAAGTACTTCTCACATTGGCCTTATGATTTTAATATTGAAAAAACATGATAATAATGCATATCAATATTAAAAGAATAATGAGATACTTCATGAATATCTTCTTCAGCTCCTTGTTCTCATGTATAACAGGCTTAAGTTCATACTCTATTTGCTTTATTTTTTATCCTAAATTTATTCCCTTTGTTTTTCCATTTTCAATCTTCTAACAGCTCCCTCACACACCTCATCTTAAATTGTCCTTTTATAGCTCATTGCTAATTATTAATGTAGATTATTATTTTCATTCATCGATTTCTAAATAACATGAACAACCCTATCTGTGAAGGGAGTCGTCATGCCAACAAAAGAATTTACAACTCCCAACCTTGCAATCTTTACAAAAACAATTATTAATTAACATATATATTCAATTAATGTTCCCTTATTGAGTATTGTAACATAATATTTTTCAATAATTGGATATTTTGGGCACTTATAAAACCTATATCTAGGATTTTTTTCACTTTATGAAGTCCTTAAACATACATTAAATCCACATAAACATTAGACATTAGTTGAAGAATTGTTGTTACTTGAAGACCTAGAGTATGACACCTTTAATCTCAACTGCTACATCTTTCTAGTATGGGTGATGACATAACCAATCAACAATAATCTCTAATTCTCGCAAGAAACATAACCATCAATCAACAACATAGAAATAACTATCAATCGTCATGAAATAACCATCAAATTCTCACAAGCAACATAACTAAAGCATTAATAACAATATCTAATTCTCACAAGAAACATAACCATCAATCAACAACATGGAAATAACATCAATTAGCATGAAATAACCATCATATTCTTCTAAGAAAAATGACCATCAATCAATAAAATATTAATGTTGTTAATTGAAGACCTATACTTAAAAATTCCCATTAAATGTAATACACATGCAAAGCAAAGCATACTCGCTAATACACATTCGAATAAATCTACCCATATTAGGAATAAATTAGGCCAGAAGTATAACGAAGAGAATATAAACAAGAGAGAAATGATAATGAAGTATACATACACCTAAATAAAGCGGGTAAGAATAAGAAAATACTAAAAATAAGATAAAAAGTACTATTACCCAGCTCCAACTCCAGCTCCAACACACAATAATGTTTAAGATTCAAATATATTTTATGGTTTAAAGATAGAGAAGATTTTGTAGGTCAATTAATATATAATTTGAGAAAAACATTATAGACTAGATTAAGGGTCAATTAGGGTTCAGTGAAAATGAAGATGGGAGGAAGAAAGGAAGATTGGGTTTATTTCTTGTAATCATAATTGTTGGTTTTAAAAAAGTAAATATGTTTTTTATTTTTTAAAAATTATAAGTAAAATAGAAATAAAAAATATAGGACACACCATATAGCATATTGGTTGATTTGACATGCTATTTGTTCTCTTACGACAAGACCATCTTGTCTAACGAATGGAAACTAGCAAAGTGATATTTTAGAGTGCTAATTGTTCTATTTTGTAAATCTTAAGGGATGAATTGGTACTATAGATAATAATAAGAAAATTTAAAAATTTTGTAGAATATTAGAGGACAAATTATACCTTTTGTCCAATAGCTAACTATCAACAATCCCTCCATTTGTAATAATGTATAAATATACATAAAACCTTGAGGCGATTTAATCTAATAGAAACTACTATCTCTAATAACTTAAAAACTCTGTTGTTCATATTCGTAAACAAAAATATATTTCTTATGCATTTTTTTTGGAACATGAACACTAAAATTATTGAGTGCTTACGCATTTTTACCAAAAATACCTTCCTTTCCCATTGTTTATAACAAACAACAAAAGATTGTCAAATAGTCACCTAATCTTAGTAACAAAAAGGTTCTTCCATAGCTTCGAACATAAAAGATTTAAGTTTACTCAAAAAGTAAACAAGTAATGTGCTTCCATAAGGATTTGGCTGGACTTATTCACATCAAGTTAATTGATCACATACGTAGATCCTACAATTTTGTGGTATCATAATTACCCAATAGCATTGTTACAAAAGGCAGTATATGCATAGATCATAGGGAGAGAAACAAATCAACTGTAAAAGAAGTGTCATCAATTATAGTTGACTCATGAAGCATTAAAATTCTAGGAAATTATAACCATAGAAGGAGTAGCCTAGTTGGTTAACTCCTCACTTAAGATTAAGGAGGTCTTGAGTTTGAGTCACCAAAACAGATGTAGGTATGACTGTGTACATTTTACCCTCCCCATACCCTGCTTAAGCGAAAATTTGGGTATTGTTGTGTTGTGTTGTAAAAGTGCTAACTAGGCAAATAACTGAATACACAAAAATAAAGGAGTAATAGTTTAGAAGGAAAGCTCACCAGCAAGAGAAGAGGTAGAAGGCCGACTAAGGTTTAAAGCTTCCAATCTTCTTTGTAATTCTTTAGGTAGAAAATGTAAAAGGGAGCGGATAAGACTGAATTAGGTCCCCATGATTGGTCAATTTTTGTTGCCATTTAAAGCCTGAAATGGAAGATGGAAAAAATCAATAGTATTTATGAAAGTTAATTAGTAATTTTCTCTTTAACAATAAAATCCATGACAATTAATGAGCGGCCCACACTATAAAAAATGTTCAGTTACTAAAAAGACACATTCTGATCACCAACCCTCCTTCCAATCAGACGGTCAATGTGCACAAGTTGTGAAACTTAATCAGCATTCAAACAATGATTTGCAATAAAACAAACACGGTTATCATGTACTTACGGCAGATTAGCATAGCCCAGTTGATTGGATTGGACTCGATAGAATAAAATGATAATGGAAAATCCCTTTAATGGAGGAAGGCTTGGCTTAACTTTCCCTCTTTTTTGGCTCAGACACTTGGTTTTAAACACTATCAAAAAACATACCATAATTTTCTTCACGGAAAATGAAAAGGAAAATCACATTTATTACCTACAATATATATAGACCCCCCTGCCTTGTGTGAGTACATGCACTTCTCTGTATCTTTTCTTCTCTGGATGATCACTGTTAGTGCAAAGATTGAAACTTTAGCGTTCTCAGATTACTGAAACTCTGGAAATGCGTATCTGCAATGAAAATGATGAAGTGAATTATAAGGAGAAGTTTGTTTTTAATATTGACAAGGACTTGGTTATTGATGTTAATCAGGTGTTTGTTAGTAAAAAGATCGGTGATGGGCCTATGTCTACTGTCTTCCAAGGAGTGTATGTCTCTAAAGGACTTGTCTTTCGTTGATTATTGCTTTCTGGGTTAGATCGCATTGTGTGCTTGTTCTAAGCTTTGTTGAATTCTCGGTCGTTCTTTGTTTGCTTAACTGTGCTCCTGCTGGTCTTTGGAATTTTGGGTTCTGTTTGTCATTGTCAATCTTTTTATAGTACCTGTGCTTCTTGCGGTTTCAAATTTTCTTGTGCTCCGGCTTAGGAATTTTCTTATAACACTGTTTTCATTCTTGTTATAAGGAGGTGATATGCGGGAGCTAGGTTCTTGTTTTGTTCTTCATTCATTTCCTTGGAAATTCTTAAACTTTCATTTTGTTTATTTAAGATTTGGAAAGTGGTAAAGAGAAAAAGAAGTGGTCTTTTGGTCTGTGTCATGAGTAGAAATTAGAAAATCACTCGAAAACTAATGTCAACTTGGAGGAGGCAGGCTCAGGGGCTGCCTCAGTTACCTACACTGTATCCAAGCCCCTTTAACAGTTTCCACTTCAGCTTACAACCAGTTCAGTCCATCTGCCCGTATTTCACCTATGTATCTGTCTCTGATAACAAGACTACTTTTGATATGGACCTTGTCATATTTGCATGCCCAGATTGTTAAATGCTAATGCAAAGAGATAGTTTGAGTGGAGATTATGTCATATGTGGAACTATTCATAGTCTTCAATCTTTTTTGAGTTGCGCTAAATCTCCATAAAGAGAACGTTTATGTTGTTGGTTTCTGCATTTATATCAGAAAGTATGGATAGTTAAATGTGTAGCCATTCATGAGGTTTGATTTAAATTGTTTGGTTACCAAATAGGCTCCATTTGTCTTTATGCAAATTATAAAGTTTGTAAAATGTCAGCTATATCGGTGTGTCCTTTAGGCATCTTAAGAATTCTGAAATTGTAAATTACTGGTTAGTGAACCTTCATGTGCTAAAATACGGATAAATGTTATCAAGAACCTATCCATGTTGGTGTAGATATTAATTAGCAAACTATGTGTTTCGTATCTTTTAATGGTAAATAGATGCTTATAGATAGGAGATGTATCAGCTCTATTAAAAAGGTACTGCTCTGCGTTTGTTAAGTTTTTAAAACTTGTAATTCAATGCTAGTAATCATTTCATTATCTTCTCCATGAAAATTTTCAAACAGTACGATGATCGGATCCCATATCAAGCATGGCAATGACAGGTATATTTCCTTAGTTAAGCTGTACTGCCCCTTAAGGATTGTGATTCCACATGTTCATTCGTATAGTGAGTAAAGGTTGGACAGCAGTTGCATATTATGGTTATCTCAAATGGTTGGGATATACGTGTTTAGGGATGGATAATTGATGTCAGTGTAAGATGGATGAGCATGAGATAAATCTGCTTATATAGTTTCCTTTTAGCAATGATGAGAGCAAAGGATTGTGAATGAGGTGATTCTAGTATTTTCAATTGTTTGCAATGAATTAATTCCATTTCTTGAAAATACAGACATAAAACATACAGATATAGATGGATGGTGGCAAATGAATTATTCTCTCTCTTGGTTCTTTACTAAAATTACCATTCGTGAAGAGTAATAATGTGATGATTGCTGACATCACCACTAGGTGGCAGAGCTCAATGAATGTACCAATTGTGTGACTCAGCTAATATCCCTTTAAGAAATCTTGATTAATCAACAATCATGTGGGAGGGTTTTGAAGGACTTTGAAGAAGTTGCATATGAGTATTAATGATCAGGAATGATCTTTTCTTTTCAAGGGATGCTTGGCATGGAGTAGCTCGGAATATCCATGTGTAACTTCAATGGAAGAAATATGGAAGCATTAAGGAGACTTATCTCTAATTGTTCTTGTGAAGCAAAGCCTTGTTTTTTGACATGGAAGAGAAATCATAAGATATGCATGAGCCATGAGAAGCTGTCTTCTAGGAAATTGAATTTGAACGAATCTTAAAAGGTAGATTTTAATTATGCAACGAGATTCATTACATTGTACTTGGACATGAGAAGTGGCCGAATATCATCCCAGACATGAAATAGAAGAAGGGGAAAGCTAAAATGAACTCGTCAAGGCCAGAAAAGAGGCATGACAATGTAGAAAGTAAAACTTGCTACCATTAGAACAAAATTGACTAAGGAAATCTCTAAGCTCCACCAAATTACTGGAAACCACTTCATTTAATTTATAATCTGTGCATGTTGACAATGTTTGTGTTTCGTGCTCTTGCAAATATTTGGTTTGCTTTGTCCTACATGATCATTCTGGAATGTGCACTAAGATACTGGTGATTTTTGGATTTTTTTCTAGGTTTGAATCAAAGGCTGTTGCCGTGAAGGTATTAGAGCCAAGGAGGATGTCAGCTGTAACTGATAGACACAAGGAGAGATTCGAGAAGGAGATCAACTTGCATTCAAGTTTGGACCATGAAAATATTGTCAAGGTATTTTGTTAGATGAGCTTCTGAACGCATCAACAATAATGTTCTTAGTTGTATGAATGATTATACTTTTGGTGCCACTAGTTTTTTTAATTTTCTGCTTGCTCATACTAAATTTGAAACATTAAAGGTTTTGGATTTTCTAACTTAAATTAACAGTTTTGCTCAATAGCAATACTTGTTAAATTCAGCAATATGTGACTAGGATGGAATATTTAGTCTTCTGAGTGTACATTGTCTTTTTGTTTCCATGGTGGCAGATAAAGAAATCGGAACATTAAGTTGGGTCTGACTTTGTATCATACTTTCGGTTTATTGCTAAACAGATTTTTGTAAAACAGAGAAATGAGTGAGTTGGATGGCTTAGGTGAATTAGGTTGTACTGAGTTAACTTTTTGCCTTTTTTGCAGATTGAGATGTGGTGGATGCATTTATATGTTCATGAAAAATTATGCTTTATAGTCTTTGGTCAATGCATGTATTTCATTTACTTGCTTCAGCAGTGGCCTAATATGCAGATGAAGATCAATCACTCTTGATTAATTTTCTCAGTGCTCCTGATGCTGACTTGTCTTTTACTAAACAGTTTGTTGGTGCCATTGTACATCCTGCATTGGTCTTTGTTACGGAACTCATGACAGGTGATACATTGACCAAGTACTTACATAGCATCCGCCCACAGCTTTTAGATCTGAAGCTTGCTATAAGTTTTGCCCTGGATGTTGCACGAGCTATGAAGTATCTCCATGGAAATCACATCGTTCATCGAGACTTGAAGCCCAGTAATTCATTTGCTTTTCATCTTTATAGCTTTCGATTAATCTATATACTTTCTCTCTCTCAAGTGATTTTCGGGTTGACATGAACAACACTTGCCCTAATTTATGATACCTACTTTGTGTCTTTCATATACATGAAACTGATCTATCTGTCTACCAAAAGGAGCAAGAAAAATTAAGCTCACTTTTTGGCGAACTAAAATATTTTGTAAAGCTCAACTATATGAAAATGACCTTTTGTCAAGATTTCCTGATAATGTTTGGCGGAAGCAGTCCTTCCAGAATTCAAGTTGAATCCTGGTGTATTCAACTCTATTCGGGAATTCCTGAACCCAACCTGTAACAATTTCTGGAATGGCTCTAAACTTGTTTGCTGTCAGATAATCATTGGAATGCCTTTTGTGAATATTGTAGACAATCTACTTCTTACAGAAGACAAAAGGAGGATTAAGTTGGCGGACTTTGGCATGGCAATAGAAGAATCAAGCAATGAAATGAATAGTACAGCTGGTACTTACAGGTGGATGGCGCCAGAGGTAACTGCTTTCATAATTTTGAATTACATGCCACTGGTGCCTAATTACACTTTAAGTTCCCTGATTACTTAAATTCAGGTAATCAGAACAGAGGACCATATAGTTGGACAGAAGAAACGTTATGACCGCAAGGTGGACGTATATAGCTTTGCAATTGTTTTCTGGGAACTGCTAACAAACGAATTACCTTTTAACGGAAGGCATGGCTTTCAAGTAGCATATGCCAACGTAGCTCATGTATGTCCTATAAGTCCTCTTGGGGCAAAGTTTTACAGCAATGTTTCCTACTTTGTCATGAAACCTCATAACTTAAGTTGATTTCCAGACTGAGGCAGATGTTTTATGACTACTCCGTATGTGCAGAATTTAAGGCCTAGCCTGGAAAATATTCCCAATGAGTTGGCTCCTTTCCTGGAGGCTTGCTGGGCAGCGAATCCCAAAGACCGACCAGAATTTGTAGCAATAACACATTTCCTTGGCGGTTTTCTTGAAAAACTATGTAATGCAGACATGCCACCTCCCAAATTGATGGAAGTGCCCCCACTGGACGCTAGCCGAGCAACAGAGTCTTATAAGAATAAGCGTTCAAAACATTTCTTTGACTCCATCATCAGATGCTTTATGTGAGAAGGTCGCAATTTAGGTAGGATAGTTCCATATGTGCACAGATGGTTAACATATTTTGTGCTTTTCCTTTGTCACACAGCTGCGAAGCTGATAGAACAGTCAACTGATCATAGTTACAATAACGCCGTAAGAACACCAAGAACAATTGTATACACAGAAGAAAATATAGAAATTCAATGACACAGAATTTTTAGCTTTTTATCTAAAACAGAAGGAATGACATTCCCCATGAAAGAGGAAAGTTTAGTTGAAAAGTACAATCATAATACAAGGCCGTAAATCTTGTTCTCCCTGACTCACTCAGAGGTTGTCAGATATTAACAAAACCATAACCTGTTGTTTACATCCACTCAGCTTTCTCAATATATTCTTAAAAATAAATTCATTCATTATCCAATGAGGTGTCAGTTCAGTTGAGTTACATGATGAGTTGACAGTCACACGACACCAGTAAAAGGGCGACAGCTGCTCCCCCAATTTTAGCACGTGTCCGGACCCAGTAAAAACCCTAATCTGACTCACCATTGGCACCCAAATCTGATCCAGTAAAACAAAAAGGCCTCAAATTGTCTGTCTCCCCAACGCATCTTTCATCTTATGTTTGTTAGTGTTGCCCGTTGACGACGGCGGAGCGTGGTCGAAAAGGGTGTCCCTCTCTTGTCTGCCCATCTGAAGCGAGTATGGTCGTTTGTTTAGGAGGAGTTGCATGGGCCTTTTTGGGATTTTCCTTTCTCCGTCTTAAATTCTAAGCCGTTGGATTGGATTCTTCTTACATAAATAATAGATTCAAGACAAAAATAAAGGGAAGTACAAGTCCTCTTTGTCTTAGGACGTCACTTTTCTATAAAACCTATATCCCACTTGGACTTCCACCTCACCCACTAGCCCCCTCTCGCCACGCCCCTTGTGACCAGGTAGCTTTCTCGCTCTGTCTTATTTCTTGATTGTTAAAGCTTCTTTCTTTGTTGGCTACTTCTTGGTATCCGTTAGTTTCATTCTTAACGGAATCAATTTGCTAGTTATCTTTATTCATATACATATTTTGCTTGTTCTCATACTTTCATTATCTTGTAATTTGCTTTTCTTTTTGAATTATCTTCTGCTCTACGGGTTTGCGATTTTTGTATGGTTTGGAGATTATTCGTGGTTATTCTCGGCTTCTACATGTCTTCTCTAGTTAAGGATGTGTCATTCCGCCCATCGATAATTTTGAGGTTATTTTCGCACAGAGTGTATAGATACTTAGCTTCAATTATGGAATTATGCATCTTTTACGAACTGATTTTTGGATAATTTTTCGAGTTGTTGTTAACGTTCGAAGAAGTACGGTGTGTTGTAGCTGTAATGGCCATGTTTAACTCACACTTGGAACGAAGTGCGTCTGTTCTTAGGAAAGGCAGATTATAGACAGCGCAATGTGGGCTGTACAATCATCTCCAGAGAAATTGCAGCTGCTGTAGAGGTTGTCATTCTAGATTTATAATGACAATACGAAGTTTCTTGTCTTTTATTATCTATAACTGCTTTGACGTCATTTACAGTCATCACGTTTGCAGCTTTGACGTTCTCTTGACAAGTTATTGGCCAATCACATACGGCAAAATGGTACAAGATAATTTGTACACTAGTGATTTGCAGAAATGGGTTTAGGTTTGTGGGATTTGGGAGATTATAATTAACTACCGAGTTTAGAATTTATTGGTGTAATGCATTGTTAAGCTTGGAAGTCCTAGAATCATGGGAATTCAATTTGAGATGAATCAACGTTCAATTGGTTGAGTGTTAGATTGCACTCATGGACATAACCCGACACAGAATAGAGCACCTATTTTGTCCACGCCTCTAATCTTTGTTCAAAAATTTTAGAGATAATATTCTCAGGATTCTCATATGATGACTTTTCCTGTTTCTCCAGTGATTAGTAATCTTCTTTCAGTTTGCTGCTGAACTTTTGAAAGATTGATCAATATATTAGTTTTCCCAAGTTCCTGTCTGCAGGTTGGAGCATCTATCTATTCTTTTTAAGGATCTGGTTGCAAGATTGTTGATGTTAGAATGGAGACTTGCGACAACATCCAATTTTTATATTGAAAATTTTATTCATAAAGAAGATGACCGAAGAGATCATGACCATATATTGGTCCTTTATTGAGTATTATTCGAGTCCGGAGAATGAACATAAGTATGAAGATTTTGTCCTGCTCGACCAATTAGTGCAATTGAGTTGACAAAGTTTGCCTTTAGGCTTGAGGTCAAAGTTTCAATACTCTATTGTGCCCTTAGAGATAATTGTGTCCTTGATGATGGGGAGTGAGACTGATTATATGAGCGTGACTTGACAGAATCTAGGTAGATTTAGCAAACTTAGTGTATCTGTTGAAGAGGTCAAGGGTTTGATTTTGGAGAGTATATGCTCTGAACATAATAAACGTTTAAGGTTAAAATGAATGGCTCATGTGTCCAATTTGTCCTAAAAAATGCTGCTTGATTCAGAGATCTGTTTTGAATGTGGCTGAATTCATTTTTTGGGTCCTGTTTGCCCTAGTTTCAATGTGAAATGTGTAGTATGTAATGAAGCACTCTCTGGCTGGTTCTCTCTGAGTGACGGCTGATATTTCTTTTTTTTTTTTTTGGCCTATGATACAAGAGGAATACGACTCAACAGAGCTTTTATTTGAATATAAACATGTCATATCTGCTAACAATCTTTATTTTGTTTCAGTTTTGCAGATTCTTCATAAATATTTATAAGACTACTCAGTATCTAATAGCTGTTGAGAATCAGATTACGAAGCTGATTCTTAATGGGGACAGGGGAAGAGAGTACACCAGCTAAGCCTTCCAAAACAGCAGCCTCAACTCAGGTCCTCTCTCTCTCTCTCTCTCTCTCTCTCACACACACACTCACACACACACACACACACACACACACACACAAACACAAACACAAACACAAAGACACAGATACTTGTGTCCACACAAAAAGGGATGTACAAGTATGCTAATCCCTCTCTTCATTGTTTACAGGAAATACCGGCAACACTGTCATATCCTGATTGGTCAAACTCTATGCAGGTTTTTCTTGCATTAGATTTATAGATCAATATTCTATCTATGTGGTGTATTGTGACTGTTTACAACTGCTATTTGGTCAGGCATATTATGGTGCTGGTGCCACCCCACCTCCCTTTTTTGCCCCAACTGTTGCTTCTCCGAGTCCCCATCCTTACCTTTGGGGAAGCCAGGTACTAATTTCTTTCATTTGAGAACACCCTGGGATGTGTATAATTGGGTATATTTTACCTTTTGATAAGAAGTTTCTCATTTGCCCTTTTATTGGTCAATATTCAGCATCCATTTATCCCACCATATGGAACCCCTGTTCCATACCCGGCTTTGTATCCTGCGGGAGTATATGCTCAGACTAATATGGCCATGGTAAATAAAATTTTAGGTTTTCTCTCTTATTTTCTATTACTTTGAGATTTTAAGGGTTATTTGCCCACTTATATACGTGCTGTTAGATTTCTTTTGTTCATTGATTGCCCAATCTCCTCTATAGACTCCAAATTCAGCTCAGGCTGGTGCAGAGTTGGTAGGAAAGGGACTAAATGGAAAAAACCGTACTTCAACCAAAAAACCAAGAGCAACTTCAGGAGGCAAGGCAGGAGAGAGTACCGAGGTAGCTTCTGGTTCAGAAAATGATGGTGCTTCTCAAAGGTCTGTTGATCCAGGTTTATGGTTAAATTTTCTTTATCTAAAATAATGTAGCCAATCTTGTCTTTGATATTATTACATCTCTAGATCGTTGTCATGCACTATTTTCTGATTATAAATATACCTGCTAACAGTGCTGATAGCAGAAGTGATGGCTCATCAGATGGAAGTGATGATAATACTAACGAACAGGTATGCATTATGTTCTTTTCAGTTCTCTTATTGAATCTTGACCTAATTGTTTTAGGAATTTGCTGCAAACAAGAAGGGAAGCTTTGACCAGATGCTCGCGGATGGTATGTTCTCAATCCAGTTGGTCATGTTTTTATACGAGGAAAATAGTTCTACGCTGACACTACTTTTGCAGCCAATGCACAAAATATCGATGCTGGGGCAAATATTCAAGGTTCAGTGCCTGGGAAGACTCTTGTGCCTGTGCCAGCAACTAATCTAAATATTGGGATGGACTTATGGGACTCCCCTGCAACTGCTGCATCTAGGGGGGCGAAAATGAGATCGACTGCAGTTGTCCCCACCGGGATGCCTGAACAGTGGGTACGATTCTTGGATTTCACCGAAGTGTGCTTTTATTATATTAAAACAAAGAACTACTTCTATGTCATGAGCAAAAATGTCATGCTAAGTTTGACTTCATCAGTTTACACTTTCAACTGCACATTTGGTATTCTGCTTTTGTTCTTTTGCCATCAACACCTCATTCTCTGGGAAGGCTATTGATTTTTCATGTCTTTAACTGCAATGCTCCCGTAATTTTTTCTACATGGAAATCTGTATGCCTACTACAACCATTAGGCTCTAGAATTATGTTTCCTTCTGCTGAATTGTATGCAATCACTGATTCTGCTAGGATGAACGAGAACTGAAAAGGCAGAAGAGAAAGCAATCTAACAGGGAGTCAGCCAGACGGTCGAGACTGCGCAAACAGGTATTTTTAGCAGTTGCCCTTTTTAATCACTAAATATGTCCTTGATCTACTGCTGATTTTAGAACTAGGATCAGCTGCTTTGTGGTTTATTTTCTATTTTTTCTTTTAACGGGGTGGAAGGGTGAGCGATGATAACATTTGTTTTTCTCTAATTTAGGTGGATTTTTTTCCAAACATGATTTCTATTCAATAATTCATATGTGCCAACAGTTTTAGAAAAACTTCCATGGGGCTCCGACAGATTTAAGATGCACAGATATGATATGTGGTATGATCCTATGGCTCTTCAAGTTAGGGTTAGTGGCTGCTCAAGATATTTTCAGAGTTTCATAGTCAATAGTGGCTAATGTGTTGCTATTTGCCTCTTCTAATAATTGGTTTGCTTTTCAAGTTTTGAGTATGTTGTCCCGCCAATCTTTTTTATTAGCCGCATTAATCAATGGGTTTAATTGATTTGTCCTTGCCAGGCTGAGTGTGAAGAGCTACAAGCCAGGGTGGAGAATTTGTCCAATGACAACAGCAATCTCAGAGATGAACTACAGAGGCTATCTGATGAATGCGAAAAACTTGGATCTGAAAATGATTCAATTAAGGTTTGCTTGGGTCCTGGATCCTTTATTATTAATTGATGCTTAATAATAGCAAAGTGATCTGAAGCTTTTGCTATTATCTAAGAGACACGGAAACTATCTATCAACTTCCATTTTATTCTTATAAAACAGGAAGAATTGACTCGATTATACGGAGCAGATGCCATAGCTGACCTTGAACAGAATAATTCTTCTTCGACTCTTCAATCCCACGGTGGTGAAGGGAACAGTTGAAATGGAATAATGACCTGAAAAAATACATCTTGGACTCTCGGTAAATGGTGTCCTAACTTTGATTGACAAGCAGCCATTGTTTTCTATTAACACCTTAGTTGTAACTGAAATTTATGGAATTAACTAACTAATCGGGCGCCTATTCGAGTTTCTGTATTATTTGGTTTAGAGAGAGAGAAGCATAGCTTTTATATTTTTGTTCTTTGAGGTGCGACTTGTTATTTGGATGTTTGAACATGAATTGGAATGAAGCAACCCTGACTGATATTTTCTTTTACGAAGTTAGTTGCATTCATAAATCACTCGTCGAGCGAAACTCTAGCGAGTTACTTTTCTATTAGCTGGACATGCGAGCGTCTGCCTTAGCCTGACACAAAATCAATAATGCAAAGCATCAATCGTCATCGTCATCTGATATTGTTGGCGAGCTGTACTCTATTTGAGGATGTCCTGGGCGGTTTGTTTTGGCCTTTGGCATTCTACCAGCTGGTCCAGACACGAGAATTGCAAAGGGGAAATAGGAAAGGTCAGCAGGAGAATTCGGTTGCTGATTATCACTACATAAATAAACAAAAGGATACGATAATAAACCTCACCACCTAACCCCATGATTTTCAAGAGTATGGTCTTGGCATACCCGATTTCTGCTTGGTGCCTACTGTAAAATCTAACCTGTAAATTTCCAAAATGTAAGCAATGGGTTATAGAAAGTTGCCGAAAAATGAACTAATGCACTGACTCTAGAACAAAGGGTAATTCTCTAGCTTCACAGTTAGGCATGATTCATTAGCTATCCAGATAATAATTTGCTACAAATGACAATACTGACGACATACCATTTCGCCAAATGCAAATCCAACAAGTAGATCAAATCTACCATGATGCCTCAAGAGAAATGGACGCAGGTGGTTCTTGTATAATTGCTTTGCACCCTGATGAAGAAGTATTGAATTAAACAAACAAATGACGAAGTGGAAAAATGGGATAATGGAGACAAACCATAATTATCCTACATCATGACACAGACTTAGAACTCTAGGACAGGAGATAATTCGAAAGGCAGAATTTCTGTTAGCAACATACGTGGCCAAATTCAGCAGAAACTTCTATCAGACGGTGACTTCTCCAACTCCACTATAAAGTATAAATATTGAAGAACATGCAATCAACACAGGCAAAAGAAACAAGCACTAGGATGCTTTTTGGTAAGTGGGTAAATTATCTAGCTGTACAATGGAAACTTTTAATGTTCATAGACCATCATATCATTGATGAGTTAGAATATAATGAAACTAAAAACTAGAAAAATAAAATCAAAAAGGACAGGGAACAAGAATGATCAATCGGTGAAAATAGCTCAACATTACCAATGCCTAAATGTATGAGGAAACTTTACCTCAGCAGTTGGAAGTTGAAGCCAGACAAGAAATGCAAACTTTACATGATAATACATGGGAAACCTGCACAAGGAAAATTCCTGAGGAATAATCCAATTGAAAAGGCCACATGTATACCAAGTGCACAGACTTATGAATGTGAGCCTGTGTATTTTGGACCCTATGTAGAGAATCTGTAAATACATTTGTTACAACTGATGAAAATTTTGTGCTTTGAGACTAAATGACCTATATGAACTTTGGAAACTTAAATGGCAAAACCAGAAATGTACCATGAAATTAGCTTGTCTGTAAAGACTTCTACAAGGCTAAATGAACCATATGCTGCAAATACAAAAAATAAAAAATAAATATATGAATAATAATGTCAACCACCAAACTGCATATATTCTCAGATCAGAAAAGAAGAACAGGGATGGAGAGCTTGGGACAGAGACTTGAAAGGTTAAATGTTAAGCAACAGATGACAAGAAAACAGATATCTGACCTGCCCAATACATGAGCCATCTCTGTTGATCATTTTCATTTTTTCTCTCAATTGCCTTGAATGTAGAGTAAACAGGTAAAACAATCCCCACAGAACAGCTGCATTAACAAAAGGAACCAAGAAAACCCGATTCAGTTGCCAACCACAGAGCATTAACAGTTTCAGGACATAACGAGTATTGCACCAGCAAAGAATAGCAAAGCTAAAATGGTCACAAAAAAGGTCCCACAAAACAAAAACACGATGCCAAATCATATATGGAGCCACTAAAGGTTCAACATATGTTGGAACAAAGATAAGAAATCAAATCAAAATTTCAATAACAAAGATTAGAAACAACAACAACAACAACACCTGAATGTCACTCACCAAGCAGTACGAAGAACAATATTAGAACCAACTGGGCAAAGAAGTAACCGCAACCCAACCTGCATTCCGCAGAACAATTTAGGAAATACCGTTTTTTCTCTGGAAAAGCTCAACGAGAACCATAAAGGCATAAACTTTAAATAAGCAAACACCCCCAGCAACACCGTTAGAATCAAAAAGTTAATTCTCCTCCGTAAAGATCTCCTTTAATCGCATACAATATTTTTCTCTGAGAAATTCGCACATTTAAGCATCTTAATCAATACTTCGTCCACAAAACAAAATTTAATCTCTAGAAAATAAGAGCAACAGATATAAAAAATAAAGAGTCCGAAACAGATAATCGAGGAAGATCATTAAAAAAAACACACACATGAGATTGCAAACCGAAACCCTGAGAGATCAGAGATATCAAAAGATTCAAAAGCATACCTCGCTTGCTATGTTTGAACCGAGAAAAGCCATTTTCGGAGGGCCAATGCAGAGAACTTTTATTAAATTTTAATAAGTTTCCTTTGTGAGGTATTAGTAAACTAACCACAAGTTTTCTGGCAAATTTTCTTACTTCTTGCATTTCAGATATTGGCACTGAGATTATTAGGAGGAGTTTCTCGTAATCACCTTTTTTTTTTAGTTTATTTATAAAAACAATTATGGATGTTTTAAAAAACATACTTTAAAAGTTTAATTAATGTTAGACTATTATAAGACTGGAAAAGATTAAATAAAATTTTAAATTTTAAAATATGATTAAAAGATATTATTTTTATTT
>JAOQML010000195.1:24629374-24656872 GCA_027568935.1 Erythroxylum urbanii | reverse complement strand
TATCAAAATTAATAATGATAATAATATATCTTTCCCAATAATTTCCAACAATTTTCATTTCTAATAATTACAAAATATACATATAACAATTTTCATTTCCAACAATCATAAAACATTTATAAAATAATTTTCAATTCCAACAATTCTCATTTTCAACAATAACAAAACATTCGTATAATAATTTTCATTTCCAATAATTCCCAACAATTTCTATTTCCAATAATTACAAAATATTCATATAACAATTTTCATTCCCAACAATTCCGAACAATTCTCATTTCTAACAATTACAAAATATTCATAAAACAATTTTCAATTCCCAACAATTGTCATTTTCAACACAAAACATTCATATAACAATTTTCATTTCCAACAATCACAAAACATTCATAAAACAATTTCCATTTCCAACAATTCCCAACAATTGTCATTTCTAATAATTACAAAACATTCATATAACAATTTCTATTTCCAACAATTCCTATTTCCAACAATCACAAAATATTCATAAAATAATTTTCATTTCCAACAATCACAAAATATTCATATAATAATTCCCAATTCTAACAATTCTCAACAATTTCCACTTCTAACAATCACAAAACATTCATAAAATAATTTCCATTTTTAACGATTTCCAACAATTATCATTTTCAACAATCACAAAACATTCATATAACAATTTCCATTTCTAACAATTCAGAACAATTATCATTTCTAACAATCACAAAACATTCATAAAATAATTTCCATTTCTAACAATTTCCAATTTCCAACAATCATAAAACATTCATAAAATAATTTTCATTCCCATCAATTTCCAATAATTTCTATTTCCAACAATCACAAAATATTCATAAAACAATTTCCATTTCTAACAATTCTCATTTCCAACATTCACAAAACATTCATAAAACAATTTCCATTCTCAACAATCACATTTCCAATAATCATAAAACATTTATAAAACAATTTCTATTTTCAACAATCACAAAACATTCATAAAATAATTTCCATTTTCAACAATTCCCAACAATTCTCATTTCTAACAATTACAAAGCATTCATAAAATAATTTATATTCAGAATTTTCATTTCCAACAATTCCCATTTTCAACAATCACAAGACATTTATAAAACAATTTCTATTCCCAATAATTCCCATTTCTAAGAATAAAAAATTGTTCATAAAATAATTTCCATTTCTAACAATTTCCAACAATTCTCGTTCCCAGCAATCATAACACATTCATAACACAATTTTCATTCCCAACAATTCCCAACAATTTTCATTTCTGGCAATCACAAAATATTCATAAAACAATTTCCATTTCCAACAATCACAAAACATTCATAAAACAATTTCCATTCCTAACAATCTCATTTTCAATAATCACAAAACATTCATAAAATAATTTTCATTTCCAACAATCACAAAACATTCATAAAACAATTTCCATTCTCAACAATTCCCAACAATTTCCATTTCCAACAATCACAAAACATTCATAAAATAATTTCCATTCACAATTTTCACTTCCAACAATTCTTATTTCCAACAATCACAAAACATTCATAAAATAATTTCCATTCCCAACAATTCTCATTTTCAACAATCACAAAATATTCATAAAATAATTTCCATTTCCAACAATCACAAAACGTTCATAAAACAATTTTCATTTCCAACAATTTTCATTTCCAACGATCACAAAAAATGGGATATAATTTAATATTTAGAAAATATAAGAAATTATATCGAAATTAAAAATGATAATAATGATAATAACATACATTTCCCGAAGCTTTAAATTGTATCGAACAAAAACCAGGTCATTCAACCTCTTATGCTCCAATCTATTCCTTTTTTTTGAAGTAGATAAATTCAAATGTGCTTTAGTTTCTTTCACAGCTTGTTGCACTCACATATTGACTTAAAATTCGAATTGCAAACCTTTTAAATTCTGGAACACCATTTCCAAATTGATCCTCCCAAGAAACTGTAAGTTATAAGATGACAAAAGTAGCGTTATAAACAAAATAAAGTGATAATTAATTTTCAATAAATAAGAAAAAGGAAATAACTAATACTTGGAGAAAGTTTTCCTCTTTGTCGAATAGCAATCGGTATTCCAAAATTCCCATAAGACAACTTATAAAACTCCATTTATGAGCTTAACAGATATTGAATCGCGTTAATATTAACAATTGTTGTAATAGTTAAAAGTATTTTTCTATTAACTTCAGCTTGCTTACTAAGATCCAGTCTAAACTAAACACTAGGATTCAAAAATACCCCAGCTGCAAACAATGGAGAAGAAAGTTGTCTTTTCTTTCTCTCATTAATGATTGAAAGATATGGTGTGTACAAAGAAGGCCTATTTTTCATATTGGTCTTGATTGCTTCCGTCATTTTCTCCATGGCATCAAAAATATAACCCATTGTTGACTTTTCTTCACTATCAACCAAGCAAAGCACCCTCACCAAAGGCTCACAAACTCGGATAAAAAATTGACATTGAGACTAAAAGTCTCTATCTTCTAGTATAATATTACAAACTTGCACTCCAACATTAGACCTACCATGCTGAAATGCAATCTACTTATCACTTGTAAATATTTGTCTTAACTCTTTCTTCATCGAAACAAAAGACTGAAGTGATAAGAAATTTGTTGTAAATCTTGTCACAGCAGAACGATACAAATTCCTACCATTGGTAAATTCCTTTCTTATCAAATTCAATACCAATGCACGATTATAAATAAACTTTGTCACCTTTTTAGCATTCTGCATAGACTCATCAATAACAGGAAAATACCTAGGATCTCCTATATTCTCCAGCATTAGGTCAATGCAATGTGCAACACAAGGAGTTCAAAAAAAAAGAATTATACATATTCTTCAACTTTTTTCCTGCTGCTTTATAAGCAGAATCATTGTCAGTAATAAATTGAACAATATTTTATGGCCCTACTTCGTTCACAACTTCATCAAATATCTCAAACAAAGTCTCAGTAATTCTAATAAAGCCAGATGCATCAATAGATTTTTAAAATATAGAGTCATTTGTAGAATAAATCAAAAAATTTATAATAGGCTCTTGTCTCCTATTTGTCCAACCATCATACATGATTAAATATCCATAAGGACCCCAATTCACTCTTCTTTCAGCCAAATAACTTCTAATTTCAGAAATAGAACAACTTAAAAGTTTACCTCTTAAGTCATCAATTGAAAGAGCTTTATATCCCGGACCATAAGAGGCTATTGTATCCATCATAGGTTGATAATAATAAAATTGAGAAGTATTGAATGATGAATCTGTATCATACCACCATCTAGCTACCGTCATATCGATATTGTGAGCCGCATCTCTTGATTGCATTGCACTACGAATTGAAGGTTGAGCTCCAGCAGTTATTCGTGGTGTAAAGAAACTAGTCACCAGCCTTCTTATCTTCCTCACATCAGGTTCAGATACTTCTTCTTGAACCTGAGATGAAACATTATTAGTACCAGTACCACTACCACCTTCAACATTTCTATAATCACCACGGAAACTAGAAAACGAACTTCCACTACCAATTTTAAAATTCAACATTTCCTTTCTATCTCCCTCATGTTGATATTCATCAAATAATGTTTTCATTTGTCACTTCACCTCATGACTTACTTTTTTATAGAGTTCTACATCTCCTTTAAGCCCAGCTAAATGCTTCTTCAATCGGGTGATTCTTCTACCTTTCAAACGCTTGTTACAAAACAAGTAAATTGTATGATTCTTCATACCTGAGACTAATGCAGCATGAGCCCAAGCTGGATCATTATATCTTCTAGAAGTAGTTTTATTAGGAGTAGTAAAACTTCCTTTCATTTATTTGTAACAAAAATATAAAGATGTTAGTTTTGTAAGAAATTAATCATTTAGTACTTTTATCAACAAAATTAGCAACGATATGTAAAGAACCTCCCAAACTATTACCACATAGTTTTTTTTACTAACTATCCGCTTACAATAACCAAGATGAATCAAGAAGATTAGGGATAATAAAATATTCTACTGCAAATTTGGATAAAATTATTCGAATTAAATTGAAATTTAAGAACTAGTATCTACCTTAAACATTGCAATTAGTTATGACTTCTTAAACAAATAATAAAAAATTAATTTAATCTAAAATTTAATAACTCAAACTTTAGATATATCTAAAGTTGTAAATTTTCATTGTTTTTTTTCTCTATGAATATGATGCCACTTGAGTTCTTTCAATTTAGGTTCTTTTTGGTGTATGTTTAGACATTATCTTTTCTTCAAGTAATGGTAATGTAATTACACTTGCAGATACATGCCAATTAGCATAGCATGAATGAATATTCTTATGAATATGATGCCATTTAGCAAAGCATGAATGGATTTTCTTCATTTTTTGTTTTTATTTTTAATTCTGTTTTTATTTTCAAATTTAATCAACAAAATTTGTTTGTTTAAAAAATTGAATGTAAACCAAATCAACCAACAAACCATTACAATTAACCACAATACATTGCAATATACGGCTTTCAAGTTTCATGAACCAAACAAATGAACCAACCATTCGGCTCTCACATTTTCATTACCAAATACCAACGAACCAACCACAAATTTCATGTTTTCATTACCAAAACCAAAACCAACCGAACCAACCACAAATTTCACATGTCCGTTACCATTTACTAGAAATCCTTCACAAACAATTACCAAAAATCTTTCACAACTCCAAGTCTCTAACACAAACAATTAACTAGAAATCCTTCACAATTTCATTCCTCACAACACAAATAACTAACAGAAACATTCTAACAGAAATTGAAAAAAAACACACCTAACAAACATAAAGTCACAATCGGATTCGGTGATGGGTCGGGTCCAAATTTGGGTATTATTCTCAAATTTGTCAGATGATGCGTTTATGGTGCCTTGGTAATCATCGGAGACTGAAGAGCAGAGCCGATGGTGGTTGGTGGTGACAAGCGGAGGAGGTCGTGACTCGTGATAGGCAGAGGTGGCGATAGGCAAAGATGACGTCGCGTGGTGGAGGAGCAACCAAGCACTACCAGAGAGCACTGGGAACTGCCGGGAGTGGAGGAGAGGACGACGAGAGTGATAGAGAGAGGAGAGGATGAGTTGGTAAGAAAGAGAGCAAAAACCAAAAATGAGAGGTAGAATAGAAGAGGTGTCAGGGGTATATGTGAAAAATGTTTAGTTTTTGCATATTAGTCCTCAAAATTTTTCTATTTCACAATACTAGACAGTACTAGTTTGGTACTGTCTGGTATTGTAAGTATCGGCTGATATTGGGCGTTGTCGATACCAATATTCACCATATCATTTCGTTTTTTGATTGATACATAATAGTATCATATACACTGCTATAAATATTGTCCTCATTTACTTAGATACAAACTTAATGCCTTATAGTTGAGTCTATCAAATCTTTGGTTTCACCTATTTTATTCTAATAAATCTTACTTATATATTTATATAAAGTTTACAAAAATATGTAAATAAAATTTATTAGAATATGATAATAACATCAGAGGTAGTGAAAAAATCTGATCCCATAGCTTAGTCCTTCCGAAGGCGGAATCAAATTTTTGGATAACAGAACGCCCTCTCTGGTTCATGATTATGCCTCTCCATCAATCATACTGCCTTGTCTTTCTCTTGATTTCAATGATAATAAAAGTTGATATCTTGAGAGACCGTGACTCGACATCACTAATATATATATATATATATATATATTTAATATTTTAACACGACCATTTTTTTTATCATTTGCTTTCAAGTATTTATTGGACTGACTAACTACAGAAACATGTCAATTCTTGAAGTGGAGAAGTTTGAATAGGAGTGCAAAGAGTGGTAGACTACAGTACGATTTCAGTAAAAGAGGAGCTGAGAATCACGTGGTCGCATCTCTTTTTTCATCTATTGGTCCAAAACTGCATCTTCCTACGCCGTACATGATCAAGGCAATTTAAGCCCAGAAAGCTTGATGCGTTTACTAGTCAAAAAGCAGCATTTCCTTTTTATAAATTTTGTAATAATAAAGTCGTGCCAACCTATTCTATCCTATTCTATTCTCCACACCGATTAACATTTTAAACTTTGATTCTCGTAAATTTATAACTTAACTTCAGCAAAAAGAAGTATATTCACTTTTGTTTGGTGAAAGATAAGGTTTAGTGAGCTTTTGAATATGAATTAAAAGAATAAATTGTTAAGTGATGAGAAAATATGTGATACGAACTGAGGTTACAATACTCCAGCGCCTCACCAACCGGCATGCACAAGAGCACGCTTAGACAGCAAAACAAAGACGACAGAAAAAAGATTTGAACTCTTTTGTTAAGAGTGTTTAGAGGTGAATTTACAAATTCAAATTCTGTTTTCGATCATTTAATCTGTTTATATCATTTTATATGAAAATAAATATAAAATAAGGTTAATCAGATTTAAGTGGTACATAAAAAAGCCTGGTGGTAAGTGGCCAAAGTTGCTTTATGCGGTGGCAATACAAGCTTGTCAGTTGTTCGTGCCAAATCAATAACTTGAAAAGATATTTTGGCAGATAAATTAAAGCTTTCATGATGGTACTAGGCCAAATGTACCATTAAACAATAAAAATGCCACAATTATTTCGATTCAGTGGCAGAGTAATTATTGATTGGCCGAGAATTTCGGCTCTTTTATCCAGGTAATGGCCAAATGTCTTTATCAACTAAAAGAAGGGTGGAAATTAAATAGAAGGTGGATAAAAGAATTTCGGCTCTTTTATCCAGGTAATGGCCAAAGCTAAGCTAGCTATGGAAATTAAATAGAAGAATCGTTTCATATTCTTGGATAGGAAAGGTGGATTGTTTTTTTATTCCTTTCCGGGTAGCTTTTCAATCAAAATAGCCGGACCGAGTGACCCGTGTAGTATAGGGGATGTTCCCTTTGAGATAGTATACGGGATGTTCCCTTTGAGATCTGCATCAACTTTTCCTTTCCTCCGGGGATAAGTAGTTTAAGGAATTTGATCTCCAATGTCAACATTGCACTAAAGATGCACATGTCGAATTCTTTATTTCATAAATACAAGGATAATGAAAGTGAGGAGACTTAAGAGGTAGTAAGGAACCCATACAGAAAAAGGAACAGAAAAAGTCAACAAAGGTATGCTATGCTCTAGTGACAAAAAGTTCCATTTCCATGCGGACATGTTTCATAAAGATACTTCGGTGTGCCACTAACAATCACTCTTTTTTCCAATTTCATGTGTCATTAGCAACTGGTAATGGCAGTGACTAAAATTCTTCGTATTGTGACAAGCCTCTTATCCAATTATCCCCTTACCATGTCAAGATACCACAAGGGCTCCAACTCCCAAAAGCTTACCTTACTTATCAAAACCTACCATTAGTGCCTGAACAAATCTCACCGATAAGGAAAAGCATGTACCAGTCAAATTTCGATCGACATTCTTTCGAAACATCGACCTTGAAACTTGGATGAAAACAGACCAAACTAGTGTTGTGAAAGAATCATAAATCAGTATCACACAGATATCACTCGAGCAAAAAGGGAAGAGAGACCTTGTATTCCCTTTGAAGGTGAATAGGTCCACCTACTCGTTAATTTAGAGCAATCATGCACCCGTGTGATACCCATTGCCATCAGCTTTTCATCTTCCCTTGCTCATGACAACTGGGTTCTCGAGCAGTGTTTTGAGGAAACTGAACAAAATGGTCCCCCAGGGGACCATGACAGGACAGGAGTTTTAAAGGTCAAAAACGATCATAAACAAGCAGATGGATAACTGCTTTGCATTTTATAAATCTGCCACTAAAACCTTCTTGTATTCCATTCACTTATACCCCAATTAGACTTCTTCAGATGATTTGCAAGCGGGTATCAATACAAAATACAAGTATGTACAATTAAGACAGTTGATAGAAACGAAGCAATATCCAATTGCTACTGAACCAACGTTTCAGTCTCTGCATTATCAAAAAATAAAGCAACAGACAATTGAATTACCACCAAACTTCGCAAGAACAAGTACGGAAATGACTTCCAAGTTATGCTTCCCATAGCTTGATTTCTTATTTGCACATAAAATATGTATGTGTTGCTTATGGATTACTGTCCATGTATAATCAAAAAAACACTTCTAAGGATACATGAAACATTCAAAAAGCAGTACCACAACATTATATAGGTAAGAACCAATGAGTGTAATTGAAGAAAACAGGAGGTGGCTTAGGTGTGATAGGGAAGAAAATCTAAAATAGAAAAAAGAATTATGGAACAAGTTGACAAGTCAATTCTACATATTAAGTTCGTGACTGGAGATGTCATCCTGAGCTGTGCATAAGAAAATGTATTGAGCTGCGTCTGCTCCGAAACTGCTTGGAACCAAATGGAACATGATTAGTTCTGAAGTTTTGTGTTAAAAACCTCTTTTCTTTTCGGCTTCAATATGAGAAGCCTCTTATCTGAACCAACTGATTACAATTGAATAATCATGTTCAAATCATTCCAGAATACAACAGCTTATGAGACAAGTTTCCAAGAAAGGGTTTTAGATATCATCTTTATTTTCTGATTGGATAAGAATATTACCTACCAAACTTGTACAATTTTCCTGTTCTTTGTTTGGATGATAAAATTATTGACCATCATTGCATACTTGTAATTTCTTCATTATTATCAATTTTCAGGGAAAGTGAAAAATAAACTAAAGCATATTGTCATAAACCTCAGTGAATGAGGTATAAATGTAGGATTAAATTGAAGTTAATGCACAATAGGAGAGACTGAGAAAATAAGGAGGTGAGGCCAATAAAAGCTGTCATTCTTGGTAGTTGACATTTATGATTGCCATAATCTGTTAATGGAGTGGAACAGGAGGTAAAACGTGTCCAGAAAAGTAAACTCAATCTAATCATGTCCAACATTATATGAATGTAAACCATACGGCAACCGTATGATTGATATCCATATTGGGTAGACTTGGGATAGGCTGTCCAATTTTATAGCCAAGTATTGAAGTAAAATGATACGAGTTTTTGCGTAGGATCACAATTCACAAGAAAATTCTCTCCTTTTTTGTTGTTTGTTGGAGTTCTTTCCCTTTTACAAGCTTCTAAATAAGATAATTACTACAGAAAGAAATCAATTAACTTCCTAATCCGCTCTTCCAATCAACTCCTAACTGACCTCGTGTATTTTTTCCCCAAGAATACATCTTCTGTATAATTACTCCCTCCTTGACAAAAAGCTTGTTCTCAAGCTCTAACTTAGGATTAGTCTTCTCAAAATCTTCCAAGAAACTCCAAAGAAGCCTTGTTCATCTCTTCTTCGGTTTTCTTCTTAAAAGAAAAGTGCGTTTGTGCTCTTAGTAGTGAATACTACCCCAGAATCTCCTTCCTTGCATTTGTCCCTACATTGGCTGTTTTCTGACTGCTCCATGCAGGTGTTTCCCTATGATTCTTCCCTAAAATAACCTGTTTAACGGAACATGATCCTCTGGCCCGTGTACCCTGTCCCATGACATCTCAACCATCCATTTTTGTGGGTGTACCCTGTCCCTACCCTGTCCCATGGCATCTCAACCATCCATTTTTGTGGGTCCCACAAAAATAGATGGTTGAGATGCCATAAGACAGGGTAAGGACAGGGTACACAGGCCAGAGAATCTGAGGGCCTGTTTAACTGCGAGTTAGCTTCGTCGCAACTTTTAAGTTGCTCAATTGCTGCAATCCTATCTGTAGCCGTAGTCCTTCTATAAGAATAAGAAATACGTCTCATTTGGGATTGCATTAACTGTTAGCTAATTATATCACCAGTTTGCTGACAGTGAATAATATAACTAATTGGACTTGCAGATAACATCAGCTTTTTATTTAAAGATATTTGATAAAATTAACTATTTAATATTAGATGTTTATGTGTAAAATAAATTATGAAGACATGACTTAAAAAAAAGAATTATAAGGACATGAATATTATATCTTAATATTTCTTTGAATATTCTCATAATAATTTAAATAGAACAAAAGAAGTCAACACCATCATTTAAAGCAAAGGTTTATTACAATTTACGAATGATGTCTAACTGCCGTTAAACTAGAAGCAATATTATCGCGAATAGTTGTCATCTCTCGAATTCTCGGTTCGTCAATGTCTTCTTGTGTAGAGTTAACTTCAACATCTGAAAATACATCTAAACGTATAAATTCAAGATCTTGATTGATAATGTTAAAAGCCTGTTCGTCAATTGTGTTTTTTTTTAATATAGATATGTAATGCAAATGCTGCACAAATTATTCTATTTTGATCCATCGATAAATGCTTATTCAATTTTATGCTTACTTTTTAATTTGCTTTAGTCAATCAGTCAAAATTAAATAAATTTAAAACTATTTGCCTACGTTTAAAATAAAAAATAATTGTTTAAATTAATGTTAGAAACTAAACTGAAAAATGTACTAGTTAATGAGCATAAAAAATATTTTTAATTATATGAAAATGTAATCCCTTAATAAAATTAGTCTTATCTTATAATACCAAATCCAATAATACTTATTTTATGTAATTAAAAATGGAATAATTTTTAAAAAATAATGATGCTGATATGAAATACAAAATTTTATCAAAGAAAACATTTCAACTTGGTTTAATTTTTTAATAAACCAAAGTTTTTTTTACTTCGAGTAAATTGAATTAATACTTTATGTTTATCGGTCTCTATCTCTATTTGTAATAAGTTTTGAGCACAATTGTCTTTTCATCCCTTAATTTCTCAACTGCTGGAAAAAAACGCTTCAAAAATAGCAAATTGACTTCAATCTGTCAACCCAATCAGCTAATTACCAAACATAATTATCAACGATTTGACATGATCAAACAACCAAATACCTCTCCATTTGCCAAAAAATAGCTGATCAACCATTTACCAAACAAGGCCATCAACTAATATGCTGCTTTGTACTGAGCTCTGTGATTCAGTTCTACAAAGATCAAAACTCCTGATGATAATCCTCCACTATTCCTATCTGCTTTAAATTGGTCAATTCACCTAGGGGGTTAAGGCTCGTAGGAGGCTCAAACCTCATGTGGTATTGCTCTGTAAATGTCACACAATCCATATCCGTCTCGTCTTGCTTCACCTTGTAAAACCACATATATACTTCTCCATTAAGATAGAATGTCCCCACCTCCACCTTCTTTAGACGTTCGCTGATTTTCAAAGAACTACTCACACCTATAGATACAAAGAAGAAAATTCTAATTTAGACTACCTAAGAATAGAAAATTCTAATTTAGACTACCTATGAACAGAAGTCTCTTCTTCTTGCCCAATACTCCTTTGCTCACTATAGGTGTGATTATTGCTCCTCACCTTATTGTTCTTATCGCGCCCTCTTAACTCCCACAAAATCCGCTCCGGCTACAACTTCAAGGACTTTTCACTGGACTACTGACAGTCCTCCACCATAGACAGCCTCTACTCGATATTTCTCATGAACACATCCATTCGGGTTGATGTGTGTTTTTTGAGGATCTAGTCACGGTATGACTCAGAGAAAAATCATCCATTCCCTTGCTAGAGTTCTTCCCCTTTCTAGCTGACATGCTAGATGTCAACAATTTTTAATTTAAACTGTAACCCCCTTATTATTCATCGCAATACCCTTCAAATAGGTTGAATATATGGAGTTTTCGGGAACTAAAACAGAATGAGAATCTGCTAACTTATTCTCTTACTAAAGATATGAAAATAATAAACTTCCTAAGTAAGATAACTAATTACTGCCAAAACTTACCAATTAAGTTCCTAACCCAATGTTATCATCGACTCCTGGCTGACCTCCATGTATATTTCTTTCCTAAAAACGCATCTTGAATATCATAAAACTTAGAATAAAACATAGACACGAAATTGGATTTTAACAAGCAGCATCAAACTCACCATTTCGTTCTTGCTAGTTTGGTCAATACTTAGAAACCTTCAAGTATTCCTCGATGGTACTAAACTTTTGTCAGCATCGTATCTGCCTTCTTAATGCATTCAAAGCAAAACTCTTCCCAGATTTAAAGTTAGAGCCATGATTTATGTGGTAGCACTTGGAATAAGTTGGGCCGTATCTAAGGTTTGTTTATCCAAAACAAGAAGCGACAACACTCAAAATTATTAGATCAATCTACAAGATGTATCAAAAAGAAAATCCTCAAACGATAATGAATTACAAGATATCACTATTCAACAGATACTAACCTTTCACCTTGCTCAAATGTACGGCATCTACGCATGAATGAAGACTGTGGACGGAGATCTTTTGGCTATTACGTAACAGTTATGAAAGAGGGTAAAGGAGTCATAACATCTATCTCAGCAAATAGGGAATATCCTGGTTGACCAAGTTCTGCATTTGATGCTTTACAGTTGATCTTCTTGAAGACTACAGCATGTTCACATGGACAAAGGTAATAGCAATCTTCTCTCCCTTTTGCGTGCTAGTGCTTGTCTAGAAATTCTCAGGCGTATAGGAAGAAGAATTCCAAAGGAGATTAAGAGAAAAGAAACCCATAAGTGGCTGAAATATATGCCATGTATGATGATATGATGAGAATGGTGAACACGAAGGCCAAAAAGATGGCCAAAATAACATCTGCTCTGCATGAAGTTAACAGCAGTCTCAGATGTAATCCAAATAACACAATTACACTAGAACGTTAACAAGTGCACCAACAGATTTATTCATAAACAAACATTAGCATTGAATCCTACAGTATGGGCAAGGTGTGGCAGTTGTTTAACAAGGTAAGGTTCATTCTTGCACTTATTATAGTCATCCAGGAAGAAACGAAATCTATATAGCAACATATCTTGTCAACCTGGCATCTACTCAAAACTTGTCCACCTTATATTGTACCTCCATATGATGATAGGTGTAAGTTGTACCCTCAGGTTCAGCAGCTTTTCTATGGATATCTGCCAATATCAACTTCTCCGACAAATTGACAAAATTTTCAAGGTGTCAATTGACACTTTCAGCTTGTAATCATAGACATGGAAAATACTGGGATAATAAATCCCAGATCCTAAACTAATAGAACTTATGACATTTATTTTCTGCTCCACAACTTTAAGGGATTTTTAATGAAATACTCAGGCCTGTATACAAGAAATCCTCACTTTCTTTTTACATTTTAAGAGATGAAGTTCCAACTTAATTAGCATCAAGAAATTCATAGTCCAGACAAGAGCACATGCCAGCCTTATAGCACTTAGGAATCTTTACAAGAGGTAAAACTCGCTATACCGAGTACTTGAGATTCTTACAGTTACAAAAAAGCAGAGAAGTGAAACAGAGGATTCATAAGCAAGCAACTTTGATTTAATTCTAAATGAATTGACCATGAAATATACTACTAACGGTCCAACATTAGAAACGTCTTGTAAAGAGTCCATGAGCTTCCAGTCTACAGTTACCATGAAGACTTTTCACATGAGCCTTCAATTTTAGATTCTTTGCGTTGAGTGGTTTCTACATCTATACTATGAATTTATATTAAACAAAGAATGGAATTAGAATACAGTTGTAAAGGATGCAACACAAGAGGAAGCGTAATGATAAAAGAGTATGAAGAATAATCAGGTAAAATGTAAAAGCTTGACAAAAGATGACGATATCAACTAAACCCATTACTGCTTCTCATTGTGAATAAGATGATTTTAAATCAAGACCTAAGGTCAAAGTTATAAAAATGGGAATGACAGTGAGATGAAATATTTAAACGTGAACTAAGAACAAGAGATTACAATAGAACTTAAAACTAAAGTTTGAAATAGAACAGACAGTTGGGACCAACAATAAAAACTGAAGCTAAACTTATATTGGTCAACCAACGTCAATTAGAAGCGGAAAATGGAACCTTTAAATTCAAACATGAAGTGCAAATGAATCAATTCATGCATCCTCGTTCCTACTCTTAAAACTCAAATCCAAGGTGCCAGAATAGGTAAAAAATAGAGAAGGTAAAACTTCTGCTCTGAATTCTATTGTCCTCAACTGCAAAGACTCTTCCAAGTTCCAATAAGACAAGTGGGGACAACTTCCCTGCTTCATACAGTATGATAACGCTAAGATCCCGTAAATTATTCCTTTATCCAACAAAAAGAATGACTTCACGTAAAGCAAAAACACCCACGAAAACTATTACAAGAAAACCACATAGAAAAAGGAAAAAAGGAGTTACACAGAGGTGTGCATATACCGGGAAGTGATGTGGGGCTTTGGGTAGAAGATTGTGAGAGCATTACACTTGTGGTGCGATGCGATCCGGTCGTCCCCTAGCTTCTCGATCAGTTTCAGTTGTTCCACAAGTTTAGACCTTGTTATCATTTATTCACTATCAAAAATTCACCTTTTCTTCTGTCGTTTTTCTCTTTTCTCCTTCCTTCTCTCCGTAACCTTCAGGCACTGAAATGGGCTCCCTTTGTCTCCAACTCACACAAAGCTTTAATCTTGAGATCGACCCAAGTGAATGATTGAATGATATTTCAACTTTTCACCGCGAAAGAGTCAAGACAGCGAAGCAACAGTGAAACCTCGCTAGCTTGTCGCCATTGGAAAACTTCATTTTCTTTTCGTTTTCAGAGCATTTTATAAATGTTGATTTCTTGCATTTTTAAGTCGATATTAGGTCACTTTAATTAGAGATTGTAGAAGTTGGGGATTCCAATTTATCTTGTTTTCTGGTGAATTTTGAAACTTAGTTCTGTGACCTAATAAGTTCTCATGTATCTGATTGAAATTTATGTTTTAACTTTAACCAACATATATGGAACTTCGATAGTACAGTACCCGCTAAATATTATTATGCGTTGGACTTGGAACCAAAAATTGTAAACTTCTTTATGTATTGTAGGACATCAGAAAGCGAAATGTAACTTATGAATTTGATTCATTTTCTCTACGGCAGAATCCAAGAAATAAAACTTAGCACGAGATATAATAGATGATCACATCAAATGAATAAAAGACTAAATCATTTGGGGGAGCAGATATGCTGCCCTCGAATTGCTGTACCCTGCTGTGCTTTTAAAATCCTAACCATCCAACTTATTATAATAGATGATTGAAACAGACTAATTCGAGAACAACAAACCGATCAGGATCTGAATTCATTGAAACTGTAATGGTTTTAACATTTGGGTTTAGTTTTGATGTCCGTACTGACCGACAAGCACGCAAAGTTCGTTAATGGCATGGCAGGTCTCACGCTAAGGCGAAGAAAAAGAGAAATTTAGACAAGGGAATTAATTGATACATGAAAACCAAGTAAGAAATGGCAAGCAGAGAGAGGGATTTAGAGCGTTTAATACCAATCCAAGTTAAGCAAAATCCAGAGAACGTTAATGGAGGCTCAGATTCGTCCTCGGAGTCGGTCACTCCCGTTCTTTCTTCTTCTCATCACGCCTCCGGAAAAGAGGTTCAGTTTCTCTCTTGATTCAATTTCTAATCCCTATTCCCTGCTTTGATTCTGTGTTCTGGGATTTGTCTGCATTACGAAAAGAACCATTGTATGCGTGATTTAGAAAATTTTGATTACTCTCTTCTTTTATGTTTGTTGATTCTTGCGATTGTGGAGACTCATTTGAGAAAGATATTGATTCTTTTCTGTTATATGTTGGATAAGATTCATTAAAAGGTTGGACAAAAGTTTCATTGACAAGAACAAACAAATGACAGGGAATTCCTTGGAATCTCGATTCAGTTTTATTTTGTTTGTCGTCTAAGATAATCGGCTTTTGGTGCAGGCGTTCTACAAAGTTATCCGTAGCTGGGCTTGGAAAAAGTTTATGTCAGGATGGTTAGCTTTTCTGGTTTATTATGTTCCTTATTTGACTCAAATTCATATACTACATATTTTCTTCTAATTTATGTTTTGCAGCGTCATTCTACTTCCTATAGCCATCACATTCTGCACTACCTGGTGGTTTATACATTTTATGGATGGATTCTTCTCTCCCATCTATGCCCATCTTGGAATCAACATATTTGGTTTGTACTTTCTACCTTTGGTCACATAAGTTTCTTCTGATTTAGTCGGTTGTTAAAATAATCATTGTGATTATTGGAAACACTAGGCAGAGTACATGACTACGTAGTTTGAATTTGAGATAGGCTTCTAGTGATTAATCGTGAATAATAGCAGCATTTGGATGATCATTTGCCAAGTTATCTTCCAGAATCAACACCTATCACATACCCCCCCAACATTTCATTTTCTTGTTCAGTTAGATAGGTCTCTCGTGTACATAATATCATCATAATGAAGTAATGGGATCGAGGTTGAGTGAAAGATTTTCTTCTTTCTTTTCTCTAAGCGTTTTGACCTACTAAAAGACTGCCTTAATTTACCAATGGCAGCTCTAATGAGGCATCGCTTTCATTTGACATCTAGAGCAAAGAAATTATTCCCAAGGGTCCCTTTTGGGCTATTATAGTTAAATGTTAGTTGAGGGTAAAGATTTATCACAGCCCTAAACAGAATCTGTAAGAACAATCAGAAATAATTGTTTTCTTATAAGAAAGTTGTCGCCGTGCAAGCTCATGAATTCATCTTCATCCTAGAACCTGCTATTTAAGAGGAGCATGGTTGGTACTAGTTAAGACCCGTTGCTATTGTATAATATTTCGTTAACTGATGTGCAGGTCTTGGATTCTTGACTTCCATTACCTTCATCTTCCTGGTTGGCGTGTTCATGTCATCATGGTTAGGAGCTTCTGTTCTTAGTTTGGGAGAGTGGGCTATTAAGAAAATGCCTCTAATCAGCTATATTTACTCGGCTTCCAAACAAATAAGTGCAGCGATATCACCAGGTGAGTGTAATTTTTGTATCTTAGTGACTGAAAGGACTAGACTTTGAAGTCAAGTTTCTGGTACAGATCAGAATTCTAACGCCTTCAAGGAAGTGGCCATCATAAGGCATCCACGTAATGGGGAATATGCATTTGGGTTCATCACATCTTCTGTTATTCTTCGAGGAAGTATGGGTGCAGAGGACCTATGTTGTGTTTATGTGCCAACAAACCACCTTTATCTTGGGGACGTTTTCCTTTTGAGCACAAAAGATATACTGCGGCCTAATCTCTCAGTTAGAGAGGGAATTGGTGAGTATGTCTAGAGTGTTTGTTTCTTTAAGACTATCTCTGCTAAAATGTTTGTTGTGATGCAGAAATTGTAATCTCAGGAGGCATGTCAATTCCTCAAATGCTGACCACCATTGATTTACCTCCTATTCATCAGCATCCTACTGGACTTGGTAAATTCACAGTGCCAAGAGTATAGTTGTTTGCATCATGATCCCCTCATTTGGAGATGTTGGGTGTATAGTGCTATATGGAGAGTACTTTTCCCGTTCAATCAGGGCTAGGATTCAGGATAGTTAACTAGAAAAAGATTCTAATTTTAGCAAAAGTTGAATCTATCAGACTCCTTAGGGATGGCATTTGATTGTGATTAACGAATAATTGGAATGTAGTCACTATGAACAAAGTCAAGCTCATAATTGTGCAAAACAAAGCTATTCATTGCACCCAAAAGAGCAGCTCTGTTTTGGTTTTTGTTCTATTCCAATCTTTATGAAATTTGTGGGAAAATAATATATCAGGCTAAAGCATGAATGACAAGGGGACTTGTATAAATTTGTTCTAACTAAAGAATACTCAAGAAGAAAGGAAGACCGAGAGACAGAGAAGAGAATTTAGACCAAAAGAAGAAATCAATTATATTATTACTTTAGAGAGGCAGTTGTCACAGAACAGTTGCAGATAATTGCAAGGGAAGGATTGCTCAGCGTTTAACATCTGGACTACTAAACAAAGCAACAAAGGACATGTTTCTATATTATCATTTTTCGGCTTAACTATTAACTCAAATGGTGAGTTTGAATTAATCAATTTTTTGTTGAATTAAGAAAAGTTATAATCGATATTTTAATGATAACAAAATATAAATACTATTAATGAGTTTAATGTTATTGATGAGAAGGTATATGAGAACAAAGTATTATCGTATCGAAAGATTATAAAAGAAAAGACGAAGTTTGCAATCTTTAATATCATAATTAAGTCAAGAAGAAGATCAAGATACATCGAGATTATTTTATGTATTACTTATTGTAAGCTCATCTTGTTTGTTTTTGATAGTCTAAAAGGCTTCATATGCATAATTTTTCCAGTTCACTTTACCACTAAATTCTTTTCGTCCATTGAGAGAAATTAAAACCTTTTCTTTTAATATAAAAACCTTTTAATCTTTTAAATAAAGTTTGGGAAATATTTTGAAATGTTTAATTCATAATTACATTTTTCAAATTGAGTTTGAGCATTTGAAGGTGTTAAAATCATGCTTTTAGAGTGATTGGTCGATTTATATGTGTTAGTGGTCGATTAATATATGTTAAAGTTGTTAAATTTGAAGTATCAAGAGTTTATTGTAATATTGATTGATGTATTGGTCAACCAATGTTCTATATTTGTTGACCAATATACCTATTAGTCAACCAGTATTCCAACGACTAGTGAATCTAAAGCTTTCACATATTAGTTGACCAATATGCTTACTGGTTAATTAATGGTTCGTATATAGCCGTTGTAACGGCTAATTCTTAGCTCTAATGACTAGGAATTGTCCCAAAACACTATAAATAGGTGTTTTGTTATTGATTTTATTATTAAGAAGTATTTGAGTATCTTTTATACATATTTATATATATTTTTCAATCATTTGAGCATTCATTGTCACATTTTAAGTGTGTGAGCCTTTTTGTGATTATCAAAATATCCAAGTGAGGAAGTTTGAGTTGTAACCTATTTTTAGGGTTTGTTATCATTATATTAGGAGTACCTAAAGTGGTTTGAGGTTTTTCTTTATTTTGAAGAAAGATTGAAAAGAAGTTTTCTCTTTGGCAAAATGAAAGATTATACAAAAGTCATTCTTCGCCATAAAAGAAGACTTGTAGTGAAAATTCAAGATGAGTCTTGAAAGTGGACATAGGCAAAGAATGTTTATCAGACCACTATAAATCGATTTGCATTTCTCTTCCCCTGCTCTTTACTTTATTGTTTACGAACATAATTAAATTCCTTTACTTTTATTTCATTCCTGCATTTGTGACAATTTGTAGGCATTATTTTTATAAGTTAGTATCCTTTAATAAAAATCTTGAATTCACCCTATTCACCCCCCTTCTTGGTTCCAGTAGGAAATCATTAGTGGTATTAGGACGGGTCTATAGGGTTAGTGTTTCAAACAAAGTCCTAGATCAAAGATTATAATGACTTATAAGCATCTTCATCATCTTTTAATCAAAAGGTCAAAACATTAGTAAAGCCCCTTTTATGATCGAAATGACAATCTTTTATTTGAAAATAAGAATGAAAATTTTCTTGATGACTGAAAATGTCAATATATGGGGAATAAAAGAATGAAAATTTTCTTGATGTCTGAAAATGTCAATATATGGACAATTATCTTAGGTGGTTCATACAATTTTTATTAAAAATATAAATGATAGAAAAGTTCATACGTTAAAAGAGGAATAGGATCCTCAAAACAAAAAATTAATCTTTTTGAATAATAAAGTCATCCATATTTTATTTTGTGCATTAGGAAGAAATAAATTCAATAGAGTCTTTATGTGTGAAACAACTAATGAAATTTGACATACTTTAAAAGTTGCTCGTGAAGGAACAAATCAAGTGTAGGAAAGCCTCAAAGGAAGAATCAAGTGAAAAGGAAGAGACGTCATCTAGTGAAAGTGATGAAGAAGATATTGCATTAATTACTCAAAAATTCAAGAAATTCTCAAAGAAGAATTCCTCAAAAAGAAACAACTATAATGGTAGTAAGATAGATTTAGAACACAAATAAAATAACATTATTTGCTTTGACAGTAGGAATCTCGAACATGTAAAGTCTTAGTGTCATCTTACAAAAGAAAATGACAACTTTAAAAGAAACGAAAAGAAGGAAAAGAAGGAAAAATCAAAAAAAGAAGACACTTAAAGTCTCCACTTTGGATGACACAAGTGACTTCAAAAGTGAGCATTCGAAAGGAGATGTAGCTCACATATTACAAAAGATAGATTTAGAACACAAATCAAATAACATTATTTGCTTTGACTGCAGGAATCTCGAACATGTAAAGTCTCAGTGTCATCTTACAATAGAAAATGACAACTTTAAAAGAAATGAAAGGAAGGAAAAAGGACAAAAGAAGACACTTAAAGCCTCCACTTAAGGTGCTACAAGTGACTTCAAAAGTGAGCATTCAGAAGGAGATGTAGCTCGCATATTTTTTAATGGAAAAAATTATAAAGGGGATACTCTCTAACTTTAAATCATATGATAATAATAGTGACATTGATATGAAGTATGATGAACTTATTGAGAGTCTTGAAATTATAAGCACAAAAAAAAAAGAAAAAGCGATACTCCAAACTTAAAAAAGTTCAAAAGAACCTAGATATATGTATGGGCAAAAAATGAAAAGATAAAGAGTGAATTGCATAACATCAAGACTTCTAACGGTGTAGCCATAGTGGGTAAATCTAAGTTAGATTCTTTAAAGCATAAGAATGAAAATTTGAATAAGGAAGTTAATTCTCTTAAGGACTCATTGTCCAAGTTCACAAAAGGAAGTGAGAAACTAGAAATATGTTAGGAGCTAAAAAGAGTACTAATAATAGTAATGGAATTAGATATAGCCATGGAAATGCTTCCAACACCTATAACACTTTTGTTAAAGGAAAGCATTTACATAGTGAAAAACCAAATCCTAGGATGATAAATGAACATGGAGCATCCACATCTAAGCACACTAATGACATATCCACTAGTTCACACATTAAGAGCAAATCTTATGCCTTCATGTATCATTCTCAATATAGAACTAGAATTCATCACTCCTAAGGAAAGAATAGGCATAACTTCTATATAAAAACTTATGATAACATATAATCTCATTTATACAATATTAGGCCTTTCACCAAACTTAACTTTATAATACATGTTTATACTCCACACAAGAATCACTACAATGAAAGAAACATGTCTCTTAGCACACAAGAATCACTACAATGAAAGAAACATGTCTCTTACATACAATATTGCTATCACTTTTCATTTTCCAAAGAATTCAAATCATTTATATAAAGAAGAAGTTTCCACAACTTGTATGCACATAGAAGAGCAAATAGTGCATTCATGCATCAAAATCATAAGGGTCATCATCATACTATCAAATCATATGACATGTTATGTGGTAAATATGAGCACATTGACAAATTATGCTTTTTAAAACAAAGGATAGAATAAACCCTCAAGCAAGTGTGTTGAACAGAAGAAAGAACCTAATAGCTAAAGAACCAAGCTTATTTGGGTTCCAAAAACCCATTTATTACTATGGTTTGTAAGGCTATAAAAAAAGAAAGAGCAAATAGTATTTAGTAAAGATGGTAGTTATTGAAATGAGTATTACTAAAGAGTTTATGCATTTTCTCATGATGAACCTAACTTTCTTGCTTCCAAGAAATTCTAGAAGATGTTATAAGATGCGGAGAATTTAGTCCTCAGAGATTTTTCAAAAGAGACAATTGTTAAACGAAGTGAGAGGGATGAGAAGGATAGGAAGCCTCTAATAGATTGTAAACTCAAAAAGAATCTTAATTCAAATATCTCATAAGCAATGTTCAGTATAAAGTAATTATTAGTTCATAATTTAGAAATATGTGACAACTTACTTTTATATGTCAATTTGAGTCTAAATCCTTAGTGATTAATATTTGGCTTTGAATTATGAATAAAGTGTTTAATAATTATTTTTAAAGTATAAACCTTAGTACCTAAAATTAGAGAATATATACAAAATAAGTTTATTTAGATAGAATTTATATTAATTGGATAATAATTTTTCTAAATCATTAAATAAGGATAAGATTTTGTTTAATTAGAAGAGAAATTCTATATGATAAAGATCCCCTTTCATTTTCTTTATTGATTATGTGTTTTGAGGTTGTTTTTTAATGTTTCAAAACACACTTGTAGACCAATATATTAGGTTGGTCGACCAGTGTACTCAAAAATGATATTTTTACCCTTTTGAGAGTTTATTTATAGTTTAGTTGCCCAAATAGCTATGTCGGTCATCTAGTATCCTTCAATGGTTGACCAATATTCCTAATTCTATGACCTTTTGATTTTATGAGAGTTTGCTCCCTATCGAATAGTCACACAACTAGTCACATTGGTTGGCCAATGTTTCTAAATTTGAGATTGCTTTTCTTTCTTAGGAGTTTCAGGAAAGTTTGGTTGCTTATAATGATCGACCAAACATACTCAGTGTCGACCAATATCACTTACTGGTCAACCAATATCATTTGATCCCTCAAATATTTTTATTCCAGTGAGTTTGTGGAAATATTGGTCACCACCTTTGGTCAACCAACAATATACGTTGGTTGACCAATATCTTCTAATATTTGACCAATAAGTCTCCCTCTTTCTTTTTCACTGTATCTTTAATAGGCTTTCCCTTCTCTATATAAAATAGATTTTATAATCCCACCTCTATAATTATTTTCAAACTTTAGATAACATTATATCTGACCCCTTCTTCCTCATAAACATCTCATCCCTTTAGTTTTGAAGATGGCAGAATGCTCGTTCTAGAGTGCCACTTCTCCCTGGTGCCAACCTCATCTCTTTGACGAGATCCTAATGCTCCCTCCAAATTAGTCCTCCCATATCTTTAAAACGCTCGCCCATCAATATGCAATATACATTCATCTTTCTACTCTAATGGTAAACCCTAATCTCATCACATTTGGGGATTTTCCTAATTTCACATTTTGTATTCAATTAATTATTCCTTTAACTAGTAATCACTCTTGCCAATATGAGTATACATGTCCATTCATTTAATTTCATGCATTATCCTTTCAATTGCATCAATTTGTCATCTAGGGTGAATTAAGGTTTCATAATTGGGAATTGCCTCTTCATAGAAATCTTAAATAATTTTTAAATATTGGAGTTTTATTAGTTCAATTAAAGATTGATTAAAGCCTTTTCAACTATGAATTGCACTAAATTATGTTCAATTTTGTCATAATTGAAAATTTTGGTCATTTTGCCTAAATGACATATGGGAATTTCTTATTTATGTATTAAATTTCAAATTTAAAGATTCATTAGTTCAATTAAAGATTGATTTAAGGTTTTTAGATTGTGAATTGCATTAAATTATGTATAATTTGACTGAATTAGAGTTTTATGATTTTATCTAAATGTTATTAGGGAAGTAGAGGTTTGGGATTTTATGTTTTTGATGACTTTTTGATCCAATTATAGACATCTTTTATGTAATTCATTTAACTCGATTCTTTTATGATTTGATGGAGTTCTTTTTTTTGGTGTTTTAAAGGAATTATCTTATGAATAATTCTTGAGGTAAAAGGGTCAATTTTGACCCTAACGTTTACATCCTCTAACAAATTTAACATTTTAGAGAGAACAAATTAAACGCTAACATTTGGAAAACGTTTAAATATAATCCTAAAATAACGGAGAAACTGACCACTATATGATGCCGTCAACTTTTTGCTAGGTCATTGTTTATTACATTGGCAGGTCCTACACCACCATGTCAGATTCACGTGGCATTGTGGGATCCATTTTCTTTAATTAAAAACCAATAATTTTACCTATAAGACCTACTATAATTAATTAACCTTAATAAAATAACTTAACTTAAACAAATAACCTATTAACTTAACTAATAACTAAACTAATTAATTAACCTAACAAAACAAATTTCCTCTGTCTAGAATCCTTAATTCATTCTTAATCTTCACTGTCTGAAATCCCTCATTCACCATTGGAATCCTTTTCATTCTCAATCTTCACTGTCTGAAATCCCTCATTCATTGGTTTTTCTTTGTGCATGGAATCCCTCAATTTCCCTCATTTGTCGGTTTGTCTTTGTGCGTGGAATCCCTCAATCACCCTTATTTGCTTATCACTGTTGTATCCCTCATTCGCCTCCCTTCAGCACTGTTGCCCTTCATTATTGTGACAATCTGTGGTAATGCAAATTGTTTTGCTTCTTTTTGCTCATGCTTTGTTTGTTTATCAAATTTTCTGAAATGGATGTCTTGAAATGGAGGAATGAAATGTATGCTTTATTCTCAACCACTTTGACTTGCTCCTAATTCAAATTCCCCATTAGAATTTTTAAGAATTCAATTTCTTAATTCCAACTTAGGAGAAAATCATTAATAAACTGATATTTTGTTGTATCTTGATGTTACGTGCATCAAGTTTATAATGTTTGGTCATTAAGAATGGTTCTTTAAAACTTTACTTGAAGATACGTAGTTGTTATAACTTTCTTCTGACATCAACTTTAGCTGAGATATCTATAGTTCTGATTAATTACGTGATATCTACTTAATTGTTAATACATTTAATTATTGACACTTAATGATTAATTCTTTAAAATGCCTAAGACACTCACTTTAGTTCATTTTTGATCTTAGGTACAATTTGAATGCATAATAGCTAAAATGAGCCGAAAGCATACTTATTGAGCCATCTTCTTAAGATTCACAGTTAATTGGCTTCATGGAGTAAGAAGGAGAAGGATTAGAATGAAGAGGAGACAAGAAAATACCAAAAGGAATGAAGATATGCAAAGTCATGGCTATGGAAGGTGTCATGGCCGTGAGACCTTATCACGCCGATGACAAGACAATGTCACACCTATGACAAAATTGTCATGGGCGTGACACTCCATGACACATACTCAAAGGAGTAACACACCAAGTCACGCTCATGAACTTGCCACCTGTACCTCCTATAACCTAGTTTTTTACTATAAAAGCATTGTTTTGAGATGACAGAAAAGGGGGTCTCGAACAGACGTGATTTTCTTCATTCATTCTTCGATTTTTGACATCTCTAAAGGGGATTCATGGCTCTTTCCTGTAGATTGATGGAGAAGATGGATGTCTAACCTTCCCAATGTCGAGGAGCACATTTAAGCATATCGTCTTTGTGTCATTTTCTTTCCCTCTTTTTTGATTGTTTATGTTATCTTGTGTTTATTAATTGGGTATTATGTAAGAATGATCTTTATGTTCTATTGGATTGTTTTTATGAGAACCCACCCATTGCTAGAACTTTAAATATGATACATAATAGTAAAATTTGAATTTGTTTGTGTCAACTAATGGTATTATATCATTAAGGATAACGTAACTAGGTTAAACAATGCGAGTTTGTGTGATAATTGCTTATATTGGTATATTTTTCTCACTCATAAGGTAGCTATCCAATTAAACTTAGAGAGCTCTAGGTTATCCAATAGTTAGGGATAATTAATGTACTCTTCTTGATTAACTACGACCTAAGGAAGAAATAAGATTAACAGAGTTTCTTATTAGTTCACGATCAGTAGTCTAAAGATAGGTGGGAATATGATAATGTAATGACGTATGTTAAATTATGCGTAGGCCTAGATTAAACTGAAGAATCAAATTTTAAACCATTCATCAATTTTATCACTTTGTTGCTGTTTAATTTGAGTTGCTTTTATATATTCATTTTTACTTTGTTTTCTAATTTGCATTGAACCAAAGCCCCCTATTTTAAACATATGTATAATTTAGGAAAGTAATTGGATTTAATCTGTGTGGGATCAACCTAGACTCACTACTACTATAGTTATAGGTCTAATTATTTTGTGTAGTGTCACGACGCACTACGTCATTGCATCTTTTGTAAGGATGTTTAACTTGTTCCAAGTGTTGAGATACTTTGTCATCTTTCTATAGTTCTCTTTGACTATCATTAAAAAGATGGTATAGTCATAATAAATCTTCTAATTTTTTCTACTTCTGGTTGAATTCAAGTTGTTTACATATAGATGAATTCAAATGTTTCAACCAAAGAGTGTTCTTAATTCGAGTTTGGTTGATCAAAGGTCATTAGTAGCATTAACATATGTTGAAAAATTGCAAAATCTTGGATCCAATCCAGTTTATATAGATGTTTCTCGTATGTAAAAGCATTATTTATACCAATTACAATTAACTGATATAAACTAGTTTTGGTTTTGTGGATTCTTATGTATAATTATTTCAAAAGGAAAGAGCATTAGAATTATTGCATATTATGAATGACAAGTATTGAAACTGATAGTTATTTTGGATGCAAATGCTACGCTTCCCATATTTATAAGACTGGAGCTGGTATACATGAGAAGAAGTGGTTGATGGTAGGCATGATTTAGCTTCAAGAAACTTAGACAACTTATATTACTCAATCCTCTGTCCTTCCTCATTGTTTTCTAAAACTGGTTTCCTTTGATTGTCTTTGTTAACTCTCTATATAATCTATTCCTAGGTCAAATATTGACAGAAGAATTAATAGTTGTTTTCTTCTTTTATCGTCAAATTTCTAAAATATCTTTTTGCATGACATATTTTTTTGTATATATTCTTTTCTACTTTTGGTAGGTATATTAATGAACATAAATGACTCTTTAATTGGTGGGTGTCATATTAAAGTGACTTGTGTGATGCTATGTTGGAAAAGTTGGAACATTTAGGATTTATGTTCAATACCTAACAAATATTATCTTATATTTGGCATTGATGTTATCTTTGTAGGTAAATTTACATTGTGATTTTCTTTAGTATGTGGATGGAATCATCATCATCATCAACTAATACAATAGTAAGTTTATATGTAGGTAATGTGGTTTCCTATTGTTGGCTAAAACACATAAAGGACTTTATGGACTAATCATAATCCTGGCTTGAGATTTTATGGATGCTGTAATTACCCGGTGAGAATTTATTATTATTTGATTAAAAAATTATGTTTAAGGTTTAGTTAATGAAATTAAATGTTTTAGGTTGGGAAATGCAACTTTTTCAAATGGTACAATGAAAAATTTACCGAGAGAATCATTTAAGTGATTCAAAAATTATAGAAAGAATTATCAATGTTAAAGAAGGAGGTTGAAACAAGCACAACTAAAGAGTTTGAAAAATAAATGAAGCTTTTGAAGGAGGACATAAATTTATCGAGAAAAGAGAAAAAAAGAATTAAGTTTATGTTAATGAACATTGTAATAGGATTTGTTATAGTTTTAGAAGTACTTACATTATGGAATGTTGTACTGAATTTCAACAATGTAATGGTTAATATTAATTTCAACTATATTAAAAAATTTTGGTTTTGAAATTTATATATGAATTTTTTAATGAATAAAAAAGAATACAACTATATAAAACCAATAGACAATGAATAATTCACTCCTTGCATATCTTGTAAAAAATAACCCTTTTGCCAAAAAGAAAGACATATTCACAAAAACAAGATCT
>JAOQML010000195.1:24598698-24616423 GCA_027568935.1 Erythroxylum urbanii | reverse complement strand
TAGTTTGACTTTTTGCGTCTCAGTTTGACCGTCTCATTTTGCTTCGTCTCAGAATGACGTCAGCAATCGTCTTATGATGTCAGCATCGTCTCATTTTGGCTAAAGCATCTTCTAGTCCAAATTTGATCCTCTCGATGATATACTTAGTCATCGAGGTCTTCATAAGAATTGTAGTTCTTGCAGTCCTCTTTCCATCTATCCAAAGAAACCCAAGTTTGGATGTTTTTGGGAGAAGTTATATCAATAGTCCTGAAGTAAGTATATGTGTAAGTGAGGACTTATCCACGCTGATCATTAAGGGATTCAAGTTGACAGGTAGGAGTGGACTAGTCTATTATTCTAAGAGCTGAACTGAAACTAGAGAAGGGGAGTTTTAAGAAAAAAATCCGATCATGGTCAAGGTGTTCTCTTTGGAAGATAACTTACGTATTAAGAAAATCTGCATGCATGAAAGAGTTAGACTCCGAAAAGCGAGGTCTAACAGCTGTGGTATCAAAGCAAGCAAGTCTGAGTCAGACTCCGGAAACAAGGTCGGACACAATTTTATGGTATCAGAGCAAGTAGGAGTTAGACTCCAATAACGGGGTCTAACAATTTTTATGGTATCAGAGCAAGTAGGAGTTAGACTCCGATAACAGGGTCTAATAATTTTTATGGTATCAGAGCAAGTAGGAGTTAGACTCCTATAACAGGGTCTAACAATTTTTATGGTATCAGAGCAAGTAGGAGTTAGACTCCGATAACGGGGTCTAACAATTTTTATGGTATCAGAGTAAGTAGGAGTTAGACTTTGATAACGGGGTCTAACAATTTTTATGGTATCAGAGCAAGTAGGAGTTAGACTCTGATAACGGGGTCTGACAGGTTGTGTATGGTTCATTATCACTGGCTATAAATGTATTATCCACTGAGCTGTGTAGCTCAACCCCCTTTTCTTCCCTCCTCAGGTGCAAACCCAGAAGATAGTGATCCCTGCAAGGCATCGAAACCACATTATTAGTTAAAGGCATTTGGACTAAGTCAGTCCTGTAATAGCACATTTGGCATATCAGCATGGAGCACTTTGTATTTTGAATTATGTTGATGTGTAATATGGTTTGTAATAACTCTGACAATATTTTCCAAATGAATACAATGAACTTAAATTTAAATTCAGTGGTATGATTCTGTTATATTAAAGGTTTGGATATTGAGATGTGCATGCTTTGCTTGACAAATTTGCTAATTGGTGTTAGTTTTAGAATAGCACGTAAGTGGGAAGGAGCGCATATGAAAAACACAGACGAAAGGAATCGTCTATGATGACGTCACAACATAGACGAAAGGAAAAATATAGAGGCAGAGTATCGTCTGTGCTGACGTCAGAACACAAAGGCAAGAAGAAATAGAAAGGAGAGGTATCGTCTGTGATGACGTCAGAACACAAAGGCAAGGGAAAATATGAAGGAGAAGTATCGTCTGTTCTGACGTCAGAACACAGAGGAAAGGATGAATCAAGAGTAAAAGGATCGTCTGTGAGGACGTAAGGACACGGAGGATAGACTATAGATGATACGGGGTCAATACAAAAGATAAAAGTCAAGCACAGAGGATAGATCATAGGCCAAGGATTATGAGAAGGAGTTAAGAAGTGATATTAGTTGAAGAGGATCCATCTATGTAACTATTCCTACTCTTCGTCTGTGTTACTGTTCACAGACGAATGAGTTCGTCTATGTTATTGTTTCTACTCTTCGTCTGTGTTACTGTTCACAGACGAATGAGTTCGTCTATGTTATTATTCCTACTCTGCATCTGTGTTACTGTTCACAGACTAATGAACATCGTCTATGTTATTGTTCATAAACTCCTTTTGCGTTTCATTTCTTCTAAGTTCGTCTATACCTATCTTCTATCCCATTGTTGACCCCTCAAACGATAGAATTGGACTCCGAAGTCTTCATGGAAGTTGTAGATTTTGGAATTCTCTTTCAAACCATATAAAGAACACCTTGATCCAATTCCTTTAGAGAAATTTATGGCAATTGGAAAACATCGTCTGTGTTACTGTTCACAGACTTTGTCTGTGGTACTATTCACGGTATCGTCTGTGTTATGGTTAGCGCTATCGTCTGGGTTACTATTTATGGAATATCTTCTATCACATTTTTGACCCACTAAATGATATAATTGGCCTTCTTGATCTTCATAAAAGTTGTAGTTCTTGCAATTCTCTTTCAGACTAGCTAAAGAAACCCTGATTTGGATGTCTATAGAAGAAGTTATGCTAACAACCCTGAAGCACGTATATGTAAAATATGGACTCGCTAACGCTGTCCTTTGAAGTTCTTTAGGTTGAAATGGATAAATGATAGTCGAAGAGCAGTGCTGAACTAAGAAGGAGAGTTGTTGAAGGAAAGTATGGGTGATGACCACGAGTAATAAGTATACGACAGTGGTGTATTGGAGGAGAGACGATAAAACGATAATGGTTAAGGTGTTCTCTTTGGGAGATAACCTCACGTATTAAGTTACGTTGCATGCCAATTGGACTTCGAAAACGGGTTCCAACAACTAGAGTCATATAGAGGATCTTGGAAGACTTGTAGGTGGATGTACTATAAAACTTTATTTTGGTTTTGGTTATCGCATGTACACATAAAGAAGTGAAGGATCTTACAAAATTTTATTGTGAATTATATATGAAAGTTATGTATGAAATTTGGTTTAGATGAGTTGAAATATATTGGAGGATAGGAAAATTACTTTGTCAAGAAGTTTGACATGGAGATGGATAGTTAAGTAACATGCATAAGAACTATATTAAAATTTCTTGCAGGAGGTTTTAAGTAAATATAGAGGAAACTTTTTCGAAATTTTTGTAAAGTGAATATTAATTGCTAGAATAATGATGTTTTGAATAGAAAATTTTGAAAATTGAAATTTTAGATAATTAAGAATATGGTAACACTCGATATTCCAATTCCATTGTCGGGTATAAGGTGTTAAATAAAGAGTAAGACATAATGTTTTCACTCTTAATCTCCACTTTTAATCTAGAATAAACGTGATAATAAATTGTTAATTACTTAACTACCTTGTACTAATTAAAATATAAAAACTCAACTAATGCAAATTAGCTCTATCAAGGTATCATAGCAATAGGTTTCTTTGGCAAATGGTCAATTACAAGGTTAAAACAAATAGTATATTACAAAAATCAGCACTTTGTTAGTATTTAAAAAAATCAAAAGAGCTAAAAGAGGCTACTAAGTAGTAAAATAATATGACATTTTCTAAAATTAGAAAACCTCTTCCATTAATCAAAACATTTAGTTTAGTTATTCAATATAAATGATAACTTAATAACAATAACGTAAGGACTGAATTTAAAGAAGAACACAACAAGGTAATCAAAAGCAAATTCAAATCATAAAGAGTAAGACACAATGTTTCCACTCTTAATCTAAAATAAAAAGTGATGATAAATTGTTAATTACTTAACTAGTTTGTACCAATTAAAAAATAAAAACTGAACTACTACAAATTAGCTCCATTAAGGTTTCATAGTAACAAGTATCTTTGCTAAATGGTCACTTATAAGGTTAAAATATTTACTTTAGTTATTCAGTATGAAAGACAACTTATTGACTATAAGTTGAGAACTAAATTTAAAGAAGAAAATAATATGATAAGAGTAAATTATAGCAGACAAAAAGTGAGAGGGTACTAACATTTTAGGATAAAGGAGGCAACAAGGTAATGCTTATTCATCATAGCTTAATAAGACATACTATTGATATGTGATATAAGAAGCATAGTTTTCCTTCAAATTTCAATTTAAACAGAGATAGATAGATATTAGGAATGTAAATCAAACAAGTTATTCAATTTTTAGTGAACTAAAATCCTACAATGAAGTGTTAAAAGTTGAATATGATACAAACACAAAATCTTCCAAGGTTTTCTTTAAACAAGGAAAAATAAATGCAACTTATTTTTGATGTAGTCTAAATTTGGAGCTATGTGGTTTGCGCCTAGGATTGAGAAAATTTTACTTTTAAAATTGAAAAACCCAAGCTATAAGTGAGGTAAAGGATAAAGGAACTAAAGTAGTCTTTGTAGATCACTCCACACTAACTGGGACTACCATTGTACCTACATGTACATTCAATGAATAAAAGGAAGCATGAAAAGGATTTTGGAGCACATAGGAGGCAACCTAAAACACATGTCCATTTATGGGATTGCCTCCCATGTATAACCCAAAAAAAGAAAGCATCCAAAACACACGACATATTCAAATAAACAAAGTAGATACAATAAACTTAAGATGGGATCACATGAGACGCAACCTAAAAAACATATGTTCCTAGATAGGATTGCCTCCCATGTGTAGCCTACAAGAAGAAAACATCCAAAACGTACAACATAGTCTAACAAACAAATTAGATAGGCAATAATAAACTGAAGACACTATAATTCTTTACTAGATTAAACTCAACATATTGTCAAGTTAAAAATGGTAAAGACTTTGTAGGGCGATTGGTGACGACTTCATAGGACGATTAGTGATGATTTCATAGGGCGATTGATGACAACTTCATAAGGCAATTGGTGACAACTTCATCGGTGACCAATAACTGTTGCTATGGGGCGATTAGAGAACTTGATGAAGGAGGGCGATCGGTGAAAATAAGGAATTTTTACTTTGTTAGGAATTTTAACTTCGTTAGTGAAAATTATGACTTAATTAGTTAACTTAATTTGTAACTTTGTCGTAGTTACTACTTTTAATTAGTTAACTTAATAAGTTAACAGGTTAATTAATTTTTAGGTTAATAAAAGTTAAGGTTAACTTATCTGTCAACTTAACAGGTTAATTAGTTAAGTTAATTTGTTAAGTTAACTAAAATTAGGGTTAATTAATTACAGTGGGTCCTAAAGGTAAAATTATTAAATTTTATTTTTAAAAAGCGAGTCCCATAATGCAACGTGGATCTAACGTGGTAGTGTAAAACCCACTTAATAAAATAATATAAACATCTACTAGGTCATCGCTGATTTGGTAGAAAACTGACGGTGTCATATAACTGTCAGACCTGATAGAAAACTAATGACATCACATAGCTGTCAGTTTCTCCATTATTTTATGGTTATTTTTAAATATTTTCTAAAATTTAGGGTTTTATTTATTCTTTCTGAAATGTTAGGGTTAAATTTGTCGGAGGATGTAAATCTTATAGTCAAAAGTGACCCTTTTGCCTAATTCTTGATTACATTTACTTCAAATTATTTGCAATTTCAATTTCCATTTTACATTCTTTACGCCTCTCCTCTTGACATTAGTTACTCGTGCCATGTAATGATAGATAAATAATTAAGGTTTATGGAATTGAGATTATAGAAGTATTATTTTTCTTTTATAGGGGATCCTTTATACCTAATCTTTATTCTATTTCTGGATATTTCCCTTTTTCCTTAATCTTATCACCCACCCTTACTTTTATGGTAAGAACTAGAAAAAACCCTAATCCTACAACTAGGGCTCTCATATATGGTAGAGCTACCTGCACACCCTCCTTATCCCATACCTCCTCCTTATAAGGATTAGTACCTTAATATTGATTCTCTTTAATTCCAAAATTATACTTCTTCAGACATAAAAATCATGTTCTCCCCTACTAGTTTAGAACAATTCAAGGATTATAACCTTACTTGTTATTTTATTAATCAAGGGTGAGGATCCTTTCTTATTAAGACCTATCATATCAATCTTACCAATGTTAGGTTATTTTATACCAATGTTCATTATAAGGTGATTCGTGATGATATATATTTTCTCCAAATTTACTTATGATTCTATCAATGAGATCTTTGGCATTTCTATTCCTGAAAACCCTGCATACTATAGTTGTCGCACTAAATACAATATCTGACCCTATTCTACACTTGATATAATCAAAATCATTTTTTAGTTAGGCACCCATAAAGAGGTTCATAGGAAACCCAATGATGTTCGTGGCCTTAATGTTATCCCTCGCTTTCAATACCTATTCATCAAGTATAATTTTGTGAGTACCAATGATCAATTTATTTTTCTATGCCATGGTGACCTTTAGTTCCACTCCACTCTTATGTCAAAAAAGCATATTCATCTTGGTTTCTTTCTTTTGCTCAATATGGTCCATTTCTATCAAACCAAAAAAAAAGGAACCAAAACATTCCATATCCCTTCATTTACCAGCATATTCATATTCTTCCCACTGACAATGAGATTGCCTTTGATTTCTTCTTTGACTCCGCTACTCTTAAGCATATGGGGTACAAATTAATTGAGGATTAAATGACCATACCACACTTGCATCTTAGTCTCAGTAACTCTCCCTAATATATGAGTCTTTTTCATATGTTGATGGTCCCGATGAGCCCCTGTTGAGCCACACTATTGAGCTACCTGCAGAACATGATGCCACCACCTCTTGGCCACATCATTGCTCCCTCCAAGATGCCCTTCTAGTGGCCATTAAGTACCATTTTAGCATCTTATGAATAGAATTTGATTCTTTTCGAGACATTATGATGAATTGACTTGAAAATCTATACAGTTTGATCAAGTTTTGTTTTTCCCCTCCATCTAGTTGATCTTTTTATGTTTCCAAAAATGGAGAATAATTTTTGTGATATTAGAGGGAAATGCTACAATTCGGGGGGAGTAATTGTCATTTTATATGTAGTGGACAATTACAGATATTTCTTTGATAATGAATAAGTTTTTGTTAAATTATGCTCTTAATATTGAACTATATTTATGATATTGATTTATTTTATGCAGGAATTAAGGGGGAGATAATTAATATCTTAATGTGAATAACTACCTGTATGATTAAACTCTCTTATTGCTTTATAATATCACAAATGTTTTGTCATCATAAAAGAAGGGGAGATTGATAAAACAAAGGTGGTTACAATCAATGTTTTGATGATAAAAAAATAGCGTTACTATATGAGTTTAATGTTATTGATGGGAAGGAATATAAGAATAAGATATCACCAAATCAAAGGATTATGAAAGAAAGACAAAGTTCGCAATCTTTAATATCAATATTAAGTTATGAAGAAGATCAAAATATATTGAGGTTATTTTTATGTATTACTTATTGTAAGCTTATCTTATATATTTTTTGATAAACTAAAAGACTCATCATGTATAAAATTTTCACTTTACTTTATTATATGAGTCTTTCCATTTACCTAAAGGTATTAAAGTTTTGTCTTTAATATAAAATTATCTTGATCTTTCAAACAAAGTTTGGGGAACTTTTTATAATGCTTAATTCATAATGCATTTATCAAATTGATTTTGAGCATTTAAATGTGTTAAAATCATATTTTTTGGGTGATTGGTCGACCTATAAGGGTCAGTGATTAACCACTATAAGTTAGAGTTGTTAAATTTAAAGTACCGAGAGTTTGTTGTAACACTGGTTGATGTATTAGTCAACTAATATGCCATATTGGTTGACGAATACAACTATTAAATCTAAAGCTTTTAATGCATACCAGTTGACCAATATGCTTATCGGTTGACCAATGCTTTGCATATAGATAGTGTAACATTGGTTATTAGCTCCAATGATTAGGAAGGTCCCAAAACACTATAAATAGGTATTTTCTTGTTAGATTTAGTATTAAGAAGCATTTAAGTGTCTTTTACAAACTTCTCTAAGTATTTTTCAATCATTTGAGCATTCATTGTCTCATTTTACATATGTGAGCATTTTTGTGATTATCAAAATATCCAAGTGAGCGAGTTTGAGTTGTAAGCTATTTTTAGGGTTTATGACTAATGTATTAGGAATACCTAAAGTGGTTAGATGTTCTTTTTCACCTTGAAAGAAAAATTATAGTGGAAATTCAAGACAAGTCCTAAGAATGGATTTAGACAAGGATTGTTTACTGAATCACTATAAATCAGTTGACATTTCTCTCCCTATTCTCTTTACTTTATTATTTATAAACATATTTAAATTCCTTTACTTTGATTTCATTTTTGCATTTGCGATAACTTGTAGGCATTGTTTTTATAAGTTAGCATCGTTTGATTAAAATCTTGAATTTACCCTATCCACCCCCTTTTAAGTGCCATTAGGGGATAACACTTTCAATATGTTGTCAAATAAATATTTAGTCTTTTTATATTGGAACTTCCTACAATAAGTTCTATTTCTTTTCTTATAATAAATATCCATCTTTAAGAACTTTGTATCTAAGTTTTGCTTATGAATATCTTGTTTATAATTTAAAAAGATCTCATTTTACATTCTTAGTTGAACCATCTCCCATTAAACCAAAATATGAGTTATTGATTTATTATACTATTTCACCACTCTCTTTCCCACACTTTCCATAAGTGTATGATCAATTATATTAAAATCTACAGGGAGGTTAGATGATGTGGGGGTCTGACATGATGTAAACCTTTTGAACTAGTATAAATGAAATATAAGGTGTACAAAAGTCTTAGCAAGTAATCGCTTAACCAATTTTTTACAATTTTATAAAATTTATAATACGTGGGAGAGAGAGCTTGTAATAGGTTCTTCCTTATAGTGAGTGCTACTTGTAAGGTTGTAGCTTAAGAAACACCCATTCACAAGTGAAATTTTTTGTTAGACCTTCTTCTATTTGCTTATTGCTTCATATTATTTGAACTCTCTTTAAACAAAACCTTGTCATTGTTAGTGTTATTTCCTTTCATTAATCACTTGATCAATATATAAGGCATGGGAACATCATATGAAAAGGACTAGATATCTGTATATAACCTCAAATGGTGTTCATTTGATATTTATGTGGTTGGTCATATTATACTTCCATTCAGCTAACATTCAACCTATTTTTATGGAATCATAACAGATGAATCTTATATATTTCCCTACTATTTGATTAATGACCTCTATTTACGTGTCAGATTGGTGATATTGGTTATTGAAAATTTCAAGCTCACTCTTTGTAATATAAATGTTTCCTACCATAGTAGGCTATAAAAAGTTTCAAGCTCACTCCTAGTAATCTAAATGTTTCTTGCCATAAGAGGCTATCAAAAAGTTCAAGCTCTCTCCTTATAATCTAAATGTACTTAAAAATAAAGGATCTCGATTACTCACAATGGATTCAGGTATATTATAAAGGTAATAAATAATTGAGCTATTCCATAAGCAAAATATGGTTATTTCATGGCAATAAAATGTGCATACTTATTAAATAGGTCCACCACCACAAGTATGACTAAATTATCTTTTAAAGGTGGAAGGAAATCAATGAATTATATGATAATTTCCTTCCAACATCCTTCAAGAATAAGTAAAGCTTGAAAAAGTCTTGGATAAGATGAGGAATCATATTTATTTCTTTAACACAAAGATTCTTATTTACTATAATTCTTGACATCTCTAGCTAACAATTTCTAATAAAAAAAGGTTTTATAGCCTCTTTATGGTAACTAAAACCTTTGAGTGTCCTCCTTATGTCTTATCATGCCCTTTAAAAATGATCTTGTATCTTAACTCTAGTTTAAATCCTATTAGTACTCTCCCTTTTCATAGTCTCTGGAATATATTGAAACTCCTTTGTCTGAGAAGAACAAGTCATACAAGATAAGAGGTTACCAGTAAACTATAAAATAAAGCAAAGAAACTAAAATAATTCCTTAGTAATAAAGCATAAGATTTCTAAAATTGAGAAGAATTTAGATTTTTTGATCTAATTTATTGGATGACGCTTTCACGTCTACCTATTGTAATGCATTCAATTTCAAATACTTATAACTAAAGGGAGTATTCTAATCTTTCACTTATTTTACGATGATTAATTTTCTTGAATATAAGCCGTTTTTATATGCATCGGGCATAATATATGATTTTATGTTTTTATTTTTCTTTGGTGAAATTTATGGTTTGTGGTTGGAATCTTGAATGCTATGATTCATATATGTTGATATTTTCTTAAGGAAGCCTTTAATTTTTTTTATTGTTGTTTAGAAATAATACTTAAGTTAGGATACATTTTTTGTTTGAGTTTTAATACATGAGAGAGATGAGTATGATTAGTGATTTTTTCTAAATGACTAAAAGTATTTAATTGGTTTTATTGAATGCAAATATGCAAGACTTAATGTACTTTAATACACATGTGAGCTTTTAACCCTAGGAGCAATTCATTACATTTGTGCCTATATTTTTTTTGTGTTATGAAACATGACTTATTTATGCTAGAACTTGCTCTTGTATATATTTTAAGACCTCCATTTTGGTGAATTTATACATGAAGATAATAAGGCAATGATGTATAACCATTTTTAGCCTATAAAAGCCTATATCAACTTTTACTCCTAAAGAACCAATTTGAGTCTAACCTTCTTTGCTTGTATATTAACCATGTTACAAGCCATTTTTACCATTCTTTTCATTGATTTTCTTAATAATTATGAGCCCATAAATTGAAAGAATTATATAAAGCTTATTCACATAGGATTTTAACCACTTTCATGAAAAGTAAATTAGTTGATTCAAGTTATAGTATTTTGATTTCTCAGTTTTAGTAGAATGAGCGAGAAGTATAGTAAAAAGGAAAAAAATCTCCTATTTCATGTTTCTTGCTCTTAAAAATATGAAAAAAAGAAAAATAAAAAAATGATGATGTGATTAAAATTATTTGAATGAAGTGAAATTAAGATTGATTTAAGTTAAAAATTGTGTGAATAAGTTTATATATTTCCTTCAATTTTTTAAACCTAAAATTTTCTTTCTTGTTACATCTTTACCTAAGCCATATTACAACCCTTATCAAGATCTTTTGATTTATGCATTGAGTTGTCAATGGAAGAGATATGATTCTCGAGCAAGCTTATATAAAGACTTTGAGTGCATAGAGTGAAATTCATAAAAGAGTGTTAATTATTGGCTCATTTGATTTTGATCAAATTAATGAGACGTTGTATTTTCTTTCTCAAAATTTATCCTATGAATGCTTATTATCTTAAATGTTATTTTATGTTAAACATTTAATGTATATTAACTTTTGGAATATTTTTGGATAATATGAAAGAGGACAACAGGCTGCTAAGAGGATGATTCATATATTGAATTTATGTATGCTTGAGGACAAGCATAAGTCTGGTGTGAGAGAACTTGATAAGATGAGATTAAATCATATTAATTGGACTTATCTCTTTTGTTTTGAGTTAAATTTGGTGCCTAATTGGTAAATTTGATATTTATTTTATTTTAGGATGTAACAAATGGAAAATAGATCAAACTTGGATTCAAATATCTAACTGGAGCATCATTTGTTAAAACCATGAATTTTGGAAAGATATAGTTAAAGATGACATATAGCTAAAATTGATAAGACAAGATCATGCCTGGAGTCACACTCGCTCTAGAAAGTTCAATCTAATTAGGGGACTTATTCTCAATCCTATTATGCAGGAATTTTGATTCGTTTAAAGGATTATCTTTAGAATATCAATAGAATATAATTCTCAAGTGGAAAAGAACACATTACATATCATAAAGAAGACATTACAAATCATTCATGAAAATTATGGATCATTAAACTTATGGATATTAATAGAATAATCAACAATAAATTACTTTGTCAGATTAATCAATATTAATTATTAATGAAACAGAAGAATAAGAAACAAAAAAACACTTGAATTAAAATAAAATATAGGTTTAGAACAAAACCTTCCAAAGTTACAGACAGAGTTTTAATTCCCTTTGGATAAAAACATTTAGATTTAGCCACTCATTACTATCTTTTTCTCATTACGGATAGAAGAAAAAGACAAAAGAAAAGAGAGTCACTTATTCTTTCCTCTCCTAACAAACTATGGTTTAAAAATATTCCATGGATAATGATTGAAACAAATTACAATCCCCATACAATAGAGCTGAAAATATGGTCTCCTAATCATATTGAGCTTCCCAGATTTTAGTAATATGTCATCTTTTACTATATCTTCCCAAAATTCTTGGTTTTGACCAATAATGCTCCAATTAGATATTTCAAGTCAAATTCGACGTAATCTCCAGTTACTACCTCCTAATACCAATTTAATACCAAAATTAGCCTAAAGAAAAAGAGATATGTTCAACTAATATGACCTAAACACATCTTATCAAATTCCCCCACGCCGAACCATGTTTGTACTCAAGCATAAAATTTAATATATCAATCGTCCACTTAATAGCCTCTCATCCTCTTTCATGTTATCCAAAAATATCATAAAATTTAATATACATTAAAGGTTTAAGATAAAATAGCAATAAAAGGAATAAGCACTCATATGATAAATTTTTAGAATGAAAATACAACTTCTCATTAATTCCATAAAAATCAAATGAGACAAGGATTAACACTGACATTCTCATATCCTAAAATGACTAGGTGGCCTGCCCGACACCTCGCGATGGCCCTCTAGTCAATATTTGATCTAGCTGGAAAGCTTCTATGGAGCTAAGCCTATTGTCCTTTTTACCTAAAAGCCTTAACTTAACATTAAAAGATATAAACAATAGAGTTTTTTTTAAAATTTTGGCAACACAACGGTTGTATTTTGACCTTCCCAATATTTCCAAGCCTGTGTAAAAATTCAAAAACACTTCTATAATCATCTCAAAATCCCCACTACAAATTTTAGACTTTAAGTCCATTCACAAGCAATCTCAATAATCACTTTGTATTTTGACCTTCATAATATTTTCAAGCCTCTGTAAAAGTTTAAAAACACTTCTATAATCATCTCAAAATCTCCACTACAAATTTTGGACTTTAAGTCCATTCACAAGTAATCTCAATAATCACTTCAATAATTTAAAAAAAAAGCTCAGACATATTCATGTAGTTAACTTTAAAACATTGACATTCATGCATTCTTTACACAAATTACAGTCCAAAACATATTTATGAAATGGAAACATTCCCAAAACATTTACAAGGAAAAAATGCCGACATAGCAGCATGTAACGAAATTGACTACTCGTGAGGTGGAGTCCCTACTACTGAAGCCCCTGAGCATGCACCTGGGAGGTTTCATTTAAAAACAGAAAAAAGACTATGAGCTAAACGAGCTCAGTGAGTGCTAGATTTTCTATTCAAATCATAATTAAGAATTTTAACCTCCCTAAAAAAATTCATCTCAATTCATATAATTTAATACTAATATGAAACATATATGCTTCCCAAAATCTAGTTTCTTAAATCGCTTTTCGAATAATTAGTGGTAGCATTAAAAATGTTATGACATAGTCTTTCACTAACTTCTTTGTCATATGGTACCCTCAGGCATAAAGTCATGGAGCTGGTTCTGCTTGCTTATTCGTGATTGGTTAACCACTAGTTACAGAGCTGGTTCTACATCATTTACCCACAATTGGTTAACCATTAGTTACGGAGCTAGTTCTACATCGCTTACCCACAACTGGTTAACCACTAGTTACAGAGCTGGTTCTACATTGCTGACTCGTACTAGGTTAACTGCTATATACAATAGTTATAGAGTTGGTTCTATATCGCTTACCCACAACTGTTTAATCACTAGTTACGGAGTTGGTTCTACATTACTTACCCGTACTAGATTAACCGTTATACACTAGTATAATAACATGTATAGAACCGTTCAGTATACTATAGGCTAAAAACCATTTCCTTTTTATCAACCAATAATATCATCTCATTGTAAACTCAAATCATATAAAATTTTACTTTCAAACTTCAATTCATATATTGCTAAAACATAAACTTATAATAGCAATATTTACATAAAACTCATAATCAATATTCACTTTAGGATAGAATAGAAATCATTTTCATAAAATCAATTTAAAGCACACTCACTGTTTTGCAAACTTATCGCAAGCAAACTTACGCATTCAGTGCCTTTCCTTTACCTACAAATTTAGAAATAAGACATTAAAATTATAAATTCAATTTAATCGAATTTGAGATTAGTATTTAATCATATAACACATAAACTAATTGTATTTTTGCTTACTTCTGTAAGCTAACCTATTGTTCTCTGTTTCTAAATATAACTTCGAAAGTCACTTAAATACCATATTTTACCCATTCTAACTTACCAATTTCTTGAAAATACTATCTCACCCAATTTAATTCACCATATCACTATCATGCATGATGAGTCACGATTATGACTTCTGTCTAGAATTCATACCTCCACTTGTTCCTAAATTTTCATATAGTATACGTTCACATTAGGTTTTGAGGTCTTCTAGACATTTGTTTCCCTATGTCTCTAATTTCCATATTATCAAAACCAGGCAATTTGAAGTTCTAAATCAAGAAACATGAACCAAACATCACAAGCTACTCCAACATAGAGGCAACATCAAATCACCATTATAAATCTCAAATTACAATATGTTTCAGCTAAAATTAGGTCAGGGTTTCTTCTAGAAATTTTTAATAATATGTCTTAGGTTTCATTTCCAGTTAAAATCACCCAATTTTGAGGTCTGTAGACCGATTTATGGTCAAAACAATGGGACTAGTTCAAACAAACTTAAGATAGAATTCTACTACACGTTACTCTCTCATCATATTCAACCAATTCCATACAAAGAAACACCAAAATAATACCAAGGCACCATTGATCTTAAACACATCCATCTCATACTAAAATCCACAAAAATTAGGAATTTAAGCTAGGAAAACTTACCAGTTTTACCTCTAATCTTTTGGGTATTTATTGAACACCTTTACTTGATCAAGACCTATTCAAATCTCCATCAAAACCCGTCAACAATGGAAGCCCTTGTCTTCCTCTCTCCGTGTACGACCTTCACACTTGCTTCTCTTCTTTTCACTTTTTTTTTGGTCTCTCACGTTTACTCTCTCTCAAACACTCATGGTTATGTTAAATAATGAAGTTAAATGTCTTACTTTATGCTTTTTATACTCATTTACTAGATTCCACATGTCACCTTCCCATTGGTTCTCTTCTAATTACTCATCCTTCTACCAACACCATATAAAATGATCAAATTGCCCTATAATGAATACCAAAAAGACCAAATTGCCCTTTAATGCAATTAATTCACCAACTAATTGAATTAAATCCAAAAATATTCCATAATTATCTTATCATCAAATTGACCATGAAATACTCAAAGTAGGGTCAATATTTATTGATTGGATGCTTTAAAATTTTTTGAATGAATTTAAAATCATTAATACCCATTACTTTCTAGAAAGGGTATTTTAGTCCTAAACTTTTAGAACTCCTGAAATCCATCCTATCAGACTTATTTTTTATTCGTTTCATTATCATTGCACTCTAATACTTATTCCGGATAATTTTAAATATTTCAAGGTTGAGTCCCCTAAAAATCATTTATCTAAAAACACTATTAACCGAACATAAAATTTATATTCAACAAAAGGAAAGGTTCGGGATTTTACAAACACCCTCTCATGGATTTCACTCTATGCACTTAAAGTGTTTAGGGTTCACTAAACTCTCAAATCAAAACATATTAAGTTATTTCTATAAGCTTACCCATGAATCATATCTCCACCGTTAACAAATGTGAAGTTAATATATATATCAGAGGGTCTTCATAAGGATTGTAATGTTACTTAGGTAAAGTATGGAAAGAAAGTAAATTTTAGGTTTAACAAATTAAAGAATCCATATATACTTTTCCATATAAGTTTTAACTCAAATTGGTTTGGAATTCACTTGATTCAAATCATATAATTTTAATCACATCATCATTATTTTTTCTTTTCTTAAATTTTTTTAGAACAAAATATCAAAAAGTAGTTTTTTTAACCTATAATTCTCCATCATTGTACAAAGATTGAGAAAGCAAAACACTACAATTTAAATTAATTGATTTATTTTTCATGGAAATGGTTAAAATCTCATAAAAATAAGCTTTATACGATTCTTTCAATTTAGGAGCTTCAAATTATTAAGGACATCAAAGAAACAAGGGTAAAAGTGGCTTGTAACAAGGTTAATATGCACATAAAAAAGTTTAAGGCTTAAATTGATTCTCTTAAAGATAAAAATTAAGGTAGGCTTTTGTAGGTTAAAAAAATTTATACCTAAGTGCAACCTCTATATCCTCTTAGTCCTCTCAATCCTGATACATTTTACTGGAAGAACCAGCCTACTCAAAAACTTTCAAGCAAACTCACAAGGGATTTGATGAGAGTGAAGAATCCAGTAGTGGATTGGCACAGGATTTTCTGGAACAAGATTCTACCTAACAAAGTTTCATTCCTCCTTTGGCTCACTATTGAAAATAGAATTAACACTGCTGATCGAATCAGGTACCTTGATGTCACATTCTGTCCATTTTTTTTGCACATAAGGAAGCAAGGGATCACATGTTTTTCATGTGCACTGTAGCCGACAAAATTTGGGAACATGTTAAACATAAATGCCTCTAGTCTATTCCAGCTAACACGTTCACTAGAGTCATTTACTGGCTCTTAACACAAAGCTCTCTTCCTATGTCTACCAAACATGTTTACATAATTGCTACTAGAATGTGTGTGCAGATTATATGGAAAGAAAGAAATTCTAGAAGGTTTGAGTCCAATTTAAATCAGTTGAATCTCTCACCATTGAAATCATTAATGGTATCAGGGAGCTTATGCTTTTGAGAAATCCAACTCCAAATTGCAGCAACAACCTACTATCCTCGAATATTTAACTATTGTATTTGTAATTTAATCAATGACTATTGTTAGGCATAATTACTAAATTTTTTACTTCTTTATTGAAGGGTACTCCCCTTAAATTTCCTTTTGGGATGTAATTCCATTCTTTATCAATGAATATATTTCTTTTAGTTTTCAAAAAAGTGCTCCTATAATCTCCCTAGACCTAAGTCATATGTTGTCCCTAATGCATGCATAAGCTACTCACATTCAACAAAATTAATCAACATAAAATAAGTGAAAAATCATAATATTCCCCTTATTTATAAGCATCTGAAATTAAATGAACTACAGTGTAGGTGGATATGGAGATGTCACCCCTATAAATTGGATAGTGAGAGAAATTTGGATATTTTGATTTCTAGAAATGTTAGGGGATTTCTAGCATATCTTTTTCATTTTACATTATCCAAATAAGTTATTATATCAATCTTCAAGTTAATAGTACATTAAAGTTTGTTTCTAAGCTTGATTAAGAAGAATTTGGAGGATGTGTGCTGCTTTTGTGGAATTGTGAGGATAAATGGCTTGGCATTATGGACCTTGGTAGTCAATATCATATAATTAGGCTACACTATGGGTTATTATGCTTGTGGAGTTCTGTTAAGTATTTTGGAAGTGGAGTTGTGAATTATGGTGAATTGTTAGCTAGTTGATTATTTGAATATGAAGAATGCCTCTACGATATAAACAAAAGACTATAAGAAGTTGAGTCCTTTAGTATGCTTCTTCATTGACATCACCAACTCTAGAGCACATTCTAAGGTTCAAAATTTCAGAGAATGAGGAGTGATATAATAAGAGAAGAAAATTTCACACAGTCACTAAAAAAACTATAATCTCAACATTGATTGGATCTTTAGGATTCGCAAAGTACGTTGAAGACCATAGTGGTATTACTTATTAACTCTGGTATGGTCGAGTCGGTCGTGTTGGGCCCGAGCCCATTCGTAATGACCCACAGGCCGATCGATCCAATCTCCAA
>JAOQML010000195.1:24570660-24594026 GCA_027568935.1 Erythroxylum urbanii | reverse complement strand
TCATCGATAATCAATCACACATATCATACAATAAAAGTCCTCAAAACATTGCAATCATTCAATTTATTCATATCATACGTATATGCAATGCTTATGAGACTCAACTTCATTTAATTACGTTGTTGTGATCAAGTGCCTTTTTCACTGTCCTATATCCGTTGTAAATACCGGGCTTTATCATATTGTCCCTTATCCATTGGGGATACAAGGCTCTTTATACACATTGAGCTATAGGCTCTTACCATAGATATCTGAGCTTTAAGCTCTTTTTCACTGGCGACTCTAGTAACAATTGCCTTTATATTTCATGTATTAATATAATGAAATGCACCATGTGTATTCATTTAGTCACATTCGCATTCTTTCTCATTCACATTTTTCATCGGACTTTTCGTCCTACATTCATCATAATAGTTGAGAATAATTTATTCAATCACATTTACATTCAAGTATCACTTCCAATGTTCTATTCATACATCAAAACACCTCGGACATTAAATGTCCAGAATTCAGTACATACACATCACAATAATTCAGTACACAATTTAACAAAAAATTAAGGTGAGACCATCTTAGGTTACTCACAATTGCTCCTTTCAGCTTATTGCCTTGAAGTCTCGGCAATGTCTGGAAGTGGTCGCTCAATGTGTTCTTCTATAAAATGAACTCATACACAAAATTTACACATTCAGATAAATAGTCAATCATAAGTACATGCATGAATGTATCATGTATTATGCATGTTCAATGACAACTTTTCGGGTATGTTTCCTTAATACACTTTATAAGCAATTACAACACCTTCTAAACATTCTTTAATCTCTAATACTCTTTACTCACTTTAATCCCCTCATTCAATATCATCTACATTCATTGAAGTTCTCATTTAAACCTACATACCTCATATGGTAACATCCTTACTTCAATTAGGTTGAAAAACATCCAAACAAACACCCTTTGATATAGCCTTCCAGGTCACGATTGTGCAGGTGCATGATCGTGACTTTCATCAAAAGTCACGATTGTGCTTCTCCTCCAACCTGCAATATTTTCTTCCTTTTTCTTGCCATTTTTTACCTAGAAACAGAAGTTTTTAGGTAACACTTTCTTCCAATCAAATATTCCTCTATATCTTACTTTTCTAATGACATCAAATTCATACATTTTGGTTCAGTATCGTGCAAGTTATAATCAAAATACCCCATACTATTCTCATACCTTAATAGAACAAAATTCTCAACTTCAAGCCAAATTTTAAGACTCTTAAGGACAGAATTCAAATTCGATTACTCATAAAAATATATCCATATGTCTCTAGTTTACTCTAGATCAAAATTCATCCAATTTGGATATTCACAGATCAAGTTATGGCCAAAATATAGATGTATGTTTAGTAAAACACTACATATAACATACTCCACCACAATTCATTGTCAAAGTTCTATTACTTCTCTATCATTTCTCTATCCTTTCACGTTGATGATTCAATTATACCTCAACTTTCAATTCAATAATTTGCATTCACAATTTACAAGTTCATGAATAATCACAACATAATAACATAACCTAATTCATACTTTTACTTATCACATTTTCTGCACTTCACTAATCTACATTTAACTTCCATTATCACAATCCTTTATACACTTTCTGCACATTTTTTACTGATTTAACTCCTTCATCTCTTTACTTCTATCTCAGAAACTACTTTGTCCTACACCACTCATGCATGCATCTATTTTCAAACATGAAAACATCATCAAAATTTATTTACACTACTATAAAACTCAAAGCGTAACTTACTTGATTTACACTTCATATCCTTCAGTAAAATTCTAGAAATGGGGAGAGAAAATGAGAGGCTTTATTGGATGAAATTAAGACAAGAATAGAGGACAACAAAACAAAATATGGACTAAAATGTTTTCTTTACAAGGAGTAATGTGGGTAAGTCAATAACACAAAAATATCCATCTAGGTGTTTCGGTGATAGAGAGCAAGAAGAAAGTTTTGGTGATTCGATGATGAATAAGACAAAAGAATTGCAAAAATCTCCTTACCAAAACATGACTTAGGTGTCCCTTTTAGGTCTTAACATATGTCTCAAATGCATGTGTTACATTTGTCCACTAATTATGCTACCATTTGTTCCTTAGCTATTGGTCCTTATGTCACACATTAATAGGTCCATTTGTCACTCCATAATTAGTCAATTTGTCAATGACTTACTAATCCAATTGTCACATTTCCATTTATCTCTTATTTTTATATTTTTCTTAGTCTAAAATACTCCAAATATTCAGAAATTTTCGAAATGTCTCCAAAAACACTAAATCAATTTTACTACACACCATTCAATTTTCAAGACAATTAATCTACAATTCACATTTTAGTCACATTAAAATCACTTATACCTGGAAAATGTCAATGAATGCATGTACAATTATTTTAATGAGCGTCAACATTATTCACGTATATATGTATGCCATATGATGCATGAAATACACTTCTAAATTCTCAATAAACTCTCTTATATAGTATCCTAAGGTTCTAACCCTAATCATAGGATAATGGGATGATACAGATCACTATACTCTCTCACTATATATCATGTCTATACATTCTTATATGTTCCTAAAGATGCCAAACTATGCTCTGATACTAAAAATGTAACACACCACTAGCATAGAGCATATACCCGAACATCCAGAGGATATTCAAAAACATACCCGAAGAACATGGCATATTAAAGTGATTACATCAACTTTTTATGGAATCATACAGATCATAAGTATTCAAAAGATCAAAGCTCCTCATGTCATTCACAAAATGAAAATTACTTACATTGTCATTACATTTTATAATCCATGTTCATACATAACATAACATTTGGGAGTTTACGGTTCTATACAAAAAGTTCAACATGAAAGGAGAAGCTAAACAAAAGTATTCTATCTAGATTTTACAGGTATCAACTGACCAGACCTTTGAGCCATTCTTGTTTCCAAAATTGACAGTACCAGACTTCTACTAGAATGCCTAAGAAGTTGGGTCTCCCTTGTACCTGAAAATTAACATTGAAATTTTGATGAGTTTGTGAACTCAGTAAGTAAGCAGTCATCAATATGCTCACTCAAGTCAAAACACAATTATCATATTTATCAATCAAATTCATATGTGTATTTCCAATTCAATAGATGTATCTCATCATTTCATATTAAATATCATATCACAATATACATCATATCTCAACAATACATCATGAATTATAAACATTTGATATAACCATTTCATAATAATCCAATCATTTATCTCAGTCATTCATATCACCAACATGTACATAAACATTGCATATCATTATATCAACACAATTCAGTAATTCTTCGCAACCATATATATATTAAAAAGCCTAGTATCCATAAAGGGTACAGGATAGTAAATGAAATGAGCCCGGTATCTACGATGGATACAGGACAATAAAAATGAAAGTGAAGTCATATATGCAAATGCACATATGACTTCACTTTCATTTTTACTTTGTTGTAACCAAGCGCTTATTTATTGTCCTGTATTTGTTGTAGATACCGGGCTCATTTCATTTACTATCCTGTACCCTTTATGGATACTAGGCTCTTTAATAACTAAGCATGTGGCTCTTTATACACATTTCTAAGCTTTAAGCTCTTTTTTACACTGATCACTCCGGTTACAACTCCTTTATCTGTTCATATATAACAATATGATGGAATGCATCAATTGTACATAATATGTTATCAATAACTTTCATTCAATATGCACGGTCATTTATCACATTCATCGGATCTGAGTTCGACATTTAACATTCAGTTGAGTACACATTTTTCATATCTACATACATATAGAAAGCACTTCCAATACAATCCTGAATATCAAACTCCTAGGACCATCATTTGTGGAATTATCACAATCATATCAATAACAATCCAATATCTAAAAGTTAAATGAAAACAATTTAGTCATAGTGAGAAAACATCTACGTTAACTCACAGTGTACTCCAGATAAGCTATTGCCTTGATGATCCTGCAATGTCTGGATGCTGACGATAAATTTGTGCTTCTTTAGTCATGCAATACTCACATATAGTTCATAAATTACTAAGTTGATCAATCATATGAATATTCACACATACACACACGCTATGTGTGTCATGTTTAATACATACTTTTTTACCTTTCTGGGTATGTAACTATTCATAAATTTTGACCAACAAACGTCGTATTTTGTATACTTCCATTTTACAATTAGCTTTGTACTTTTAAGTTAGCTTGATTTACTCCAAATTCATTAACCATACTCTAAACTTATCCTTGAATATTTCCATGATCAAAAGCTTGTTATAATACACACACAATTGTTACTTTAAATATGGAATTTTAGCAAGCTAAATCTATACATTCACCAAACCTTTTCTAGCAATATATACTCATACATTTACCCCATTCTTATTTATAAATACCCTATGTTCTTCAATGCTCATTCTTCGATACCTTATACACATTACTCATTTCCTTTAAGATCATGTTTTCATTAAAAGAAGTCATTTATTCCTTTAACAAATCAGAATTTCCATATTTAAACTCAATCACATCAAAATAGTCCATTCTTTAGATAATGACATCAATTAACTACATAAACTTATCAAGCTCTTAGCCAATTAATCAAGCAACAATATAGGCTCATTCCTAACCTTAATCAAGTCCAAATATACCAATTTAGATTGAAATTTCCCTGCTGATTCATCATAAATACATGGCTGAAATCAAAATTTCAGAATTCGTCATTAACATCACTAATGTGTGTAACTTTACTACCTTCAATACCTCACGAATTTAACAAGCTTAAATACATCACTAACACCTGAAACTTTCCAGATTTCATGTCCTTTAAGGTTACTTCATTTCAGGTTAATTTAACTTCCAAATTGGTTACACTAAGGCTTACAAAATTTTGCTCACTAACGTCATCAACATTCATTTTTTTACAAACACACCTACAGCTCTAATTTTCCATATTTGAAAACACATTAATTGCACCTATCTTTAGCATGAATTCCTCATCAATTATGCTTTAAATCCCAAATTAAATCATCCATACAACAGTCCATAAACTACTATTTTCGTACATGCAAAAACAGACCAGAAAAGTACTCATTCTTTCTCTATTTTCCAGCACATCTTCAACATCAACATCATATACAATCCATTCCAATTCAATCATCATAATATTTCTATTATAACATGCCATAAAGAACAACATTTTACTTACTTATTTAGCATCCAATTCCAGTTCAAATCATCAAGTCTACCTAGCCCTCCATGCATGCAAAAATCATCCCAAATTAAAGGTAGAAATTGAATGTTTTCTGTTATGATAAATGACAACAATAATCTAGTTCTTTAGCTATTTTGTGAAGGGTAAAAGCATGTAGTTGGTGTGGTAATTTAGTATAGCTTCAAAAGAAACATGTGAATGGGAGATAGAAGCAAGTTTCGATGATGAGAGATGAGAAAAGAAGAAGAATGAACAAGGCTGAAACAACATATGCAGAAACGTTACACCTTAGCTGCTTGATGTCACCATATTACATTAACATATGTCTCTAAGCATGTAAGCCATTTATCCCCTCCTTAAGCTATCAAATGTCACCTATTTACTAGTCCATTTGTCACTCAATCATTGCTGCCATTTGTCAATTAATTATTCATACCAAAAGTCACTCATTTATCTATGCCATTTGTTACTTATTTCATAGGCTTAGTCATCCAAATTTTCAATGTGTCAATTTGTCTTGCTACTTGGCATTTTTCCTAGTCTAAATATACATTTTAATTCATCACTTTTCTACTGGAAACAATTAATTCCAAATTTACTACTTGTAACCAATCAAACCAAAATTATAAACATAAACATTACAGCATTCACATCATGATCATTTTAAACCTTTTATACCTCGAATATGTCAATTGAGTGCATATACTATCTTTGCAATGTGTACGAAATCATAATTCATATGTGTATACTAATGATATGCATGTGAATGAAATGCATTTTATAAATGCTAAAATAGACAATAATTTAAGGCTCTAACCCTTAGTATGGAAAACGGGTTATTACAAATATTGTTCTACATGTGGAGGGGATTTAGAATGATCGAGTTACATAAATTTTTTTTAATTTTGTGATTTAGCTTTTGTTTTGGGGATGTATGTTTAGGTACTCATAAGTAGCTCTATGTTGAGTTTATGCATGATTATTAGTGAAGATTGATTGGAAAAAATTATATACTTAATATGATTAAGTGAATGGTATTCAAATTCTGACTTTATGAATGATACAAAATTGAATTTTTTAAGTGATTATACTTTGATTTAACTTGAGAGATCTATAAGAAATTTAAACCTTAATACCATATTTCGATTATTTCTTATGTGGATATCTTCTTTTGTTTTGAATTTTTAAAACTTGATTTTTATCTTTTGAGATTATACCAAAATTTCCATAAACATAAAATAATAATGACATTTAGGATTTGAGTTTGAGTTAAATTACCTACCTTTTATACATTATTCCATTAAAGAGTCCTATTAATACCTTAGCAAGTTTATCTACATTTGGCATTATTCTTCATCGTAAGCCATATAGCGGTGGATGCTCGTGGATGAAGATGACTGAACCACACCATTTTTGTCCATGTTATAGTTACCAAATTGCAGAAGAGAACCTTCTTGCATGACTGATTGCTGAATATGCCATTAAGTGTCTATTTCCAAATAACCCTGTCTCTATCTATAGTGACATGAATAATCTCATATTTCATTGAGTTGGGAATAGGAGCTTGTTTGATAATCTCCTTATTAATCAAGGCTTCTACTACTGTTACTTTCTGGTGAATTACAGACCTGAGAGGTGAGGTATCATCCATTTCCTCCGAAGGACCCATAGATAACCAATTATCTTGCCAAAAACTGGTGGATTCTCTGTTTCCAATTAGTGAAATCAAATCAAGTCTGAATCTAACTCTCAATAGATTTTAACTTTTTCATTAAGGACACCAAAAGGTTTAAAGGTTTGTGGCATGTGCTAAATGTCTTGAACTCTATGTTAGAACATTTCTATGAATGCTATTATGCTCTAAGTGGTCATATTCTCTGTCCCGTGCTAGAAAGCATTACTCTTCTTTTTATTCTAAATTCAAGAATATGACTGATACGATTGATTGGTTTGTATACTTCTCTTATTACTTTTTTGTATTCCCCTGTTCCTTGGATACAATTTGATCCTTCTAAGGCCAAATCTCAATTTATGGAAGGCCTTCGACTACAAAAATGCAATTAATTTTTATTATAGTTGAGTTTAGGCTAGCATTTAGGGTTTATTCGTTATTGACTGCTTAAGGACAAGCAATTAACTAAGTGTAAGAAAATTTGATGTCTTTAATTTACCATATTATTTAAGGTTAATTTACTTGGCAGTTGACACTTCCACATGTTTTATATAAGATTGTATTATATTTTTGTATGTTTAGTTCATTATTTTGTAGGTTATAAATTTCAGGAGATATATGAGATTTAGCATAAGTTTCTTTATTGTTGTCTGATTGAAGATATTTCGTAGTTATGTAGAAGATAATAAGATGAACAATAATTTTGAAAAAGACTTCAAGAGCTAATTTTGACTTGAAAATGTCTAAAACTAGAGAAGTTGGTGGAGCAAAGCACAATAGGAACTGGACTGGCTGAGATAACAGTCACCTATCTTTCGTGACGGTTTAAGAAACTGAGAAGCAGAATAATACCGATACTAGAGTTGATCCTAGGATGATGTCATACTCATCTTGAATCTATGAAGAGAGAAACAATACAAAATTGGTATCGCTTATACCTCGACTCAAGAAAAATAAAAGTTCCAGAATGTCATGTCTAAATATGTTCTTTGGAACTTCCTCCGCTTCTAGGCCTTGAAGTTGGAACTGTACTTTGGGCATATCAGGAGAGAGTGCACGAAATAATGCCTTACAATTTATCGATAATACATCTTTGAGGAAAAAAAGAGCAACAGCTCATAACTTCCACATCATATTTCTTGCTTTGCTTGCAAACAAAATTATAACAGTGGTTTCGTAGTGAATTTGTTAGCCATGCAATTCTGATTCTTGATACTGCAGCAGTTGTATCTAATAAAGACATTTACAAAATCACCTCTTCCTGAATAATCTGTGAGCTCCAAAAGACAGCTGCAAAATGGAAGAGGCTATCGAGAAAGCAACATTTTGCTTACAAAAACTGGACGCAAGCTAGGCATCCTTTCAATCATTCCTCCAAAACGAAAACATGATCTAAGACTATCTCATAACGAAAAGTAGGCCACCCTCCTACATACCATTGAACGATCAACTATTCAGTGTAGCAAGCATGCCTCCACCTGTAGTTGGTATCACCACTTCCCATCCAGGTCCTTTGAGGGGCAGTGCACCAAGAGTAACATTATCGTCTTTCCCATCTGAAGAAGCCACTAACATATCACTTCGATCCAAGACCCTATCCAAATCCTCATCACTGATATCCGTCTGTATCAGCTTATCTTCAGCAGTTTCTTCATCTTGAAGCAGGCTTAGGATATCCTCTTCCTACAAGATTTAAGCAGAAAAAGACAAAAAAGAAATGTTCACAACAATCAATAAGTCACATCCTACTACGGTTAAAACAAAAGATGGTCAACATATCTTCAAATACCTTCAGGAAATCCTATTTCATAATTGCTATTCAAAATGCCCCTTTATGTCACTACCATAAAGGTTAAGCAATGATCGGCATCATCATTGCTTTAGCAATTAAAAACTCAACTTCAAATACCAAGTATAAAAGAAAGAATCAAACAGACAGTTATAATTATTAGTTATAAATAACTCCTAAGACTACAAAATAAAGGGGTTGCCGAATAACAGATAAATTTAAAGCAAATAGACAAACCTCTATGCCCTTTATGTTATTGGACATGATGCGTTCTTGATGAAACTGACCTTTTCCAATGACCACATGCTCAAGCTTTAACTTACTATAAGCTCTTTTGAGAATGCGACCCTGTTGGCATACAGTTTATCATTTTGTGAATACCTACAATATCATTCAACAAAGTTAGGTTTGTCGGTGAAATACCTCAACGGATTGTGCTGTTGCAAGCCTGTAAACATGAACAGGCTTTGTTTGTCCAATTCTGTGGCATCTATCCATGGCTTGCAAATCCATTTGTGGGTTCTGAAATACAATTACAGTTTAATGACTTTGTTTCGCAGATGCTCTTAAGACATGAAGAGATTAAATGATGAAGGAATGAGAGATCAAGAAAATACCCAATCACTATCATACAGGATACAGGTATCTGCAGAAGTCAGATTGATACCCAATCCACCCGCTCTAGTACTGAGAAGAAAAATACGATAATTGCTATTCACATCATTAAATTCCTCAATCTGTTCAAGGAAAAATGTAATCAGTAGCTATACCACCTTTGCTGTAATTCCATTCACTCCAAATTATAATTATAATCTCATCCACATAATATATCAGCATATATGTATATCAATAGTAGGACAATTCAATGGATAAAATATCTTCATTTGTATGAAAATACATTTGTATGAAAATAGAAGGAAAAGAATAACCTGTCTTCTCCTATCATCCAACTTCACTCTACCATCAATTCTACATACTTCAAATCCTTTCTCACTAAAATAATAATCCATTATATCCAAAATCTTGGTCCATTGTGTGAAGATCAGAACCTGTAGCAAAGGCAAACAACATGAGAACAAATAATATCTTACAGAACACATGAGCTTGCATTGTCATACTTTGTGCTTGCAGTCAAATAACCGCTTCAACAATCTGTCTAGCAATTGAAATTTTCCACACTGCTGAACAATCTCTTCTACAGGTGGGTATAAATCTGCTCAAATAAAGAGAAGCAAGGAAAATTTTAATATTTCAGGAAAAAATTGCCACAAAATGAAAAATTAGGATAAATCAGATACACGAGTCACTGAAGGCTGATTCCAAGAGATCTGGGTGGTTGCAGTTTTTGCGTAGTTGAAGCATCAAATTGGTTAGCGTTCCCTTCATTCCACGTGCTAAAACCACAAAAATCACAACTTAATATATAAATCAGGAGAATATACTACAATATAGCAGTTAGTAAACAAAAAACCTTGTGACAATTAAGAATATACCAAGAACTATCATATTCTGAAGTAAGTGCATATCTCGTATAGCTATACAATAACTTTTTACCCAGTTTGCTCCATTTGGAAAAACATTAAAGAACTAACTGCGAAAGTTGACATTTATCTCAACTTATTTGAACTAGTACTGTCCTCTCATTTTTCAAGAATAATATGCTGAAGCTACACATGTATGAGGATCATCACATTCTTCCATAATAGCAGGCAGAAAATTTTCCTCAGGCCAGTCAATTTACACAGAATGCCCTACAGTTCTAACTCCAAACTCATTATGTATTGCCAAAAAGGCCAACTCCAAACAATATTCCACCCGCTCATCAATCTAGAGTCATCTCAAAACATCAAAAGTATTTGAAGTAATGTTAGCTTATTCTCATTGTTTTCTGAAGAGACACCTTGTTCAGTGAAGCTTTTCTTACACTTCAAAGTTATATGGTACCTGAATCTCCTTTCTCTCGTAAGTAGTTTTCCAATGACTTGTTGATTAAATGATCTTGAAAATTCTTCTGATGCTCAGTCAACGTAGCATAGAGAATAATCTCTTTTTTGGGTGGAAGCATCTGCTCTACATCAGCTTTTATTCTTCGTAAGAGAAACGGGCGCAGTATGGCATGGAGTTTAGCTACCACCTAAAAGATCATCAAACCAGTACAAAGTGAGGCATTTTAGGCAGAATGCCTTATAAAATATAACATTGCATCTTCAAGAAAGGCACATACTTGAGCCCGTCTCTTCTCTTCAAGCTCTTCCCTCACTGCTTCATTATTGCACTTTCCTGACAGATCAAACCTGTGACAACACTTCCATTAATTACTGCATATTTTGGTGAAAAACCATCATTACTTTAGAATGTTCTATTTCCCTAGCCAGCTACACAAAAGATTTGATAGAAGACCATTGACTTTGCTTTACCAGGATTCAAATTCTTCATGGGATTGAAATATATCTGGCAAAATGAAATTTAATAATGACCAAAGCTCTGCTAAGTTGTTCTGCAGAGGTGTCCCAGTGAGCAGAAGCTTATTCTCCATAGGTATGCATTTCAGTTCTCTGAACAGTTTGCATTTTGAGTTCTTCAAGCGGTGTCCCTTCCAAAAATAAATCATAGTGAGATAAACCACACCTTTGAAAATTAAAGCATAAGGGGTTAAGATAAAGCACAATTAAAGAACATAACTCTCTAGCACTAAGAAATCCAACTTAACAGTCTGAACATCTAATTTAAGATTTTTTTTGCCATACGCTTCAAAAAAATTGTGAGCCATCGCTATGATAACTTATAGGATGAAGTAGAGTAGGCAAGACCATTCCAGAACACAAAGAGACTTCTGAAGACAAATTTGTAGTCTTGAATAAAGCATACTGCATTGCCAACAAAAAAGTAAGCCTTGTTGACCATACACAATAACTTATTTACCACATTTGAGAAATCCATATAACGCTATACATGGCTTTGTCCCAATTGGGCAACTCCTAAGAGCACTCACCTCATCTACCACCACATACTTCCAAGTGTACTGCTTAAAACACTTTCTAGCATCAGATAATGCAATTTCATAAGAAGTGACAATTATTGGGAATTTGGGTCCAATGGATCTAGGCATGTGCTTTCTCTTTATCTCATCTCTTTGCTTCTTGTCACCATGGTAAATGATAGCATTCATTGAAGGTGCAAACCTGTTCAAATATATGTAGAAAAATTATATGCATTAAAGAACTGAAGTTTCAAATCAGATCATAATTTATTTAGCCAAGAATTTACCGTGAAATCTCATTTACCCAATTTGAGAGGGTAGACAAAGGAGCAATCACTAAATAAGGGCCATCTAAACCGTTTCCTTTCAGATGTGCAAGGAAACCAATAGTTTGAATGGTCTTCCCGAGGCCCATTTGATCAGCTAGAATCCCATTGAGGCCATTTTGCCACAAAGATATCAACCACTTCACCCCTTTGAGTTGGTAAGACTTCAACTTGCCACCAGTCAACAAAGGAATTAACTCTCTCTGCTCTTTATCAAGTCTTTCTTCCTCGGTTAAATTCATGTCTTCATTCTTTTCACCTTCCTTAGATCTTGTAATCATAGCAGCCACAGCCCGCTTGGCTTTCCTCTGATGGAAAGTAAAAGAAATAAAAATTCACTACTAGAGCAATCCAAAATGCACAAAAATTTGACAACATAATATAACAGCTACTGCGAAGTAAAAAATTCTTATCGTTTTGAAACATGTATTCTTGTGCAGCTGATTTCTCAATGTTTACAATGTAGTTTCGGCAGCTAATGTACTGGACTATAAACTAAAAGATAGAAGGCTAATTTCATGTGCTCCTATGTGAAACATATGCAAGGACACACTGATGCAGCCCATTAGCCAAGCAGGTTCCCTCGACATACTAGTACACTATGGTGCAAAAAATACAATGTCCTACAGAAAGAAGCTGATAGAAGCTTACAGAATTATATTGGGAAGCAGTTTTTCTTTTCGAACCACGCCCTTTCTTTTTCTCTACATTTTGGCTCTCCTGCTCCACCCCATTCTACGAATACAATTTTATAATAGAAGTTTAGGCCACAGAGGAAAAAAAATTACCAAGAAAACAAGAAGTTTTGAGAGATTTCAAGTAAATACAAGTGTAATTTCATCCATTTTCTCCAACAAGAACTCCGAGTAGAGTTGAGTTTGAGTCAAAAGCTCATCCAACTTGGTGAACTGAGTATCGTTCAAATGGGGGGCCTCCACTGTCTCTTTCTCTCTCTCACCTTCTTCTTCTTTCAATCGAGCTTCGAACAGCTTCTCTTCTTCCTCTGCCATATCTCTTGATATAAGATTGGAATCCCCACTTTTGGCCAAAACTATATCTTCCTCCAGCTTGACTTCCATTTTCTCCTTGCACTTGGCCTTCAGACCCAAAACCAACAAATCCAAGAAACATTGAAACCACATTACATTACATGGCGGGAAAATGAAATAGCCACACGCAACAACGGGATAAGGACAATAGATCGGAAAAAATAAAGGTCTCAGATTGGTTCAGAACTGCACAAAAATAGCGAGGCAACGAGGCTATTCTTCTTGCTCAGTTTCCTCATTCTCGACAAAAACAAAAAAACAAAACAGACCGCGAGAATATCTCGCATTTTGCCGAGAAACAGAGTAAGGAAACCGAAACATAAGATCACAAACACAATAACACTACCTCATCTTCGAGAACGGACGTCGGAGACCCTGCCGACTCGTCGACCTTCATTTCGCTGTCAGACACCATCTCAAACCCTAAAAAACTCCAAAAAGGTAAAAAATAAAAAACAAAAGTCTCTGAGTAAGAAGTCTAAAATGACATCGAATAACGAGATAATGTGTTCAAAAAAGAGAAGAAGAGGAGTGTACAGCGAGAGACTTGCTCTGAAAGAATCGGAGAGAAAAGAGCAGAGAGACAGTGAAGAAGTAGAAGAAATTAGGTAAAAACAAGTAAATAAAATCTGAAGCAGAGGCTTTTATGTTGGGTTGTCTAGGCGTTGGTGGGCGGGAAAATGGGACCTTAAAACATTAGCCCCTCAGAAGTTTACATAATTACTAAGATATCCTATCCCGTTGTGCTACCTGTCATTGGAAAAAGTGTTGATTTTTGTTTCTTTGAGTTTTGATTGGGCCCCAAATTGATGGGACCTGTGATAATAAAAGGGTAATAAATAATAATCATACTTGGAATTTAGAAAGTATTAAGCCTTTTTGTGGAAGGCTTGCTTTACTCTTCCGATTTTGTTAAAACTAATAATTAATAATAAAAATTAGTTGTATAGAGTTATTATATAGATAATAAACTTTTGTCACTGAGACCGAGACTGCTGCCCGCAAGTAGGGATGGAAATAAATCCAGTCTTGTTAATTTTTTTAAAATATTTTTAAAATTAAAAATATAAAATAATAATTTTTTAATTAAGTTTAGAATTGAATTGTTTTAGTTTAGTTCTTTTAAATAAAACAAATGTCATTTTATTTAAAAAATTGTGTCTCAAATTAATTTAGGCCTAATTTAATTTATAGATTGATTCATTAAAAATAGCTCGATTTAAACTTATGAAATAGCCGATTGTCATCTCTAGGAGCAAGAGGAAGAAAAACGTATTTTTGTATGTATAATTAATAATACTACTATAAAATAAAAATAAGAACATATTTAATAATTTATTGGAATAACTTACCATAAATTTTCGAAGAGGAACTGAGGAAGTATGAATCTTGGGAGGCGGGACCAACGGACACTGGCTGGACATGGGTAATGTAATTGAATCAAATCAAACCCAATAAAGCTGAAGTTCTCCGTTACCGGCTGGGACTTAGGAGGGAATAATACGGCATGATGCTGGATTAAAATAATTGTAGGTGGAGTAAGGTACTAACTTGGTGTGCTGTTTGAAATTTAGAAGACAAGATATAGTGGGCAAAAGTTGCAAGTCATTTGAAGAATGTTACTTCTTGTTTTATAGCTCCTTTTTTAATGACCCTGTCTTCTATACCTAAGGTATGGTTAATTTTATATTTGTTAAAGACTTCCGGTGGAAGGTACGCTGTACGTAAATCGAGTCCCTTTTTAGATATAATTTACTCACTTTTATTTCAAAAGTTTACCTTTGTGGTTTTCTTTTTGTTCATTTTATTTGATTGAATTGTTTTAAATACAAGTGTTTAATATAATTCAATCAAAGATTAAAAAGATAGAGACGTACAAAAGTCAATTTTTATAGATATATTTATAAAGAAGCAATACAAAAGGCTCGGGATACTCCTAACTGATAAGATATGATTGGCTACATTAATTATAATTATCTCTTTTGTTTTAGATTGATTTTGGTGCATAAATAGTGAAATTAATATTTGTTTTATTTTAAGAAGTGACTAGTAGATATTACATCAAATTAGAACATGATTTGTCAAAATCACGGAAAAAGTTGGTAGAATATTACAGTGAATAAGACGAGATCACTTATAATACTAGATTCACCCCAAGAGTTTTAATTTAATTAGAAAACTTATTCATATCCTATTATGCAAGGACTTGGATTTATTTAGAAGGGACTCTCCGTAAGATAGAGGGAAGATAGGTTTTGAGTAAGAAAAGGGGAGGAAAATGTGAAATACACATTCTACATCAATCTCTTTCATTTTCTTCATGTTTTTTCTTCATTTTTCTTGTATTTTTTGTATTGGAACTAATGCCATATATGGCTAAATCTAAATATTATGATTCAAGGAGATTCAAACCCTAGTTGTAACTTTTTGAGGTTTTGCTTTAAAACTATACTTTTTTTTAATTTAAGTTCTTTTTTGTTTCATGTTCTTTTATTTCAAGAGTAATCAATATTGATTAATTTGAAAAATTAATTTGATGTTGATTATTCTATAGCTATCTATGAATACAGTGATATGTAATTATCATGAATGATTAGTACAAATAGCAAATATGTTATTTATGAATTTGCATATTTAACTTATGAGAAATAAAAAAACTAAATTGAATAGTTATAGCTATCTCAATGATTTAATTTAGGGTTTAGTCTTTTCCGTTAAGTTTACTATTATCATTTAATTGATATGGAATATTATTATGCCCAATTAATTTATCGTCAATTTTGGTTTTGAACGTTACATTTGAACCAGTTAATTTAGGAAATTTTGAGATTTATTTTGGCTATTCTAATAAGTTTCAGACTAACTACTTAAATTGTAAAAATTATTCTTTTTATACTAATGGTCAAAGTTACAATTTAGATGAGATCTTTCTTTTGAATCGGTATTAAGACCCATTGAATTTCTCACTTTAATGCTTAATTGATTTATTATGATTCTTTGTTAAATTTAGTTCATTGGATAATTAATCATAAAGTCCAATTTTGTTTTATCAATTGAAATTAAGAAATTAGTGTTTAGTTCTCTTAGGATTCAATCTGGTTTTATAAATACTACAATAAGTTAGTAAATTGGAATTAGCTTTGAGAGCTTTGACAAGTTGATCAAAATTTTGACGCCATTACAAGTGAACTAATTTAGTTTCTTAATTCTTTGCATTATTTTACATTTTCCTAGTAATCTTTTGTCTTGTATAACTCGTTATTCTCAAATAGGTAAAGTGTAATATAATCTAGAAATTGAGAACATAACATGTTATTTAAGGCAAGAGGCTAAGCAAGAAAAAGGTCATTCACCTTTAGAAGTGAAAGATGAGATATATCTAACAATTTGTGAAGATTTTAACTCTTAAGAAGTTGAAGAAAAGATGACAAATCTTAATACTAGAATATTGAGGGAGCTAGCGACATCAAATTTGAAGTGACAACTCTTATACATAAGATTTCCAAATGTTAAGGTAGATTTTGAATTGAAATCTAGTTTGATTCCCTTACTCCCTAAATCTTTTATGGTCTTGCAGGTAAAGATCCACATAAACACTTTAAAATTTTTCATAATGTCTGCTCTAGATGAAGCCACAGGGAGTAATAGAAGAGAAAATTAATCTCAGAGCCTTTCCATTCTCACTAATAGATAAAGCGAACGATTGACTTTATTATCTTCTATCTAGCTCAATGATAATATGAAATGAAAAGAAATTGTTGTTCCTAGAGAATTTCTTTCTTACATCACTAGTAGCCAATATCAGAAAGGAAATATGTGCGATAAAACAATTCACTGGAGAAACACTGTATGAATATTGGAAGAGTTTAAGGAGTTATGTGCCAGTTTCTTAAACCATCAAATTCCTGATCAACTTTTGATATAACAATTTAAAGAACGGTTATTGTCAGTGGATAGAAATATGGGAGATGCAGCTAATGGAGGCGTTTTAGTAAACAAAACAATAGAAGTAGTCAAGCAATTAAGTTCAAATATGGCCAAAAATTCTCAACAATTCAAGACAAAGATGGATGAAATTGATAAATGTGTGAATGAGGTAAGTAATACTAAACTTAAGGATCAAATTTCATATTTAAATGGACTAATTCATCAAATGGTTATAGGTTAATTAGAATTGACGTGAGTGTATAGAATAAGCATGTTCCCTAGTCATTCTACAGATATGTGCCCTATATTCTAACTAGACTCCCTTCAAGAAGCTAACCTAATAGAGAGATTTCTAATCAACCTCAACAAAAAGATAACCCTTATTTCAATCATTATAATCTAGCGTGGAGAGATCACCCTAACTTTAGTTATAAAAATCAAAAAGGGCAACAAGGATACCAACCTCATAATTTTAATAGGCAACCTCAGGAGCCTATATATGCTTAATCTTAGCTCTCAAATAGGTATGTCTTTGAATGAAATTGGTAAGGTACTTACTACTAATACTCAACAATTTCAATAAGAAACAAAAGAAAGTTTTCATAACTTAGGAAATCTGATCACTTAATTAGCTACCTCTATTAGTAAATTGGAAACATAATTATCGAAAAAATTACCTTCACAAATGTTGGTAAATCCTAAAGAGAATGTGAGTGTAATGACATTAAGAAGTGGAAAGGAAATTCAATATAGATCTTTCTTGCCAATGGAGGTTGAAAAGCGTGAAGAAGGAAAGAATAAAGATGAATCTCAAGCTCAAGCTTCAACAAAGGTAAAAGATAATTACCAATATCAACTAATGCACGCATACCTCCTTTCCGTTAAAGGTTAGCTAAATCAAAATAAGAGGAATATAAAAAAGAGAGATATCAGAAACTTTTAGAAAGGTGTAAATGAATATACCACTTATAGAAGTCATCAACCAAATTCCAAAATATGCAAAGTTCATGAAATAACTATGCATAAATAAAAGGAAGTAGAAGGATAAGGAGAGAATAAATTTGGGTAACAATATTCCAGTTGTTATAAATAGAAAATTACTAAAAAAATGCAAAGATCCAGGTATGTTTACACTTCCTTGTGTCATTACTGATAAAAAAAATTGAGTATGTCATGCTATACTTGGGTGCGTCTATTAATGTCATGCGATACTCAATTTACCAAACTTTAAATCAAAATTTTTTGTAAGAAACTAATGTGATTATTTAGTTAGTTGATCCCTTTTATGTGTGTCCTGTTAGTGTTATAGAGGATGTTTTATTTCAAGTTAACATTTTGGTATTTTCAGTGGACTTTTATATCTTGAAAATGGATGGAGATAATGTTGAATATTTAGCTTCAATTTTACTGGGAACGTCGTTCATGAAGACAACTAAGGCGAAAATTGATATGGATGAGGGTACTATTTCCATTGAGTTTGATTGAAAGATAGTAAAGTTTAATATTTTCGAAGTAATTAAGCACCCTAATAATTTTCACTCCATTTATCATATGAACATTGTGGATTCAATTGTGTAAGATATTTTTAAAGAAGAAAGTGTTGACAATGAGTCGGAGTTTAATGCTAAACTGGAAGTAAATGAGTAAGTTGATAGAACTTGTAAAGTTGTAGAATCATTATGCGATTCTAATAGATTCGAAAACTTTAAATGCTAAAATTATAAAAACTCTTAAGAAAAATTTGCCTTCTATTTTGCAGGCTATAAAAATAGAATTGAAGGCCCTACCTGATCATCTGAAGTGTATTTAGATGATGGAGAGTCACTACTTACAATAATTTCAAAAAGGTTAGATAAAGAACAAGAAGAAAGATGCCAAAAGACGGTGGCAACTTTATTTAAAAAATAAGGAGTGTATCTTTTAGTAGCCACCACATACCATCCATAAATTAATCGACAAGTATTGAATAGAGAAGTGAAATCTACTTTAAAAACATTGGTAAATCTAGGAAGAAATTATTAGAGTTTATATGTAAAGATACTCTTTGAGTGTATTAAATAGCCTACAAAACACCGAAATGAATGCCTCCTTTCTAGTTGGCTTTTGGTAAAGCCTATCATTTGCTGGTGGAGATTGAACATAAACCTTATTAGACAGTGCAACGTTGCAACATAAATTTGGCAAAAGTTGGGGAGGTAAGGAAATTGCAATTACAAGAAGTAAAGGAACAAAAGATGGATGCTTACGAGAATTTGAGAATTTACAAAGAGAAAACCAAATTGTTCTACGATGATATGATAACCAAATTGTTCTACGGTAATATGATCTTAAGGAAACAATTTGAGGTGGGACAGAAAGTGTTATTATATAATTCTCAATTAAAGCTTATGCCAAGTAAGTTGCGTTCTAGTTATTGCCACTAATATATTTCCTCATGGAACAATGAAAATAAAAAATTTAGATATCGAAAAAATATTCAAGGTGAACAGACATAGATTGAAACCATCTTATAAGGACATGAAAGTTTGAAGCGTAATTGATATTGATTTGGCACTTTCCCAATATGTAGAAGATTGAGAAGAAAAAGCCTCGTTGAATATAACGACATTAAACAAATGTGCCTTTTGGGAGGTAAACTAAAACATGATAATTTTTATTAGTTATATTTTAGTTATATATAATTTTCATTGCTTGTCTTTGAGTAATTAGTTTATTGGGTTAATAGGAATTGGGTCTTAAATTCCATAATACTAAAATTTATAAAGCGAGATAATGTCTTATGTGATTTAGCTTTCAGCATAAAAGACCTGAAATTTCATTTGCTATAATTCACAAGGTGTGATCACACGTTATGTAATTTAGGTTAAGGTAGCAGTCATCTTAAATTTTAGAATACTAAAACTCATAAGGTGAGATCACTTCTTATGTGATTTAACTTTCTGGAATATAACCCTTTAAATTCCATAATACTTAACATTCATAAAGTGGATCATGCCTTTTAGATGTTAGTAATCTATTTTATTTTAAAGAAATTATGATTTTTTAAATAAATAATAAAAATAAAAAGATTATGTAAGTAAATAAATAAAATAAAAGTTTAGATTTTTTAATAATAATATTAAAAAACAAAAAAACAAACTTTTTTTTTTCAGGTTTTGTCTCCTTACCTCTAGTCTATCATCACACTTATCTCCTACGTATAAGCAGTCATAAGCAACTCATCACACATAAGCCATAGACAATCCCAGTAGCATATAGACCCAACATTATCCAAGCACTACTTCTCAGTACCAAGCTGTCATATGCACCAAATTCACCATTGGCCACACTATGAACCAAGCAGTCTACAGTTGTAACTCCACTACTGGGCCATAATGCATTAGCCACAAGCATCTCCAACTCCCAACATCAACTAGACTAGTCATCTAACTCCACAATAAGTTCACCAGGCAACATTCCTCCTTCTAACAGGTGTTCCATGCACTACCTGTCCCGGCCACACATTAGCTGACAAATCATTGTGAAGTTGTTCAATTCATTATCCGTTTTTCATGCTTTTTTTGGTATTGGATTTTATACTGTTAATTTATTTATTATCTTGATTCATCTTAGTTGTTAATTAGTTACTTAAATTACATCTAGGATTATTTTTTATTATTTACAATTGTCGAAGTTATGAGACACATAAAAAGCATCAATAGGACATCAAAAAGAGTTAAATATATAGCAAATCAATTTACACATTTTCATATCCATCTACACTATAGTGCATTTCATTCTAAATGCTTATAACTCAGGGCAGTATTCTACTATGTGATTTATTTTATGTTGACTAATTTTATGGATTGTGAGTATCTTAAGCATACATTAGGGATAGTGTATGATTTAAGTGTGTGGGAGAGTTATGATTGAATAAATCTTTATCTTTCTTTAGTGACATCTGTGATTTATGTTTGAACTTGTGAATACTATAATTCTTATATTGATTATTAGTTGTGGCAACCTTAAAATTTTCGATTGTTGTTTAGAAATAATCCCTAGGTTACGATACATTTTTGGTTTAAGTTATTATACACGAGAGAGATAAGCATGATTAACTTTTTTCATTAAATTAATTAAAATATCTAATTGGTTTTATTGAACGAAAATGTGCAAGACTTGACTGACACCTATGTGAGCTTTTGAGCCTATAAGCAATTTATCATATTTGTGCTTTCATTCTTTTCTTTTTGGAGTGTTATAAAACATGACTTGTTTATGTTAGAACTTGCTTTTAAATATATTTTGAGACCACATTATTGGTGATTTTATGCATGGAGATGATAGGGGCATTTAGGCTGACGATTTTTAACCTAGAAAAGTCTACCTTAATTTTTACATCTATAAGACCAATTTGAGTCTTAAGCTTTTCTTTTATTGAATATCAACCTTGTTACAAGCCATTTTTGCCCTTCTTTTGTTGATGTCTTTAATTTTGAACCCCTAAATTGAAGGAATTGTATAAAGCTTAATTACATAATATTTTGACTATTTCCATCAAAAGAAAATTCATTGATTCAAGTTACATTATTTTGATTTTTCTAGTTTCTATAGAATGAGGGGGAAGTATAGTAAAAAGTTTTTTAAAAAGAAATCTCCTATTTGATGTTTCTTGTTTAAAGGAAAAACAGAAAAAAAAATTATGTGATTGAAAGAATGTTATTTGAATAAAGTGAGTTTGAACTTATTTTAGTTAAGACTTGTGTAGATAAGTTTGCATGATTTCCTTTAATTTGTTTAACCTAAAAACTTCTTTTTACATACCTTTACCTAAGCCACATTACAGCCTTATTAAGTCCCTTTGATTTATTCATTAAGTTCATTTTTATTAGTGGTGGAGATATGATTCATAAGCAAGCTTATAAAAATAACCCGCTATGCATTGATTTGAGAGTTTAATGAACCCTAAACACTTCAAGTGTATAAAGTGAAATCCATAAGAGAGTGTCAAGTCTTATTTCATTTGATTTTGATGGAATTAATGAAAAGTCATGTTTTCAGTCTAAAAATGTGTCCAATGAGTGCTTGTTCTCAATTGTTATTTTATCTTAAACCTTTAATGTATATTAGCTTTTGGGATATTTTTGGATAACATGAAAGAAGATGACAGGTTATTATGCGGATGGTTGATATACTGAGTCGTTATATGGTTAAAACAAGTATGAGTCAGGAATGGGAGAATTTGATAACACATGATTTAGTTATGTTAAATGGACTTATCTCTCTTGTTTTGGATTGATTGTGGTGCTTAAATGGTGAAATTAATATTTATTTTGTTTTAGGAGGTGACAAGTGGAGATTGCATCAAATTAGAGTATTATTTGTTAATCTCACAAATTTTGGAAAAAGTTGACAGATTGCTGCAGTGGATACGGCAAGATCACGCTTAATGCCAAATTCACCTTAAGAGTTTCAATTCAATTAGGAAACTTATTCTCGTCCTTATTATGTAGGATTTAGGTTTATTTAGAGGTGAATCTATGCAAGATAGAGGAAAGCTAGCTTTTGAGTAGGAAGAGGAGAGGAAAACGTGATATACACCTTCTCTTTCATTTTCTTTGTGTTTTCTCTTCATTGTTCATCTTTTGTTCTATTTCTAGTGTAGGAGAAAAAGTCATGTGTGGCTAATCCAAATATTCTGATTTAAGGGGATTCAAAACTCTAATTGTAACCTTTTGAGGTTTTATTCCAAACCTAGATTTTATTTTAATTCAAGTATTTCTTGTTTTGTGTTCTTATATTTCATGAGTGATCAATATTGATTAACTTCACAAATTAATTTGATGCTGATTATCCTAAAGCCATCCATGAATTTAGTGAGCCGTAATTGTCATGAAGTATTGGTACAAGTAGCTACCATGTTATTTATAAATTTACATATTTAACTTATAAGAAACAAGAAAACTAAATTGAATAGTTGTAGCTATCTCAATTATTTAATTTAGGGTTTAGTCTTTTCTGTTAAGCTTATTGTTATCATTTAATTGATATGGAATGTTATCATACCCAATTAATTATGGTCAGTTTTGGTTTTGAATGTTAGGTTTGAACCAATTAATTTAGGAAATTTTGTGATTTATTATGGCTATTCTAATAAGTTTCAGACTAACTATTTAAATTGTGAAAATTATTCTTTTTAGACCAATGGTCAAAGCTACAATGATCTTTTCCTTGAATTGGAGTAAAATATCATTAATTTCTCACTTTAATGGTTAGTTATTTTTTTTTTGATTCCTTGTTAAATTTAGTTTATTATTCAATTAATCATAAACC
>JAOQML010000195.1:24535123-24557251 GCA_027568935.1 Erythroxylum urbanii | reverse complement strand
AAAAAGTGAGCACACAATACGTGCTAAGTGTAAAGTATTTCAAAAAAAAAAAATCATACCGACTTTTGTAAAGTGTTAAGTGCTAAGTGTTAAGTGATGTGACACGCCACCCTCGCGGGGCACGGATCCGGGTATCACTATCGATATCGGGTTCAGGTTCAGCGGGAGTTGGGGTGTTACATAACCAACCCTTGATGTGCAACACTTCATTGACTTTATTTAATCTATTAGTTATCACTTTTCTGTCTAGGATACTTCTATCATTAGATCTAGATTTTTATTCTCCTAATGTGTATATTATACTTCTCACTTCTTAATCTCTTATACAATCCCTAAAATTATATCTATGATGGCTAGGTATAAATCTAACAATTAAGATTAAAGAGAATAAATTCAACAAAAAAATAATTAATCATACATTAATAACTAAAATATCTAACATAGGTTGCATCCTTAATCTTAATTATGGATTTAGTTACAAAACATGATGAAAAAATCTTAACATAAAAGAAATAAGAGAAGAAAAAACAAAACAAGATGTTTCTATTTATGTCTAAGTTGGGGTGGATCTCCTCTAATCTTGTTCAACATCTATCCTTGATGTTAAGAAACTCTAAAACTATGAACTAATGAAAAGTTATTGGTAAAAGCCTGTCACTAGCTCTCCCCCTTCCAAAATTTGTCTCTAGTGAACCCTAATAAGAGTACTTATGACCTAAGGTTACATAGTAAAGTCCTAAGGTGATTGAAGGGTTACATAGTGGAGTCTTAATACGATTGAACTTATAACATTGTGCACCCTCAAATTTTGGATCATAAGTCTAGTGAATGACCAACTTTTACATTAGCACTAGTTTACTTCTAGATTAAAAACCCCTTCCAACCAAATTGCAATTAGCGTCTAGCACTAAGATGCAATTAGTGTTGGATTCATTATATTCCTCTATTCTTCTCTATTTTCTGATATCTTTGAGTTTGAATTGGTCTTTAATGCTTTCTACAAAGTTATTTTTCATCATATTGGTTTTCTACTGATTTTAATTTCTCCTCAATTAGATAATTATGGAGAAAATTACATTCAAATTTCAGATATTGCCTCAAATCATCACCTATAAGTTAATGAATGAAACATGAAAAGAATATTATATAATTTATAAAAAACATGCAATAAAAGTGCTAAATTATAAACTAACTTTGTAATATCCCGTTACCCATGTTAAGGCTAGAATAGTAATTTATAAGAAATTTCTATGAAATTAGGAAAATGCACATTATGCATAAGTTAATTGTGACATACACATTTATTTTGCACATTCATATGATTGTACATGAATTCATTGGCATTTCTGGGTAAATTGGTTTATAAATGAAAATTGTGGATTAAATTGGAGTGTATTAAATGTGATTTGGCAAATTTTTGTACATTTCAGGTATTTTGAAATTTTTTGGTGAATTATTTTGAGCTGAAAGTTCATTGGAGAGTGTTATTATTATTTTGGAATTTTTGGTGAAATTTGAGAAAAATATTGATTTATGGACCAATGATAGAGTGACACGTGGCAATGATATACATAAGACATATGGCTTACATATGTGGTGACAAGTGGCTGATTGTTTAGGTGATACGTGTGAGACATGCAAGAGTACACGTGTTATTGTGTTTTGGTTAGGAAGAGTTGACTGTAACTTTTGTTTTGCACCGAGACACTCAACTTTGCAGCTCTCTTCCCTGTTCTTCATTATCAAATAGCTAATTGTGATTCTCTTTATGTTATTGATTTCATTCTCATTGCTGGAAGAGTTAAATCAAGTAAGTGATTTAATGATGTTATAATGTGTAAAGAAATATATGCATGTGTGGTTAAGAAATGTATTTTCGGTGGTGATGAAAGAATTAAATGAAAGAATATAGATATGTTGTTTTTGCATGTTTGAGGAACAATGGGTTTTAAGATAGTGATGAAGTGAGTTTTGGAGCTAGAAGAATCACTGAAACTATCTTTAAGAAGAGAGAAGACATTCAGGAAACAAGTTGATCATATTCTATTTTTTGCTGTACATACATGGGTCTGTTGAGAATCGAAGTTTGATGATTAAATGGAAATCTTGGTTTTTGAATTGTGTGGGTGTTATTGAGCTGAAAATGGGTTAGAAGAATTGTTGTGAATGTTATTTGGGTTAATTGACGTGAGAATAAACATAAGAAATTAAGTAGAAGAGAGGAAGAAGATGGAGGAGTGTTGCTGCAAAAATGTGGAGAATTACGTGCAAAAACGTGATTCTACAATAAAAGGGTGGTAGTTGCTTGTATAAGTTTATGAACATAGTATTTCATTGAACAACCTTGAGTTTTTTGGTTATAACTTTTTCTTACAAACTCCAAATGACTTGAAACTTAGACCAATGGATTCCTAAGACATTTTTATTTCTCTCCATAAAAATTTAGAGTTATCTGAATTGATTTGAAAGTGATTGATAGGATGGAAGTGTGGAAGTCTGCTGGAATGATATTAATTGGAAAATTTTCATGATCATGCTTCTGTTTTCTAATTATAACTTGAGCTTTAGATTTCTGAATGAGTTTATTTTTAATTCATATTAAACTAGAGACATATTTCTACAACTTTTGTGAAGAAGTTGCATTTTAATTCTGTCTTTATGATTTTCAAAATTGGTATGAAATTGAGTTTTAGCTTAGGCTGTAGCACTACTAAGGATAGAATCCATGTTTTGTGGTTATTGAAGAAACTAAATTTATGTGGCAGAATTAGGCTCAGTTGTCCTCAACAAAGTTGTAGCTTATTCTCTTAGTTGTAAATTGGTATAAAGTTTGTAATTTTTGGATATCTGAGCTAAAAGATATGAGTTGTACAATTAGAGGGTATGATCGTGTAAATGTGCACAGTCTGTGGTATTTTATACATAACTCATTGAATACTGAATCAAATTGGATGATCTTAGAGTCATTAGAAACTTAAGACACTGTAGATTTCCAGAAGGAAGTGTTGCTTAATTTTTTCATTTACCCTATCAGATTAATTATCCAAAATTGACCCGAAATCATGTGGGTAGAAAATCTTAAGTGGTCAATTAAGTTATGAAATTGATTTAACATTGTTTTATTTTGGCCCAAATTATAAGTACCAAATGATATTAATGAGGGCTTTGATATTTGATCAATTTAATGTTGAAAATTACAATAAGATACCTAGAATTGTCATTGAATAATGCATTATGCATATTTTATTTATTTAAGTACATGTGCATAAAGGAATATGTTTTCAATTATGCCGAATGTGATATTTTGTAAATGTGTTGTGTATGTTTTAGAGGAGCACATCGGATGCCAGTCGAACATTTCTAGACCATCCAGGCAATAGCTTATTGGAGCGTACTGTGAGTCAGCCTAGATGATTTCCTAGGATTGATTTGATTTGAATTTAATTTGATTTGTTAAACTTCCAATATTATTGAATTATTTGTGAGTTGTTTATGGATTCCAGACCTAAGGTCCGAGGAGTTTAATAGTTGGGCATGTATTGGAAGTGTTCTGATTTGATATGAATTTCTAAATGATATTTGATTCTCAACAAAAGTTGAATGCCGGACTTAGGTCTGATAACTGTGAAAAACTTTGTCTGAGCATTTGTATAAGATTGTGATATATGAAATTTTTAGTATTTGATGCATTTCATAAAATGCATGCTCAGATAAAGGTGTTGTGACTTGAGTATCCAGTTTGAAGCGCTTCCACGTAGAGCTTCGCTCCGTGATATATGTTCTGCACGTAGAGTTATGCTCCGTGATTCTGTTCTGACTGAGCCCTATAGGCCAATCTTTGTATAAATATGTGATAGGCACTCAATCACAATAATAAGAATGAATGTGAGTCTCATGCATATAGCATTCATATAAGATTGAAATTCATGACTGATTTGTAAAGCTGTAATGAGTGACCATATGTTATGCCATGATGTGTGAGTATCTGAAAAATAATTATATGTTCTAAATGAATATCTGTGATATATGTGATGTGTATATGTAATCCGGTGAATTCATCAATGATAGTTCACTCATTGAGTTTGCAAAACTCATCAAAAATTACAATGTTGCTTTTTAGGTACGAGATAAGAGACCTAGTTTCGTAGTCAGGACTTAAGGAATCTTTTGGATAGAGAAATGGCTTAGAGGTCTGTCAGTTGACACCAGAAGTGATATAATTTTTGTTATTTTTATAGTTTTGCTAGAACCTGCATAAGGTTTTGTAAATGTTTGATTGATGGAAATAGTGTAAGCTTTATAAACGAATGAAGTTAATGGTTTAAAAATTTAGTGACTTTCAAGTATGTTAGATGATACCATGTGTAAGTTGGATTTGTTATTACTCCAACATACCATTTTCATAGGGTGTCTACTTGAATGTCCTTTAGGTATTCGGGTATTTATCTTGTGGTAGTGAGATGTTGCAAACTTAACCCTTACAAACATGGAAAATATAGACTTGTCATTGTATCCAACCATATGCTTATTATTTAAACTCTTTTGAGCTCCTAGCATGCTCTCAAGTTTGTCACTTTCATTAGTAAATTTAGACAATAGTCTTTGAGAATATTGACCTCTTTTTGCAATTTCTCATTTTCATGATTTAATGCATTTAAGTTATGATTAGCAATAATGGTCACACTTTAAATGCTTTGATGCTATGCAATTTACTCTTCATTTTTTCATTTTCACTTATATATGCATCTAGATTCTTTTAAAACTCTTTGAATTTGGAAGATAGTTTAGTTCTGTTTATACTTATAGTTTCAAGCCTCGTAACTAGTTCTTCATATGACAATTCAATATCATTATAGTTTCTTTCTTTTCACACTTATAGTTTTAAGCCTCTTAACTAGTTCATCATATGATAGTTCAACATCATTAATATCATTATAACAAGATTTAGAATTAAAGAATACCTTATCATCTTCTTTAGCCATGAAGTACGTGCAAGCTACTTCTCCTTTTGAATGCCTATTTCTGGAATCACTTGGGTCATTAAGTGAAGGCTTTAGATGCCATTTTTTTACTTTTAACCCTCTTCTCTTTCTTCTTTTTTTCTCATTTTTTCATTATTCTTGAGGATAAGGCATTGAGACTTTTCGTCTTCTATGGTTTCTAACTTCTAAAACAAATAATTTTATTTAATTTTCATTTTGAATTTATCTTAACACCCTTGAAGTACTTTCTTTTAGAGAACTTCTTTCTCCTAAAAGGATTCTTGAATTTTATTATAATTAGGGTGATGTCTTCCTTATCACTTTCACTAGTCAATGTCTCTTATTATTCACTTAATTCCTCTTTTGAAGCCTAGAAAGATAATTTTCTTATTGGAGCCATTATCTCTTCTTGGTGAGTCTCTTTGCTCCTTGTTTTATAGGTGAGTAAAGATCAAATAAGTTCCTCATATGGTAAAAAATTTAAGTCTTTTGATTATTGAAGTACCATCACCTTGGCTTCCTAAGACTTTAGAAGAGATCTAAGTAATTTTCTTACCATTTTAACATTAGTATATATCTTGCATAATCTATTGAAGACATTAATAATATTTATAAATTCGGTGTACATACTAGATATGCTTTCATCATGATTCATTTGAAACAATTTGTAATGATGTGTTGATATACATTTTTTCTCTCCTTATTTGATTTGTTCCTTTATGTGTAACTTCTAAAGTATGCTAAATTTCACCGTTCATTTCACACATAGAGACTTGTTTGAATCTATTTCTTCCTAATGCACAAAATAAAATGTGAATAGCCTTATAAGGTAAGGAGATTGGTCTTTTATCTTGAGGTTGTCATTCTTCTATTAGTTTAGGAATTTTTCTACCATCTATGACTTTAGTAAGAATGAATGCACCACTTTAAAAAATTTCTCACAAGCTAACATTTTCAACCATCAAGAATAATTTCATTTTGGTTTTCTAATGTAGATAATCATTTTCATTAAAGAAAAGAGACCTACAAATATTTTGGCAATCTTGGCTAGATGAAGATATAAATGCATTAAGATATTTTATAAAGATCCTTTCTCAAATATCATTTGAAAGTAAAATAAAGTGATCCATCTAGTATCATTTATTAGTCCCTAATGGCCCCTGAGAGGGAGTGAATAGGGTAATAGCGAATATAAGAAAACTTTTTATAACTTAATAAAGAACCCTTAATATATTTTAAATTGAATAATTAAATGCAATAGCAGTTTAATCAAACTCAATCAACCAACCAAGAATAAATTACAAAGTATAGAAAGGAGAAGTTGTAAACAAATTTTATAGTAGTTCAATAAATAAACCTTGCCTACATCCACTCCTCAAGTCTCCCCTGGAATTTTACTAATCTCTTCTTTTAACTAGGTGAAGAGGAATCTCCTTAAAACAATCTTTAATTGGAAAAGAGGAACCCTCTCTTGTACAATCTTCCTTAAAAGGTAAAGAGAAATTGTATTGGCCCTTAGTACAACCTAAATACAAGCAAGCCAACTCTAATGGATGTTTACAACTCAAATAAACCTTACTTGCTCACTTTAATGCTCAAGGGCTCTCAATCACTTTAGAATAATAAATGAATGCTTATAAATACTCAAAAACTCTTATAAATGTGTTACTATAATCTTGAATTATTATAAAATGATTTATATTCAAAATCCCAGGTATTTATACCCACATTAGCTTTAAAATGATGTTAAATACAAAAACTATCCATTATAATAGCTAGTAATAATTACATTGGTTGGCCAATCTAGCAAATTAGTTAGTCAATGTATTGACCAATGTTACATACACTCTTATGATACATTGGTCGACCAAACCTTGACATTGGTTGACCAATATATCTAAAATTACTATATTGATCGATCACAACTCCATATTGATAACTATTGTGTTTAAAAAACACATTTTTAAAGTTTTTCAAGTTCTTTCAAAGATAAAACACCAATTTTTAACGAAAACGTGATCCAAAAATATTTCAAAAGTTTCCAATGAGTAAAACTTTGATTCCTCTTGATAAAAGAAAAAAATTTATACAATAAATTCAAACCTTGATTAACATGTACATGAAGAGCACCTAAAGCATTCAAATAACTAAGTGATATAAGAGAGATTATTAATAAAATTGTACACTTGTTGTGCCTTGATCTTCCTTGGTCTTAGTCTTCTTCTTGACTTGAATGTATTGGGTCTTTATAACTTATTTTTACCTCATTTTAAATTACTTTCTTTTAAGACTTCAAAGAATTAGTATTAATTCTTCTTTTTTATTATAAAAACATAGATTATAACCTTTGTTAGTCTAATACATGTCAAATAGATACTTGAATAAATTTGTATACAATATTTTAAACAGTTAAATATGCTTATTACTAAAGGTGAATGCTTAAGTAATAAATAGTGTCCATGAACATCAGAAGAAGAGGAAGAAATGAGGAAGATTCCTTATACTAGTACAACTAATAGTCATATGTATGTTATATTGTGTATAAGGCTAGATATACGCTTCGATGTTGGGATAGTTAATAAAAATCAAATGAATACCAAATACATTAGAAATTAGTAAACATAATATTTAAGTATTTGAAGGGACCATAAACTACACTTTTTTTATGGTGGAATGTGATAATCAAGAAGCAATTGCATTTCCTATGAACCTATGTATCATTGCAAAACCAAACACAAATTCCAAAATAGTTATTTTAAGTGGATAATAGCATAAGAAGAAATGAAAATAAAGTATATATGTATATAAGGCATGTGATTGCAAATCCTATAACTAAACTAATTCTTAAAGACATGTTTTTTATGTATGTTAGGTCATTAAGATTGAAGATAATTTCAATATTGGTATTATTCTATCTCCTCTAAGTGAATATTAATAATACTTATTATTAATGATGTTTTAATTGTTATTGAGTATTTGATCAACATATGTTTAAATAATTATTAAGTGCTGGTGTCTATAATGAATTTTAAACAAAAAATTTTGGTTATAGAAATATATGAATGCTTGATTTTAAATTGAGTGTTTAGTTCTAGAATGAAAGTTTAAATAGATATTGAACATTCAATTATAAATAAAAGAAGTATTTTAGATATAAACTAGGTACATTTTTACATTACGTTTTGCCTCTATTACTTTGTAACAATGTAGATGAAACCATTCTTAAGTAGTTTATCTAGGTCATAAATGAGAGTTTAAGGCTTAAAATACTAATATTGATATGAAGTATAATAAAAATTGAAAGGAATATTAGTACTGCATAACTAAAGGAAATGATGTGTTCATGTAATTGTTCTTAATATGCTATAAATGCGAGGGAGAGAGTAAAAGGACAAGGGAGAAAGAGAGAAAGCGATGGTTTTGGGAGTTATTAGAAACACAATGACAAAGAGAGAGAAAGAGAAAGACAAAAAGGGAGAAAAAGAGGAAAAGAGAAAGAAGTTGTTGTTAGTAAAAAGAGGGGGAGGGAGGGAGAGGAGGAAACAAAATTTGAAAGTTACACAAAAAAAAGAGGGAGAAAGAGAGAGCTGCAATGATAAAGTCAAGGAAAGAGAAAAAGGAAAAAGACATTAAACCATAATCATTAATATTACTTAAATATCCTTATATACCATAAATTGTTTGATAGTGCACATGACTAAATATATATGATGACCATTTGATCATAATGATTATTAATACCACTAAAATAAGAGCCTTTTGCTTATGTTAGAATTTAAATTTGCTAGCATTTTAATTTAATTTCATATTTAATATGTAGGGTTTAAAAAATCATATATATGAATAGATTGTAGCAAGAATAATAGGAGCTACATTAAATCACATAGATAGGACTATATAAATCTTCAAGGTTAGAGTTAATCTAATAAAGAATTTCATAAAACAAGTTAACACAATTTGAAAGGTTTTAATTAGAAAGATATTTCAACCAATCAACTTAAGGTAAGGGTTATATTTCTTAAGAACGAATATGTTTATAAATTTATAATTTCTATTGATCCAAAAAACTAAGGTTAGTAATTGAATAAAGATTAATTTAAGCATAGAAATATTTTAGAGGGATTATATATGTAGATTTTATTTATCATTTGATTATTTCATTCTAGTTATTTTCTTTGGTTTGTTATTTTAGAATACTAATTTTAGTTTAGTTAATCATCTCTTTTAAGTTAATCATTCATTTTGTTTGACTAAATAATATAAATATACTTACTACTAGTAGTCCTCGTGGAAATTATACTCATATTCACTAGACTATATTATAAGAATGATAGGTGCAATCGCTTAATTGATATTTAGTATTGTTCAGATCATCAAAGGTCATATTTCAAAAGCATCCGGACAAGTCTCTAGGCTTGCATGATTTTAAATCTCACATTCTATTAAAAATTTTAGGAGCTAACTTCTCCAGGTATTTTTTTGGGCTTATGCAAGCTAGATAGAGTCTAACGAGTTTCCTATGTCATCAAATGATATTACACTTATATTGATTCTAAAATGATATTAGCCTTCATCTATATAGGGTATCGTATTATACACGATAATATTTCTTATTTAAGTATTATACAAGGTAATTTTCAAGCATATGGCCAATAGATTAAAAGGTATTCTCACTAAACTAGTTTGTAAATTTTAATTAACAATTATCTTAGATAAGAGTATTTTAAACAATGTTTTAGTTGCTTTTGAAATTTCTCCATTTTATGAAGTGTAAGAGGAAGGGTCAAGAGGGTAGTTTGCCTCTTAAAGTTATTTCTAACAAGACTTAAGACCATATAGATCGATCATTTATTCACCAATTCCTTCTTAAATTGGGTTTTTCATAGATTTATGTTAATCTAGTTATGTTGTTTATCTCTTTTATTCAATTTTATATTAACTTCAATGGTGAATTGTTGAGTCTTGTGGTTATTGATCATACCCTTCTAATTTCATATCTACTTTTTAAAGATGATAATTTTTTCTTAATAGAATGCTCACCACATGAAATCCATCGTGAAGCAATGAGAGGATGAATTGGGTCAAGCAATTAATTTTCAAAAGTCATGTTTTTTCTTTTAGTTGTGATGTGTCATCTTGTACTATGAATTCTATTCTGTCCATCCTTGGTGTATCTGAAAAACTTTAGGACATAAATATCTTAACCTTCCTTATTTGATTGGGAGAGATAAGAAGGTAGTTTTTTCATACTTAAAAAGAGAGTGTGAAACCAAGTAGCATTTTAGAGACTCGATTCATTTCTAAGGCAAGGAATGAGGTTCTCCTTAAATATATGGTTCAAGCAGTGCCTATGTATTATATGATCATTTTTCTGTTGCATAGGTATTTGTATGATAAGATTTAGAAAGTTAAGAATTCTATTTAGTGGGTTATGAAACATAATGGGTTGTGCCTAAAAAAAATTGGTGGATTAGGTTTTTGCGATTTATATTCCTTTAATCTGCTATGTTGGCTAAAAAAAGATTGAATATCCTCAACTACCTAAATACTCTAATATCTTGGCTCCTCAATAGTAAATAATACCTGAATGAGAGTTTAATTTTAGATAGAATTGTTGGCAAGTTTCAATAATTGGTGTTTTGGAATGCAATATGAATGCTTTGATTTTTTTAGACTAATTTACGAATGAGAGTTAGTATTGTCATTAAGAATGATTGAGATCAATTTATAGTAGATTTCTCCATAACCATTCCTGGCACTTTTCCTTCAAAAGAAGTTGAAACTCTAACTATATGGGAATCTTTGTAATAGTTGATTTCCTTCTCTTTCCATAATTTTATAATAGAGATGGATGTTCAATGTAGTCAATAATTTTTAATAAGATAATTTAAATTTTTAATTTATCATCCTAAAGTGTAGGTCTATGTTAATTTTAGGCACTAATATTGAAGTGTTTTCTATTAAAAAGCAAATTAATGAAGTTGCTCACTCTATGACTTGCAATTCCCATTTGTATAATAATCCTATTATTTAGGATTAAATTCTTAAATTTTTATAGAGATTCCGTATCCTTATGTTTCTTAAATAAAATTTATTTTTTCTTATAAAAGCTTGATAATACAGTTTTTCGTTTTAAGGTATTGGTTAAATCACCTATTACCTAAATAATAAATGATTGTCTAGATTTTGATTTTTCAAATGGGTTAATGATTAGAGAATATTACTTGCAATTATATAAGGGCTTCCATATTTAAGGATAATAGGAAGCTATACTTAAAACTATATTAGTTTTCCTATGAGTTATTACATATTTTAAAAAATGTATTGAATAGTAAATTTTTAATTTTTGTTATTAAGAAATTTACAATTAAGAGAAAAAAATACACAAGATATTGAAAATATATGTATCTGAAACAATGTTATGAATATTGTATTGAACTTGGTACCAGATTTAGTTCTAGTACAGTAGGATATTGATACCAGTCAATATTGACTACCGTGTTAGGTAATTTTTCAAAACTATAAAATAGTTCCTACATTTTATAAATTATAAAATAGTGTCTCAGCATATTATGTTATATAAGTTTTAACTTTATTTCAACATTGTCTCAAAAATTATAATAATATAAATTTGACATAACAAATATCACTTTATTCCTATTAATATTAATTTTCACTTATTTTTCATATAAATAATACTACAATTATATAAGAAAAAGATTTTTAATTCTCATGTAGATATCAAAACAAATAATAATATAAAGTACTTAAAATATTATAATTGATTATATCAAAATATCATATAATAAGAATAATATAGGTCTATAAGTATAACAATAAGAGCCCATGTCTAAGAACGCAACAAAGTATAATTGAAAACTTGAAACAAAATAACATACAGTTAAAAGTTTTATATTTATAGTGTATATTTAGAATTTGACATATACATTAAATACCAATGAAATTAAAAGAAAAGAGAACAATGGAAAATTTGAAACTTCATTTAATGGCATATCTGCTTAAATTGTATTGGTCTGAGTTTTCATTTGGTATGAAATCCACATCATTAAGGGGAGTCTCTTCATTAGTATAATTTTAGCTTATTTCATCAAATGAAATGTTAATTCCTCCTCATCTAAGATTGTCTTCCAAATCACTCTCATCTATAAAACTTGTTTCCTTAAAAACTAAATCCGAAAAGATTGATAAAATCAAGGCAAACTGAATGTATAGAAACACTTGTTCTATTAACAATCCGAGTAAAAAAATAAAATAAAATAACTTCAAAATTATAAGAAATTACATTCAATTTAATAATGATAATAACACACATTTCTTGAAGCTTCAAGTTGTATTAAATAAATATCAAATCATTTAATATTTTGTATTTCAATCTTTTTTTCTTGAAATTAATAAATTTGAATGTGCTCTAATTCCTTTCACACCTAACTACACTATACACCTAACTACACTAACACATTAACTAATAATTCAAATTACAAACCTTTGCCATCCTGAAATATTACTTCTAACTTAATCGCACCCAGCAACTGTAGGAGGACAAAAGTAATCTTATAAACAAAAAAAAATAATGATTATTTTTAAACAAGTAAAAAGTGAAGAAATATATACTTAGATTAAGTTTATCTCTTTATCATATCACAACGAGCATCCCAAAATCACTACATATGTCCTTATATACATCTATTTGCGAGCTAAGGAGATCTTATATCATCTTATGTGAAAAAACTATTGTGATAATTAATAGCATTTCCCTATTAACTTCAGCCTTTTTTATAAAATTGGTTTAAAATAGACATTCAGATTCAAATTTCCCTAACAAAAAAAAGATTAAACTTCTCTTCCTATCTTTGAATAACGAATGCAAGATAAGTTGTTTATGAAAAGGGCCTATTTTTCATGTTGGCCTCTATTGCTTCCTTCGTCCTCTTTACAACATGATAAAGTAACTCATTGTTGCCTCCTCATCAATATCAGACAAATAAAGTACTCTCAATAAAGAGTCACAAACTTGTATGACAAAATGATTTTAGAACCAAAATTCATAATCTTCAAGTATAATCTTGGAATCTTATATTCCTGTACTAGACCTAGCATACTGAGATGCAACCTAATTATCTTTTATAAACATTTGTCTCATCTCATTCTTCAGTTTAGCAAAACACTTAAGCGATAAGAAATTTATTGCAAATCTTATAATAGCAAGGAAACACAAATTCCTACTATTAAAGATATACTTCTTCATCAAATTCAAAACCTAAACATGATTATAAATGAACTTAAATCACTTTTCTTGATTTTTTGTATAGTTTCATTGATGATAAATTAGTATCTAGCATCTCATATATTTTTTAGCATCAAGTCAACGCAAAATGCAATATAGAGAGTCCAATAGAAAGAATTATACCGAGTTTATAACCTTTTCTCACTTGCTTTATAAGCAACATCATTATTAGTGATGAACTGTACAATTTTTTCAGGCTTAACTTCATTCACAACTTTATTAAATATCTCTAATTGAGTATCATCATTTCTTACAAGGCCAAATGCATCAATAGACTTCAAAAGCAACGTTCTTTTGTAGAATACACTAAAAAATCGATAATAGGCTACTATATTCTTTTTCTCTGACCATCGCACATGATTGAACACCAATAAGTTACCTAAGTCATTCTTCTTTCCCTCATATAACCTTTTATTTTACAAATGGAGTTGCTTAAAGGACTACCTTTATAGTCATAAATTGAATGAGCTATATATTGGAATATAAAAGGCAATAACATATAATATTAGTTGATAATAACAAGAATGAATAGCATTGAATGACAGATGTATCATACAACCACCTAATCATTACCATGTTCACATTATGAGCTGCTTATTTAGATTGTAATGCACTACAAATTAAAGTTTTAAGCTTCAGGAGTTGTTCGTGGAGCAAAAAAGTTAGACATATATTTTCTTTTCTTCCTTACATTAGTTGTAGTAATCCCTTCTTGTTGGATAAGAATACCACCTTTACTTCTATCAATTTCATAGTTCAGTCTTTGTCATCTTTCTTTCTCATTCTAATATTCTTCAAGCAAAGTTTTCATCGGTCATTTCACATTATAGCTAATTTTCTTATAAGGCTCCACATCACCTTTGATTCCAATTAAATGTTTCTCTAATATAGAGATTCCCCACCTTTTAAATGTTAATTATAATACAAATATATAGTGTGGTTCTTTATACCAATAACTAACTTAACATGAGCCCAAACTAGATCATCGAATCTTCTTAAAGAGGATGAATTTTTAGGAGTACTTAAACTTCTCCCCATTTGTAAAACCCCGAAACTTTCATTGAATAAAAGTTTTCATTTTCGGTGAATAGTATTTTGAATGAATAGTAAATTTTGGTGGGATACAACCTCGAAATAATGAAAATATTCGAAATAAGTATTAGAGTTTAATGATATTGAAATGGATCAAAAATAAGTCGTAAAGGATGGATTTCGGGAGTTTCGAAAGCTTAGGACTAAAATGCCCTTTTTGGAAAGTAATGGGTATTAATGATTTTAAACTCATTCGAAAATTTTTAAAGCATCCAATCAATAAGTATTGACCCTAATTAGAGTATTTCATGGTCAATTAGATGGTAAGATAATTGCGAAATATTTTCAAAATTTAATTCGATTAGTTCATGAATTAAATTCAATAAAGGGCAATTTGGTCTTTTTACATGTCATTAAAGGACAATTTGGTCTTTTTACATGTCATTAAGGGTAATTTGGTCATTTTGCATGGTGTTAGTGGAAGAATGAGGCATTAGAAGAGAACCAATAGGAAGGTAAAGTGTGGAATCCATTAAATGAGCATTAAAAAGAATAAAGCAAGACTTTTGTCTTCATTTGAATATAAACGTGAGAGACTAAACAAAAGGGAGAAAAGAAGTGAGAGACCAAGAAGGGAGAAGAAGAGTGCAGCTACCATTTTCATTGTAATATCTCGTTCCTATACTAAGGGTTAGAACCCTAAAATACAGTACATGTGAGATCAATGAGAGATTAAGAAAAATGCATTTTTATGCTCATACATAATGTAGCATACACGCACGTGAATTTGAATTTTTGCACATTAAAATGATTGTACATGCATTCATTGTCATTTTCGGATATAATTGATTTATATATGTGATATGTGATTTTATTGAGAATTGGGTTTACTTGTATTGAAAACTGATTTGGAGAGTGTACTTATGGATTTAGATTTTTTGCGGAATTTTAGGAAAAATTTTCAAAATTGTTGGATATTTTTGGACTAGGAAAAAAATGTCACATGACAAATAAATTGATAAATAGAAATAGAAATAAGAGTCAGATGATAATGAAGAATTTTTATGATGACTTTAGAATTTGTGAGAAAATGCATTTTCAATTTAGAGATAATTGGAGATAAATTTAGAGAAGATTGAACTAATTAAAGCTTTAGAAATTGGACAAGTGTCCAAATCTTAAGCCTACGTTTTCTTTCAACTTTGAAAGACAAAGACGCTGTTTTGTCTTGTCTTAGAAAAAAATCTTCTCGTGGCTTTCTTCTTGAAGCTTCTTATTCTTCTTCGGATCTTGATTCATCGAACCTTCACCAAAGTTACACTTTGCTTTCCTCTACCTATTGCTACTCCCACTTTCTTATTTCTCTCTTTTGCCTCAAGAAAAACCTAACCCAAACCACCTTCAAGATGGTGTACGTGGGTGCATGACAAGTTAGGGATTCTTGGGTTTTGAAGATTTTGGAGTGTTATGAAGTAAGTACATGTTAATCCTTATGAGTTGTTAGTATATAAGATAAATTTGATGATTATTTGACATTACATCATCATGAGGAAAAATGTTTGTTTTCATGAACATCGTGGCTTTTAAGATATGGAAAATTTCAATGTGTTGATTTTGAATATTTGACGATCAAAAAGTTATGAGATAGTGTTAAAATAATTTTTGGAGTTGAAAGATCAATGAAAATGTGTATGAGATTAATGCAGAAAATTCATGATAAATGAATATGTAAATGCTCTGTTTCTATTGATGTCTTCACTGTTATACGTGAGTATTTTTGAGTGTTTTTAGAGATAATTTAAAATGAGTTTAGAGTGATGGAATAGGTATATGGTGATGTCTGGAGATGAGAATGAATGTTTTAAATGAAAGTTAGAGTCAAAAATGAAGAGTATGCAGAAAAATGAAAGTGAAGAAACGCAGAAATGAAGAAGATGTATGAATATGTGATGTTTTTTATATTTAGTGTTAATTCTTGGTTTTTGATATGTTTTTGAATGTGTTGGGTTGAATGAAAGTCGATAATGGAATAGATAAAAGTTAGAAATGTTAGAGTGAAAGAAAAGAAAAGAAGAAGATGAACAAAATGCAGAAAAATGAAGAGGTGCATGATTGATTTTCTAGTTTTTGATATTTGGTGTTGAATCTTTTGGCCATATCTTCTTCTCCTAACCTCCAAATGATATGGGATATGAACCAAAAGACTCGTAACACATTGATCTACATCTCCACAAAATCTTATCTATCTGAAATCATTTGGGAGAGATTGAATGATAAATTGGGACGGAAATGTTGAGTCAAAATCTGGAAATTGGTTATGGAGGTTGGGTGTACACGGCCGTCCGTTAAGGTTACACGGCCGTGACTTTTTGGTTGGTGTGCATGGGCATGCGTTATAGTTGCACACTTGTGACTTGATTATTTTGGAATGCATGGCCATGCACCGATGTTGCATGGCTGTGACTTCATTTTTGTTGGGTTAAAAAACTCGAAAGTGCACAATCGTGCTCCCGAGAGCTTTTTGCACACCGAACATCCTTCCTTCTTTTGCCTATAACTTATTCTCTAGTTATCTAAATGACATGGGACTTGAACCAATAGACTCATAAGTCATTTTTCTTTATCTTCATAAAAAAATTTATAGCCATATGAAACGGATTGATTGGTGAATTTAAGATGAAAATGTTGACTGCGTTGGAGTATGATAACCAGAAAGATTTCATTGAACAGGCTTCGGTATTTTGACAATATCTTGTTCTGCAGTTATCCGAATGGAATGATTTTTAATTTGTAGTAAACTAGAGACATAGACTACAAATTTTATGAAGAGATCAAATTTTAATTCTATCTCTAGAATTCCAGATTTTGAATTAAATTTAGTACAGGATACTGATTTAGTTTATGAACAATCTGAAACATGTGGAGTATAAATTTTGGAATAATGAACCAAATTGAGTGATCTTAGTGTCATTAGAAACTTAAGACAATGGGGAACATTTTTTTATAAGAAAGTGTTTCTAAATTCCTTCATTTTCCTTGTCATAATGTTCATGGAAAATAGACCTGAAGGTTTGGATATTTGGATCATTTATAAGAAAGAACAAGAGTTTGAATATTGTATGATTATATAATGTTAGAATAACATTAGTGAATAAATTGTTAGTATTAAAGCATCAAAAACATGTGTATAATAGAAATGAAGAGGTTCATGTGATTGTAGTTGTGATTCAAAAGGAAATGAGTAATAGGTATTAAATAAAAGTGAATGCGAATTTGATATTATGAGAGCAAATAATACTAAAAATGAGAATGTCCATAAATTGTGAAATTTGATATTATACCTGGGGTTGTCATTAAGCATGCATTGTACATATTCCGAATACACATTTGTGCATAAATGAATGCTTATAATTGTGCCAAGTTATTAATGTGAGTGTGCGCAATGTGTGTATTGCATAATTTGGATGTGCAGGATAAACGTCCGCATTCAAACGTTTCCAGATCATGGAAGTTAATGCTAATTTGGAGCATACTGTGAGTTGACCTAGATAGTCTTACTTACTGATTGTTCTGCTTGTATTATGTATTAAATGATTTTGCAATGTGAATGTGATTATTCTAATTTTCGGACATTGAATGTCCAAGGAGTTTGATAAATGTGAGAATATTGAAGTGCTCCTTATATGTGAATTTGATGAACTATGTGATATTTAATTTGATTGTTAAATGTCGGACTTATTTCTGAAGAAACATGTGAATATGCATATGATTGAAAAATGTTTCTCAACATTTATGTTGAATGCCGGACCACGGTCCAATGATGAATATGAAATTGAATGTGACTTTGAAAGCATGTGATTGACTGAAATTATGTGAATGTGATGCACTCCAATACATGAATGTATGAAACATAAAGGAAGTTGTGACTGGAGTAGCCACCGCAAAAGAGTTTAAAGCTCAGAATGTGAAAAAGAGCTTAAAACACAGATTGTGAAAAAAGAGCTTAAAGCTCAGAAAGTATAAGAGCCAAAGGCTCACTATGTAAAAATGAGCCCGGTATTCCCAACGCATACGAGATAGTTATCAATGAGCCCGGTATCCACAATAGATACGGGACAGTTATAGGCACTCAGTCACAACAAAGTAATAAATGAAAGTGAGTCTCATACGCATTGCATTATAAGTGATATATGTAATTTAAATAACCGAAATGATCAATTTGATTGCCCTGAATGTGATCCTACATGTTAAATGAAGTGATGTAAATTATGTGAAAATATGTGAACTGTATGTGTTATATGATTGAGTGAGCCATTGAGGATGGTCACTCATTGAGTTCGCAAAATTCACCCAAATTTTGCAATATTTTTTTCAGGCTCAGAAGAGTTACCCCGTTAGGCTAACGGAAGTATAGCCATTGCACCCAAGTAAGAGATAGAGGTCTAAGTCAGTTCGCGTCTGCATTAGTATTTCCTTATTTTTGTATCAAAATATGTATTCACAAGTATTTTGCAATGTGTATGTAAATGATTTCGTATTGTAATGGTTGTGGCATTATGTTTGAAAATGTTTATGAATAAAAGTGGGTCCGATTTATTTATTGATTTTTGCAATATGCGTGCATTGTTTTTTTTTAAAAAAGACATTTCTGTATTGAATTTAATTGATTGACTGTTCTAGCATGTCACCCTTGCAGGGTACACACTCTGACATAACTCAGGATGTTGGGTACGTGTCTGGCGAGGGTGGGGTGCTACATTAATGATTTTGGAGCATAAATTGGAGAGATCTTGATCAAGTGGAGGTATTCATCAAATACTAAGAGATTGGAAGATAAATTGGTAAATTTTCCTTACCTAAATTTCTAGTTTTGGGGAGTTTTAGTGGGATAGATTTATGTAAGATAAATGATAATTTTTTTTGACTTGCCATGGAGTAGATAATAAGTTTGGAAGCATTTAAGGGATGAATATGACAAGAGAAAGAATAATGTTTAGTGAATGTTTGTATTTGGTTCTCAGATCACTTGAACCAGACATCTTTTGTTTACTATAACTTGGCCTACATACCTCCAAATTTGGTGATTTCAATTGGATATGAAACCTAATACATAGTACTAAAAATTCCTAGAAGAGACCCTGACCTAATTCTGGATGAATAATATTGGAAATTGAGATTAAAAATGATCATCTGATGCTGCCATTATGTTGGAGAAGCTTATGATGGTCTGTGCATGTTTCTCGAATTAGAGCTTCATATGGTTTGACTTTGGATGATGTGAAAACTAGAAACATAGAGGAACGAATGTCTAGAAGACCTCAAAGCCTAATTTGAATGTTTGCTACGTGAAAAGTTAGGAACAAGTGGAGTTATAGCTTCTGGACATAGGCCATATTCGTGACTCATCATATATCATCATGATATGGTAAATTAAATTGAGTGAGATAGTGTTTTGAAGAAATTGATAAGTTAGAATGGGTAAAAATATGATTTGAAGTGACTTTTGAAGTTAGAATTGGAAACAGAGAATAATAGGTTAGCTTTCAGTAGTAAATAGAAATATAATTAGCGTATGTATTACATGATTAAATATTAATCTCGACTTTGATTAAACCAAATTTATAATGTTAATGTATTATTTTTGAACTTGGAAATAAAGGCCTAAGTGAAATGCGTTTGTATAGGTAAAGGAAAGGCACAAAACGTGAGTGTGCTTGGTGATAAGTTGCTTAATGGTAAGTGCATTTTAAATTTATTTTATGAAAATGATTTCTATTCTATCGTGAAGTGAATATAAATTATGAGTTTTACAAAAATGATGCGTTATAAATGAATATTGCTAGTACAATTTTGTGTTTTTCGCAATATATGAATTGAAGTTTGAAAGTTAAATCTTATGTGATTTGAGTTTATATTGAGATGATGTTTTTAGTTGATAAAAAGGAAATAGTTTTTAGCCTATCGTATATTGATAGGTTTTATACATATTAATATACCGGTGTATAGCGGTTAACCTAATACGGGTAAGCGATGTAAAACTAGCTCCAAAACTAGTGGTTGACTAGTTGCAGGTAAGCAATATAGAACCAGCTCCGTAACTACCGGTATATAGCGATTAACCTAGTATGGGTAAGCGATGTAGAACCAGCTTTATAACTATCGGTATATAGTAGTTAACCTAGTACAGGTAAGTAAAGTAAAACTAGCTCTGTAACTAGTGGTTGACCAGTTGTGGGTAAGCGATGGAGAACCAGCTCTATAACTACTGATGTATAATGGTTATCCTAGTGCAGGTAAGCGATGTACAATCAGCTTTGTCACTAGTGATTAATCAATCACAAGTAAGAGATGCAGAACCAACTTCGTGACTTTATGCTTAAGGGTATCATATAGCAAAGAAATTAGTGATAGGCTATGTCGTGTAAGAAATTAATGACATTTTTAATGCCTCCACTATTTATTTGAAAAGTGATTTGAGAAACTTGATTTCGGGAAGCATATATTTTTATATTAAATATTGAATTATGCAAATTGAAATAAATTTGTTTTAGGGAGATTTAATTAATTAAATATTATTTGAATAGAAATTCTAGCACTCATTAAGCTTGTTTAGCTCACATTCTCTTTTCTATTTTTAAATGAAACCTCCCAGGTGCACGATCAGGGGCTTCTGTAGCAAAGACTCCACCTCACAACTAGTCAACTTCGTCAAGTGCTGCTGTGTAGGCATCTTTGCCTTGTAAATATTTTTGAGAATATTTCCATCTTTATGAATATGTTTTGGACTATATTTTGTGTAGAGAACGCATGTATATGAATGTTTTAAAGTTAAATGCGTGAATATATATGAGTTTATTGTTAAGATTATTGAAGTGATTGTTGAGATTGCTTCTGAATACTTAAAGTCTAAACTTTGTAGTGGGAATTTTGAGACGATTATAGAAGTGTTTTGCATTTTACAGGGCTTTCAAAAATTTTGAGTAGGTCAAAATACAGCCGTTGTGCTGTCAAAATTTTAATAAAAAAGTTTTTAAGAAAAACTTAACTGGTTATATCTTTGTAATGTTAAGTTAAGGCTTTATTGGTAAAAAAGGCAATAGGCTTAGTTCCACAGGAACTTTCCAGCTAGATCAAATATCAACTGGAGGGCCACCGTGAGCTGCCAAGCAAGCTACCTAGTTATTTCAGGATAAGGGTTTGTCACCGTTTGGATGTTAGGTAGTAAAACAAATAATTAAGAATACAAGAAGATAATTAATTAACAAATAAAACTCAATTTGTATGGTTGAGACTAATGCCAAATTTCTTCACATTCAAGATACGAAACAATTTGGATATACATAACCTAATAAAAAAATCATACAAGTTCCAAACTTTATACTCCAATATTTAATTTTAAAAAATAACATATGTACATATCCTAGTGTCATTTTTTTAACAGATAAACAAGCTTTTCTATAACTATTGTACTATAATTTGGCAATTCAATTTGAGTCACGTGTAAGCCTATCAAAAGGACTAATATTTAGGTACATTTATATCACTCAAATCAGTTGAATGAGTAACCTTCCAGGTGTAGGACTACGGATGCCTTTTCGTAGATCCAGTCTATAACTGTCTGTTTGGTTGCTGTCTTCAAGATGCAGACAGAAATCTGAAGACGGAACAGAACAAAAATTAGAGACAGTGAGGTGTTTGGTTGCGATGGACAGAACAGAAAAAATTGTCTTCATCTGGAGGACAAAATGTGTTTGGTTGCAATGGACAGAACAAAAAAATAGTATCAATGACGAAAATACCCCTCTAGTA
>JAOQML010000195.1:24515033-24529589 GCA_027568935.1 Erythroxylum urbanii | reverse complement strand
AGTGATCCTGAGCTAGCCAAATTGAGAATAGCTGTACAGGATGGTAAGGCGACAGAGTTCAGTATAGTGGATGGAGTGTTGAAATGTGGTAATAGGTTATGTGTACCTGACATAAATGGGCTAAGACAAAGAATTATGCATGAGGCACATTATACACCCTATAGTGTTCACCCTGGAACCACCAAGATATATCATGATGTTAAAGGTATATATTAGTGGTCGGGTATGAAGAAAGATGTAGCCCAGTTTATATCTACCTGTTTAACTTGTCAACAAGTCAAATTTGAACATCAAAAACCCATTGGACTACTATAGGAGCTACCACTACCTGAGTGGACAAGAACGCCTAAGGGGTATGATTCTATTTGGGTTGTAGTCGACAGACTCACCAAGTCAACCCATTTTATAACAGTTAAAACCACTTATGCAGATCAGTTAGCCCAGTTATATGTTGACAAAATTGTAAAGTATCATGGAGTGCCTGTGTCTATTATTTCTGATAGAGGAACACAATTTACTTCTAGATTCTGGCAGAAACTACAAGAAGCCATGGGTACACAGCTAAATTTTAGTACAGCATTCCACCCACAAACTGATGGGCAATCAGAGAGAACCATCCAAACACTCGAAGACATGTTAAGAATGTGTGTCTTGGACTTTGGTAGAGATTAGGAACATCATTTACCTTTAACAGAATTTGCTTACAACAACAGATACTATTCCACCATTGGGATGGCAACTTACGAGGCATTGCATAGCAGAAAGTGTAGATCTCCACTATGTTGGACAGAAGTAGGAGAGAAACAATTAGAGGGACCAAAACTAATTCAAGAAACATCTGCAAAAGTTCCTCTAATACAACAAAGATTAAGAATGGCCTTCAATAAGCAAAAGAGTTATACAGATTCTAAGAGGAGGGATCTACAGTACGAACCAGGTGATCAAGTTTTCTTAAAAGTCTCTCCTATAAAAGGTGTCCGATTTGGAAAGAGAGGGAAGCTAAATCCTAGATATATTGGACCATTCGAGATCCTTGAAAGGGTCATAAATGTGTCATATCGGTTGGCTTTACCTCCTCATCTTAGCTACGTGCATCCAGTTTTTCATATATCAATGATAAAAAAAGTACATTACAGATCCTTCTCATGTATTACAAACCCCAAAAGTATAAATAGCAGAGAATCTTTCTTATAAAGAAACTCCAGTTGCCATCATGGACGGTCAGATTAGAAAATTGCATAATAAAGAGATTCCAATGATCAAAGTCCAATGGCGAAATCAAAGAGTTGAGGAATGTACATGGGAAATAGAAAAATCAATGAGAACCAAATATCCACAGTTGTTTCCCCAATAAGGTAAATTTCTAAATTTCGTTGATGAATGTTAACAAGGGGGAGAATGTAACACCCGGTATCTGATTTACCCAGTGCACCGAAAAAAAATCGATAATTGAGACTAATGTCATTAAAACCAGGACAATGAATCATAATTTTCGGTGACATCAAATTAATGATGTTTGACATTTTTTCAGTTGTCATAGGAAATTGTACAAGCAGATTTTTAAAGAACCAATACAAGAGGGGCATTTTTGTAAATAATGAAAAGAGTGGCTTATAAAGGAAGCTAAGTGCAAATAAGACAAAACTCTTATCTTCCTCCTCACTCACTTGGCTAAACCATGGAAGCTCCTCTCTCAACATTTTCAAGCTTTGTGACAAGAAAGTAAAGGAGAATCAAGCCGATTAGTCGATACAAAATGGTAAGCCTCGGTCCCGATACTTGATTCTACCGATTGGAATTTAGTTTCTCATTTTCTTTTGCCATAACTATGAAACTCACTTGATGAAATTTATGGGTTTGATGATTTGGTGATGGATTTTTATTCTTTGATGTCTAATGACTGATTCATTTTATTTTTTATGATGATTTGGGCCTAAACCAAAACCTAGAGTTTTGGAGTTCAAAGCTGGCAAGGGAAGTAGATTTGTAGGTCCTTCTTATACAATTTTCTTGAGCTATTTAACGTGTGATTTTGAAGAAACGCAAAACTTGAAAGTTGTCGATATGGGTGTCTACCATATCCCTGAATTTGTTTTCGAATTTAGGGTGAGCCAAAAATGAGATATAAGTCCCGAATTGAAACTAGTTCAGAATACCAACTGGATCGAAACACGAAATGAAAGTTAATTGTTTGAGGACCTTTGAGCCAGAATTGGATGATAAGTTATTCTTACTAAATTCTCTAAAATGTGTTATCTAAGTTCTTTATAAAGGGAATTTTTAATTGGACAAGTATCCTGTGAGATATGGCTAAATATGTGAAGGGTGTTACTGACCTTAGTGACACAGAAGAGAATAAAAATAAGACAACATTAGAAATATCACAATAAATACAAATTACAATTTTTTTAAGCCTTCTTTGGCTATTTGATATCCATATGAGTCTATTAAAAATTTCAATTTTAATCACCTAAATTGTATAAGAAATGAATAAGTTATAATGATTTTAGTCAGGAAGGGTCCAACTCATGACAGAATATTAAGGCTGGCTGTAAATGGGACATTTGGAAGCCTTAATGACCGAATTAGAAAATGGTCATAAAAGAAAAAATGTGAATTTATGTGTTAACTAGACGTATGGAAATTTTGAGAAAAATTGGACCTATGTAGAAAAAGTTATGCTTCTGTGAATGAGACCTGTGCAGATGAATCAATTAAACGGAATAGGTTTAAGGATGAGTAAGTTAATCAAGACATAAAGAATCAGGTCCTCGAAATTGTGAATTAAGTTTGGACATAATGAAGTCCAAGACTCCTAATTTCAAGGGAAAATTGGCTTGCAACCAATTTGACCATTATAGAATAAAATATACATTTATAATGATATTTGCTAAGAAATGAGATTTTTGTAAGAATGCGGGTATATGTAATTTTTATGCATGCTACCCAATAGCTTGTGAAAGCAGATGAGGAATAGAATTAGAAGTCGTACCTAGTACCTCTCAAGTTCAAGAAGATTAGAAAAGAGATAAGAACCCCTAAGATAGTCAAGGTGAGTATAATCAAGCTACTATACTTATGTAGTAATCCTTTTTATCTTGCGGCGTGTTGAGTTGTTCTCGAATCTGTATGACTTATTTGATATATGACTCCCTGTGATTGAGTCTAGCATGTTATATGCCAATTTGGCCAAATGATATTCAGATTCTTTACATCTTCTGGCTCCCTTGTTGTGTTGAACCTATTAATTGCAATTCTTTGATGAATCATGTTTTTCTTTTTAGCCATGATAGATGAGTTCACAGGATACCCAGGTAATGGGTATATTATCAGACTATGTGCGCATAGGTAACCTGCCGGTGATGGGTCAGATCTTGGTCCTACCTAAAGAGGACAGGCATCGAGGGGCAGGGTTAGGCCAACCTTGTTTAGAATCAGAAAAGGGGAGATACGCCATACTGACATGCCTCTGTCTCTTCCTAAGAAATTCAGAAAATCAGAACTCAGAAATGAGAAAGCTCATAATTAGAAATCATGTGGAACTCTATCAAAGAAAGAACCCAAAACTCAGAAAAGAATCTATAACTCATAAAAGAACCCAGAACTAAAAAAAAAGAATTCAGAAACCATATTCATTTTTATAACAGAACAATTCATATTTAGATTTATTATTGATATTCATGTGCTTGCCGCATTTGAGATTTCTACTTGTTTATTTATTGATACCATGTATTGTTGTTTAGAATGTCACAGACCATTCTTGTGAAGCTAGCCTTGTGTTTCCTAGCCTCATAAACATGGTAGCATGTTTATATCTCACTGAGTCATGTTGTAAGACTCACCTCTCACTATTGTCATTTGAAGGGATTAGTAGATCGTACGAGAAAGAAATCCAAGCCTTTTGAGACTAGCTTAGATAATCAGACAAGAAATGTTTTTGGCATGATGTTAATTGTAGATGCTTATAGCTGCTTCATACTTCGTTATAATCATATGTACATGATACATGTTTGGATATGCTATGTTATTGAGAATGATGTCAGTTGATGATATGAGATGATCATAGATTGACAGATTATAAGTAGAGAATGTACGTTAGAATTTCATATTGAGATCCTTGCTTCATTCAAAACTGTTAAGCAGATATATGGATTATTAATCAGACAAATGAATGGGTCATGCCAGATTTTTAGTAGAATATAGAAAAGTTAGGCTTACTACAGGTTTTGGTGGCATTAAGCCTACCCATCCCCTAGTGCCAACGCGGTCCAGAAGGCTGGTCGTGCCAGCAGCCGGTGGAGAGTAGGGAGAGGTAGAGAGGAACAGGCGAAGGGAGGAGGCTCAGGTGGAGACTGGAGAGGCAGACCGTAGGCGGAGGGAGGAGGTTCAGGTAGGGTGGCGCAGTAGAGACGGGTGGTGAGTTGGTGGCGTCGGGGTGGTGGTCGAAGGTCGACGGCAACAGTGAGAACAACGAGCTAGAAGTAAAATAGCGGTGAGTGAGAGGGAGAGAAAAATGAGAGTGAGAGGGAGAGAATGCGCGTAATTGTTGGTGGGGGTTTGTTAAAAAAAATTGTTGCAATTTAGTCTCTGCATTTGTCAAAATTCACAATATCGACTAGTATTTTAAATACTGATCGGTAATAAATGAAACTACCGGCACTGGCTAGTACCCAAGGCCAGTACTGAAGTAGGTAATACTGTATGGTACCTTTCGATTGTACCGCCTTTCGATTCATAGTATATATTGGCGGGATAGCTCAGCTGGTAGAGCATAGGACTGAAAATCCTCATGTCACCAGTTCAAATCTGGTTCCTAACTGGTACGAAACGGTATCTCAAATTCTTGTTGCCACCTCAATGAGGATTATATTATATGATATTTTACAAATGTGAACTGATAAAACTACCCTTGTTGGGATGCAACAAGTATGAAAATCACACTTCCCTAGAGGGTATAAAAGTATAGACAGGCAAGTGAGAGTGTTGACGAGGTACTAGCTCTCAATCTTAACATCTTCAATAATGGAATGGTTATAACTTCTTGTGTAAGTTAAAAATGGAAATGTAACGAGGCAATAATGCAAGGAAGAAAATTCCTAAGAAAATTTATCAAAAAGAAGAAGCTATGAAAAAATTAAAACTTCAAAATCAAATAAAAAACAATGCCAGAAAAATATTCACTATTAGAACCAAAACTAGGAGGCAAATTTACAAATATGGAAAGAGATTGAAAACCTACGAAGGTCAAAGGATTAGATGAAGCGACCAGTGGATTCTAGACCTTAACCTAGAAATGTGTGTAATCAATAGGTGGGATCAAAAGTGGCATTATGGTGAAGAGGAAAAAAAAATTGAATAAATGGAAAATTAAAATAGATGATTAATGCAGAAAAGTGAAATCAAATATTGATTTCTAGTTTGTTTGTCAAATTAAATAATACAAAAGGATGAAGAAAAAATATAGAAAAATGGTGGAAGTGAACAATATAAAAACAAAGAGATGTGAGAAGAGTCGAGGTGGGGAAGAGTCCAGAGATGGAGAAAACAAAGAAATGGGTGGGTGACAATAAAAGGTTTGGATTATATTGTGATTTTTAGATTTTTGGTTCAGGTACTTAGGTTTGTTCAAACATATGCATTATGTAATTATAAACTAACTATTAGGGCTCACCATGCCATGTGGCATACACATCGTAGTGGGAACTATTAAAATATGTAATAAGTGTCATATCAGCATTAGTAGTAGAGATGTCAAAATGGGTCCGGTCTTTCCGGCCCAACTAAATTTTAGCTTGAGTTTATCGTGACCCGCCTGACCTCAGCTCGTGGCCCGGCCCATTGACATCTTTAATTATCAAGACATTTAACTAATGAAAAGTTAATACCGTCAAAAGTTTCCATATATTTAAGGCCAATTTTATATGTTTTAGAAACGTTAAGGTTCAAATTGAACACTTCAAAACATTAGAATTCAAATTATATTCTGGTGTAAATGTTTATGTTCAAAATGCATTTTTTATCAAGGTACAATTTATCACCTAATGTTTGATAAAAAGTTTAAAAGGGCCTCTCATGCACCAGTTCACCTCCTGATGTTTATAAAATGGATCATTTTGGCCTACAATGGGTCACTCTATCACGTTTTTGTTAATTGAACATGAATTGTCTTTCATTTTTGAACCTATGGCATGCAAGATAAGTTCAAATGCAAACCCAGCAGCTGGTGTATTATATACCAATTAAAATTGTCTTTTTCATATATTACTTACTAATTATTTACATATATATATAATAAAGGTTATTTCAATTTCATACCCCCCCGAGTAAACCCAACACTATATGAACGAATCTTGAACCTAGCAAATCCCTAAAAGCAAACACTCATCTTTGTCTTCCTCCCGTATTTTTATGATTATTCTTGAATTTTTTCCTTTATTTTTGATTTTATTTAGAGATGTCAATTCCAGCCTAACCCGCTCAGGCTTGTTTTTGGTCTGGGCCGGCTGAGCTACGGGCAGGCCACCGGCCAACCATGGTCCGCCAACGCCGGGTCACGAGCAGACCATGGTCCGCCTACGCGGGCCATGGGCTGGCCTAGCCAGGCTTGTGGCTACATCGTTTTTAAAAAATCTTTTTAAAAATATATGGACGGGCGTGGCCCTAATTTCATTGCCCCCTTATTAACCCACTAACAATTTCATTTAATTTTAACAAACCTATAGTTATGGTTTGCTTAGAGGAGTTAAAGTGTTGTGGTTTGAATAATTATAGTAATCCAATATTTAGGCTATTTATTTATTTTTTTGTTGTTCTTGCTTATAAATAAAGTATAACTTTTGTGTTTATAAGACTCTCGGATTTGCATGTCTAATGTCTTTCATATTTCTATTGTTTAAGGTTGTTTATTTCTTGTAATTGGCCTTCAAGTACAAGTGATTACCAAAGTAAGCTGGAAGTGTATGTTAGATTACTAACTTTTGAATCTAGGAACAAATATAAAATGGAAGAATTGAAAGTTTTACTCTTCGTAGATGAGAATACCAAACCTAAGAGAAGTAAACATAAGATATTGTAATGATAAGAACCAATTTTCATATCCAAAATATTGTTCCGGTTTGTTATCATATCCCCACTTTTTTGCATTTTTAATATAAATGTTTTGTCTTTATTTATCGAATATGTGTTCATTAATGCTTTGCATATCCATCATATCTCTTGTAAGAATTTGATACTTATTTCTTATTGATTGATGGTTATTCCCGTGTTGTTATTGATAGTTATATTTCTTGCGAGAATTTGACATTGTTGTTTATTGGTTATATCGTGGCCTATATCAGAAAAATGCCTCAGTCAAGGTGTCATTTCTAGGTCTTTAACTAATTAATAAATGTAGATTTTACGAGTGCCTAAGTTATCTAATTAGTAAAAATAAAGTCAGTTTTATACATAGGCGTGGAATGCCACATAAGCAAGAAGTGGTTCCCATTAATATGTAAAATTAAAAAATAGTCATATATGACTTGACATTTTTCAGTCACATTTTTCGTTTTTATAGAATTTGTTTTGAATATTTTGTAAATGTTATGGTTCAACTTCAACGCTTTAAAACGTTAAAATTTAAAATACACTTTTGGCGTTAAGATAAATAATCGGGAGCATACATTGTTTCGTATAGAAGAAATTACACAACAAAACACTTGTCTGGTATTTCGGTAGATTGCGTGTATAAGTAAAGATAGCAAAACCATGTTATATCGTGTATATATATAAAACATGTACTTCCCACTTATGAAGGATAAAAAATTTACCAAAAGAAACTGCTATACCTTTTCCATTGCAACATTTTTCAAGCTTGGTTTTCTCTGAAATTCCAAGTCCTGTGGAAGTGGATAAGATAACAAATACACATCTAACTTATGTTTCTCCTTTAACATGCTCTTAGACAAAATTTATGTTATTTAAGCTCTCATTACGAATATATATATACACAAACAAACCAATCTTAATTTATGTTCCCAAAGTTTGTAGGAATAAGACACATACAGGTGTCTTAATCTCTAAGACGGTTTAAGACGCCCCAATTATTGTAGCGTAAATGGCACGTGGGATGCCCCCTCAAGCCCTGTTTAACACATGGTAGCTTTGTGTTTTACTCGTATTGAAATGGAATAAAGAATATTTAATTTTCATATGTATAAGCTTATATATCAATAATTGGAAAATCGAGGTGGATTAACAAATAAAATAAAATATATAAGATTATTATTTAAATTTCTTTATAACCATTAAAAATATGCATGTAGATCTCTTATGTGTTAATAATTAATTATGTAATATTCTTTTTATAAACAAGAAGGACTTAAAATAAAGATAATATCAAATTGATGATTAAGCTAGGTTGAGTATTTTAGTCAACGTAGATGGTTAGATAGTAATTAATTTATCCACGTAGATAGTAATTAATTTTTCACGTGGATATTTATATATCATAGATAAAAAATATGTCTTAAATTAGCAAAATGCTGATAAAATTAACATTTTAAAGTGAGTTATTAAAAAAGTTATAAAAGGTTGGTCGCTTAATTGAAAATTTTAAATTTTGAATACTTTATTGGAAAAAATTTAAAAGGTTAGGTACATTACAATATGTTATCCCTAGTTTTAAACATCTCATATTTTATTTACTTTTGTAATTCATATCTTAACATATTTTTTAACCTTCCTTTTGAGTGCAGTTAATTAATTCTCCATATGATAATTTATTATAGATTATAATCAATATAATTTTCCCTAATCTTGTTTTTTAACTTTTTTCTTTTTACTAGAGAAGGATGTCCTACAAGGAACTTTTCATTCCAAAAAAGTTGATTTTAATCGTCTCTAAACATTACTTATGTTAAGTGTTGGCTAAACGAAAACATGAAAGAGTAGAAAAAGAGATAATGCCAGAGATAGTTTATTGATAGTCGAGTGTATGTATTACACTGAAACTAAGGACCTAAATATATAGGCAATGGAAAAATAGACTTGAGCAAATATCTTAGTAAAGATTAACCAAACAAATCAAAATTTTAAAAGTTTGAATAGCTAAAATAAAGGAAACAATCTAAACAACCTAAACACACTCGGTTAATTCATAAAAATATTATTTGTGAATTATTCTTCAATACCCCCTTAATTCAAAGTCCTAAATGCCAAGTTGGGTTCTGAAATAGCATAATTTCTCCTTTGATAAGCCTTTGTGAGTATGTCTGCCAGTTGCTCGTTTGTGCTACAATACTCTAAAGTTATCTCCTTTGCTATGAGCTCATAAATGAAGTGGTGACATAGCTCTATATGCTTTGTTTTACGATGAAATGATGGATTCTTTATTATGGAGCTCGTCGATTTTTTGTCACAAAATATACCAAATTACTTGACAAGTTAATCAAGTTGCTGCTACGTACTTAGCTTCTGAAGTTGATAATCTCATTGTTGCTTGCTTCTTTGAAGTGATCGCTCCTGATCCTAGAGTGAAATCATTAGCTGACACACTTCATGTATCATCCAACGAACCTGCCCAATCACTACCTGCTTTATTGCTCTATAATGAACCTTTGAAGGTTATTGCTTAAACTAGAAATAACACCAACAGAAAATGCAATATCAGGTTTGGTATGCATTAAATAGATTAAGCATCCAACTAGACTTCTGAACCTTCTAGCATCTATCATTTCTGCTCCATCTTGAAGTTGTAACTTTTTATTGACATTCATGGGTGTAGCTGTAGGTTTGCAATAAAGAATTAGTTGTGCGTCTTATGGAACCTAACAATCAGCATTTGAAGGTGCTTATAAAATAAATCATGAATTTCCACAAGCATTTGGTTCACATATGATCTAAGTGTCCTCCACTAATGGCCTTTCTGTAATATATAAAGACTTTAAGAAATGCAAACACAGAGTTGACCGATTGGTACAACTCTCTCCCTGATCTCTACCAAAAGAAGCTCTGGCATCATCTCACTCTTAAGCTTGACTAGTTTGTTGCCAACGATGTCTGTCAGGTTGGTGATGCTCTGATACCAAACTTGTTGGTGAAACGAAAATGTGAAAGAGCAGAAGAATAGATAATGCAAGAGATAGTTTATTAATAGTCGAGTGTATATGTTACACTGATACTAAAGACATAAATATACAGGCAATGGAAAAACAAACTTGAACAAATATCTTGGTGAAGGTTAATCAAACAAATTAAAAATTCAAAAGTTTGAATAGCTAAAATAAAGGAAACAACCTAAACAACCTAAACAAACTTGGTTAACTCATAATAATATTATCTTTGAATTATTCTTCAATATTAAGAAAGCAACATAATATTATAAGAAATTGAAAACTTTTACATCTTAAACTTGATAATAATTCCACATTCATATGTTTTAAATGAGATGGATCACCTATAAAATGTAAGTAAATTGCTAGTATTAGTGCTGGGACATCATATTTATATAGGTACATTATTTTCATCTAATATGGTCTCTCTTTCTTCATATATCCTAATTGTCTTTAATATCTCATACCTTTGTGACCTAATTAGGTGGTAATATCACCATCCCTTTAATTGCTCCAAAAATCTAGCTACTAATAAATCAACTATAGCATGGTTGAAAGTCCTTATATATGTTCTTTAAGTATTTGCATGCATTATCATCTATTGTAATGTGTTTAATACGTTATACCTAGACATATCACTTATATTCCATTCATAAACATGTGTAACATTATATTTAGTTTATTAAATAGTATGCTTGTTATCAATATTTATGTCATGGCCATAAGTTTTTTCAAGCACATTAAGAGTTTGTAAATTTACTTGTGAATTACTTGTAGTTTTTGTTATCTCTTTATGTGTCAAAGTATTTAGGGTTTATAATGTGGAAAAATTAGAGGAATTGGTTGTGTGAATTATGTATAATTAAAGAATATTTAGGCATTGTAAATTCATGAAAAAATGAGATCAAAATAATATTATGAATGGATTATAGAAAATTATTTAGGCATTGTGAACTGTGCATAATTCAAGAATATGTCACATTATTTATTGTTTTAATAATCATAAAAATGAGATGAAAATTAATTCATTAAATTGTTTTATGTTATTAATTTATATGAAACATTCAATTTACTAATTAGTTTGTATACAAAAGGTATTTAACATATGATTAAGCATTTAAATATAAGATTTAATATATAATTAATTCATTTATTATATGTAATTAAGTTAAGAAAATTAAATGCTAGCATTTTTATACTGTTCATTGATGTCATTAGGAAATAATATTATAAATATGAATCCTGTCTTATGGGTAGCAAATATGCATTCATCATCTTATGTTATGGATAGTTAAATACATAATAGAAAATAGTATGCAAATTTATAAGAGAATATTCATTACTCAACATAATTTGAAATTGTAAGTGTTTATATCATTTTTGCGATGTGTTTTATCATAAAAAAAAGTCATTTTTGTAATGTGTGTGATCATAAAGAAAGATGTAAGACAAAGTCTATCTCGAATATGGAAATGCCTCTAATTGAATATTGAATTTTTATAGTTATTTAATGGTATTATATTCAAATTTTGTATTTTTGAATATAAATTTATTAATTTAACTTTGACACATATCTTCATTTATTTTTTTAGTACTTCTGATAATTCAATCGTTTCAGGAAGATTTGATCATCAAGCTTAGACTCATGCTAAATTGGTTACTAGAATAAAGAACTATATCGTTTATGTTTATTGTAACAAGTTTTTGAGAGGTGGAGGAATCGTCAGATTAAATAGGCATTTAGTTGAGATCAAAGGTAAGATAGAGCCTTGTAAAAAAGTGAGTCATGACGTGAAATGACAAATGAAAACTTTACTTGAAGAGTATCAACTTGAAAAAGATAGAAAAAAATATTAAATTATGAAATTGATTTTGGAAGTTCCTTTTTCTAAAGGTCAGGATAATAGTGGGGATGTTGAAGGTGGTAGTATTCCTACCTAACAAGAAGGGAATGTTGCACCTAATATGAAGAGAAGAAGAAGAAATATGTCTAATTTTTTCACCATAAACAACTTCTAGAGCTCAACCTTCAATTTGTAGTGCCTTACAATCTTAAAAAATGACTAAGAATGTGGACATGACAACAGCTAGATGGTGGCATGATTAAGGTTTATCATTTTTATGTTGCCCAGTCTTATTATTACTACCCTATGGTGGATGCATTATCTCTTACAGTCTAGGATATAAGGGACCCCTAATTGATGATTATTATAACTCTGTTTATGAAATAAAAAGTTATTTGGATGAAAAAAGAACGACTTAGGCAAGTTATAGATGTTCAATCATATGTGATGGTTGGTCAAATAGAAGACATGAACCCATTAACAATTTTTTAGTTTACTTTGCTAAGGGGACAATGTTTTTAAAGTCTATTGCTGCATCTAGCCTTATTAGAAATATTGATAATCTGTTTCAGATATTTGATGATGTTGTAAGTGAAGTTGGGCTAGAAAACACTGTTCAATTCATTACTGACAATGATTCTATTTACAAAACAAATGGGAAAAGATTGCAAAGCAGGTATAATTCTTTTAATTGGACTCCTATAATTATTTTTATTGGAATCCTTTTGCAGCACATTACATCGACCTAATTTTGGAAAATATAAGAGATGCTAGATATTTTTCCTGTCATTAATGAGACTGTGCAAAAAGCAAAGAAACTGACCCAGTTTATTTATAATCATGCATGGTCCTAAATTTAACGAGGAAGGACTTTACCAATGATAGGAATTTGTGTCATCCTGTTATAACAAGGTTAGCAACTAATTTCTTATCACTTTATTGTTTTGTTCTCATGAATAAGGAGTTGAGACAAATGTTTACAAGTGATAAATGGGTAGCATCATAATATGTTAGGTCTAATGTTAGAGTTGAGGTTTCTAAAATTATAATTGAAGGTCATCAATTTTGGTCCGTGTGTCAATTTGTAATTTGAGTTCGTGAGTCTTTGGTGAGAGTATTTCGTCTAGCTGATAATGATGAGAAGGCAATAATAGGTTATTTTTATAATGTCACGGAGAGAGTTAAGGAAGAAATCAAGGCCAATTTGAAAATTAGATTTTCTTTGTATACACCTTATCTTGAAATCATCAATAAGAAATAGGAAAGACAATTTTACTCTCTGTTGTTTACAGCTGAGGGGTTTTTAAATCCTAATGTCTATTTTAGACCAAATTTTACAAAGAAAACTAAAGTTAATAGGATAATGTTATTAACTATAACAAAGATTTGCAATTCAAATTTTGAGTCAATGTTTGAGCACAACAGGGTGTGAAAAGAATTAGAGCACATTTGAATTCATTCATTTCACACAAAAAAAAGAATAGATTAGAATACAAAAGATTGAATGACTTAGTCTTTGTTCGACATAATTTAAAGCTTTGGAAAAGATATGTGATTATCATCATTACGTTGAATATAATTTCTTGTAATTTCTTAATAATTTAATTTTATTTGTTTACTAAAACTCTTAATAGAACAAGTAGTTTTATAAATCCAATTTACCTTGACCATATCAATCCTTTGGTGGATTGAGTCTTTCATGAATAGCAATGGGCATCCCAAGATCACCAAAAGCTTCCTTATAAACTTTCATTTGTGAACTCAGGAGATTTTGCATCTAATATTACTTTTGTTGTCTTAAAATTACTTGGTGGAACCAATTCAAAATTGATGTTCCAGAATTACAAAGATTTGCAATTGAAATTTTGAGTCAATGTTTGAGTGCAAAAGGGTGTGAAAGGAATTGGACCACATTTGAATTCATTCAATCCACAAAAAAAGGAATAGATTAGAATACAAAAGATTGAATGACTTGGTCTTTGTTCGATATAATTTAAAGCTTTAGAAAAGATATGTTATTATCATCGTTACATTGAATATAATTTTTTGTAATTTCTTAATAATTTAATTTTATTTGTTTACTAAGACTCTTGATAGGACAAGTAGTTTTGTAGATCCAATTTACCTTGACCATATCAATCCTTTGGTAGATTAAGTTTCTAAGAAATCAAGTTTGACAAATGAAAGTAATTTGGAAGTTAATCTTGGTAGGAAAATATTGACATGTCATTTGATGCATTGAATTTAAATGATGGAGATGATGTGACTCCTCTCATTGATGGGAATTTTGTATTAAATGAGAATTATAGTTAATACAATTTGAGTAAATATTCAATTGAATGAAGTTTCGAGTTTTCATTTATCCTCTTCTTTTATTTTTACTTATATTTGATGTATATGTTAAATTATATAATGCAATATAAATATAATTGTAAATGTTTTTATTTCAAGTTTCTCTTCTAGTTGGTTGTTTCTTCGATACAAACTCACTTAGAAAGTTATATATATTTATTATTCTTTTTATTTGATGTAATTTTATTTATTATATGATAAATTTGTAACATTTTAAATATTTTTTATTCTCCTTAATTTTATATTTGTATGATCTTTTTTATATTAAT
>JAOQML010000195.1:24482040-24494120 GCA_027568935.1 Erythroxylum urbanii | reverse complement strand
ATGCACATATCTCACTATTCACAACTGCATGAGCATGAGGTGTGGTAATTTACCACACCTGGACCCGTTTCTCTGGTTCGACCCGTTCTCTGGAAACGGGATGTTACAGGTTATTTCTTGACCAAATATTCCTTTGTTCCTCGAGAGAGGTGTATATTTGTTAGGTTAATTATTAATAATCATACTTGCACAATAATTAGAATTCCTCATAAGTGAACCCCGAAGACGCAATATTTGTTATTTTGATTTCTCTTTATTTGTTAATATTGTTGTGTTCATTAGTTTAGTATTTTAATTTAATTTTTCTAAACTTTGATTTATTTAATTTTTTTGTTTGCATATGATTAATAAATATAGTAGTAAAGTCCTCATGGGATTGATACTTTGAACTACTATAATTTTTATTACTTGTTGTAATCAATTATGTGCATTTGTAGATGAATTTAATCAAAATTTGGTGTCATTTTCATGAACTATTTAATTAACATTTTTAATTCTATTTTTAATTTATTTTTCTTCAAATTTTAGTTAGTTGATGCGAGATAGGGTATCCAAAAGTGAGAACTTAGACAACCTACTTCCCAATGACCCTGAAATCGAACAAACTTGCAGACAAAACAAAGTAAAAAGGAAAGAAAAGATGGTTGCAAAACAGGATAATACAATTTTTTGTATGAAGGAACAATAGCCATATAGGATTCATATAGAGGACATTCAGATGTTAGTGATAAGTGCAAGTCACTCATATATAAGGTTGAAATAAAAGGCAAGGAACTTTGAGTTTAAATAAGTCCATCTCCACTTGCTACTGAAGTTTAGTGGATCACTTGGAGAAGATACCGTTACATTCATCAAAGAATTTTACTTTATAATCTAAAAACTTTTATTGAATGGCCTTACAAAGGATGATCTTCGAATTAGATACTTTTCTTACTACATGAACAATTAAATAAGAATATTATTTTTATCAATAAAGGTGGATTATTTTGAGGAGTGAGACCAAGTTTATGACGTTTTTATGCTTCATTTTTTCCTCCACATAAGACCGATGAGTTGAGGATTTGGATTCAAAGTTTTGTACAAAAGAGGGAGAAGCATTCCATAAATCTTGGAAATGACACAAAGCTTGACCTAGTTAGTGTCTACATTTTCATTACTCTTTATAATTGGTTATACAATTCTTCTATAAAGTTTACACTCACAAGCTAGACTTTGGTTAACACTGCCATAAGAGGGACAATAGAGGTCAATAAAATCATCAAAATCTTAGCTAAAAATTTATCAATTAACTTTTTAAAATAAAAGTAAAAAACTTCCCTTTATGAGGTTCAAACAGATTTAGATATGATGTTAAGCATTTTTAAACCTTCCCATACATGCATATATATGGAGCCTACATCAAATTATTATGAAAATGTCAATTATATGGTTGCCTATGGAGAAGCTATCAAAAATTGATCCTTTCTTCAATGCTTACAATTTAAGAAGGAGAAATGATCTAAATTTTCTTTAAAAGGAGCAAGGAGTTGGAGTATGTAGGCATATAGGACCACTTGGTTTCTAGCAATAATCTTAGTTTCAATAACTATTATCTTCATAGGGCAATGGGATGAAAAATATGATCAAGCATATATGTCTTTCATCAATGAAAAAATGGAAAGATTAGTGAAATTTATATCTCATGTGGGCCAACTTAAAAAGGTAGCAAAATCTAATTATTCATCTATTTACAATTTGGAGATCTAAATGAACCAAATAACTCTAGTGGTAAGTGAAATTGATTAAGAAAAACTTCTTAGTAACGTAAAGGTGGACCCAAAAGAGCAAATGTAGCCATCAGATTGAGGAATGAAAAAACATTTGATGATACATCTAATAAAGATAAGGAAGTAAAAGAGTTGGACAAGCTTAAAGAAGAGGATAAGGAGAAAGTAGAGCTCAACATCTTCAAGGCTTTGAAATGATCAACCCTTGACTTCATGTGTTACAAAATAGATGTTATTAACTTTATAATGCAAAACGAATCTCCTAAAGTTACTTACGATGGTCTTTTATAATTGTTTTTATGTTTAGGACTTAATGATAAAGAAGAGGATCTTAAACTTATATATTATGCTTTTAGGTTGAGAGAGGTATAAGCACCAACATCTTGTGTCTTTGAGAACTTAGGAGGAAGAAAGCCTAAACACTTGCAATCTATAAAAGAAACACCCATGTTTGATATGAATCAATAGACTTCTTATTGATATCATGTATACTTAGAAGAAAATAATTTTTGTTATGATACTGTCTCGTTGATAAGATCTTATTTAGTTATGTTAATTGAAATTATCTTTTTTGTTTTAGATATATTTTGGTGCTTAAATACGAAAATTAGTGTTACTTTTATTTTAGGAGATAACAAGTTGAGATTTCATCAAATTAGAGCATTAGTGGTAACAATCACGAATTTTGGAGAAAAATGGACAGTGCAGTGGATATGACGAGATCACGCCTAATACCAAATTCACTTCAAGAGCTAGAATTCAATTAGGAAATTTATTTCCATATCTATTATGTAGTGATTTGAATTTGTTTTTAGATAAGAAACTTTGCAAGATAGAAGTAGGCTAGGTTTTGAGTAGAAAAAGAAGACAAAAAGCACATCCAACACTATACCTATCACTTTTTTTTTCATTTTCTTAGTAGTTTCTCTCAATATTTCATCTTTTATTATATTTTTGGTGTTGGTACTAAAACTATGTGTGACTAAATCCAAATATTCTGATTCAAGGGGTTTTAAAACTTTAGTTGTAACCTTGTGAGATTTTGTTATAAACTTATGTTCGTATTTTAATTCAAGCCTTTCTTATTTTGTATTCTTATATTTTATGAATAATTAATATTGATTAATTTGACAAATTAATTTAATGTTGATTATTCTATAGCTATCCATAGATTTAGTGATTTGTAATTATCATAAAGGATTGGTACAAATAACAAATACATTATTTATGAAGTTGCATATTTAAATTATAAGAAACAAGAAAACTAAATTGAGTAGTTATAGTTATCTCAATTATTTAATTTAGGGTTTAGTCTTTTTAATTAAGCTTATTGCTATTATTTAATTGATATGGAATGATATCATACCTAATTAAATTGATGGTAAGTTTTGGGTTGAATACTGAGTTTGAATTAATTAATTCAGGAAAATTTGAGATTTATTATAGTTATCCTAATATGCTTAAGACTACCTATTTGAATTATGAACATTATTCTTTTTAGACCAATGATCAATGTTACAATTAGATGAGATCTTTTTCTTGAATCGGAGTTAAGTACTCTTAAATTTCTTACTTTTCTATTAAGTTGAATTATTTTGACTTCTTGTTAATTATAGTTAATTAGTTGATTAATCATAAACCCCCACTTTGTTTTGCTAATTGAAATTAAGAAATTAGTTTTTAGTTCTCTTAGAATTGGACCTAGTTCCACGACTACTACAAGAGTTTAGAGAATCAGAATTAATTTTGAGGGCTTCAATGACTCGATCAAAATTTTAGCACCATCATTGAGAAACTATTTTAGTTTCTTTGTGTTATTTTATAGTTTACTGCTAATCTTTTGTCTTGTATGACTCGCTCTTATCTGATAGGTGAATTGCAATATAACCCAAAAATTAAAAACATAGAACATTGTTTAAGAAAAGAGACTAAGCAAGGAAGCAATCATTCACCTCCAGAAGTTAAAATTGAGATATATCAAAAAATTGGTGAAGGTTCTAACTTCCAAGAAGTTAAAGAACAAATGCCAAATCCTAACCCTAGAATATTGAGCGAGTTAGTGGCACCAAATTTGAATCAACAACCCTTATGCGTATGATTTCCAGATGTTGAGGTAGATTTTGAATCAAATTTTGGTTTAATTAACTTAGTCCTAATATTTTGTGTTCCTAAAAGTGAAGATCCATATAAAAACTTTAAAGAATTTAATATGTTTGTTTTGGAACAAAGCCACAAGGAGTGATAGGAGAATAAATTAATCTCAGAATCTTTCTATTCTCATTAAAGCATAAGGCAAAAGATTGACTATATTATCTTCCCTCAGGCTCAATGACAACATAGAATGGGATGAAAATGTTGCTCCTGGAAAAATTCTTTCTTGCATCACTAGCAGCAAATATTAGAAAGGAGATGTGTAGAATAAGCCAATTCATCAGAAAAATATTGTATAAATATTAGGAGAGGTTTGAGTTATTTACTAATTGTCCACACCATTAGATTCCTGAATAACTATTGATTCAATAATGATAGATTCAATTGGTGAAGGAGCTTTTGTAAATAGAACACTGGAAATAGCCAAATAATTGATATCAAATATGGTCGAAAATTCTCAATAATTTGGGACAAAGATGGTTGGAGCTGTTAAGAGCGATAATGAGGTAAGTAATTCGAACCTTACGGATAAAATTTTGGATTTAACTAATCTAGTTTGTCAAAAAGCTGTAGGTCAGTTGCAATTGGCATGAGTTTGCATAATATGTTCATTCTCTATATATCCTACAGATATGTGCCCCACGTTGCAACAAAACTCCCTTTAAGAAGCTAATGTAATAGGAAATTGAGTTTGTTATGTAAGAATTGGGTGCATTTATTAATGTCATGCCATATTTAATTGAATGAGCTTTAAATTTGAATTCTTTGTAGGAAACTAATTTGATTATTAAGCTAGCTGATTGTTTTTATGTACATCCTATTGTTGTTCTAAAGGTGTTTTAGTCTAAATTAACGATTTAATATTTTTAGTGGACTTTTACATCTTGAAAATGGATGAAGATAGTGTTGAACAGTCAGATTCAAATTTGTTGGGAAAGTCGTTTATGAAAATGACTAAGACAAAAATTGATATGGACGAAGATACGCTTTCTGTTGAGTTTGATGAAGTGATAATAAAATTCAATATTTTTAAAGCAATGAAATACAAGAGTGATTTTTAATCCATTTTCCATATGAATATTATGGATTCATTTTGGTGAAAGATATTTTTAAAGAAGAAACTAATAATAGTGTTTTTAATGGGCAGCTTATGGGCTAAATTAGGCCCAGATTAGTCCGTAGTCTAATTTTTCTAAGCAAAACAACATTGTTTTGGTCAGAAAAGTTAGGCCTCAAGTAAGCCTGAGCCTAGACAACTTAAGTTTGGACTCAGTTAAAACAAACATTGTTTTATATTTTTAATTTTTAAAATTTTTTTTTTAAAAATTAGTGAAACCAGTCCATGGGTTCACCCATTACCATCCCTCGTTAAATGTCGTAAACGCAAGGAGTTAAGAGTAATAAAAGAGATTTGAGTTGTTTAGGTTCGATTATGCTCATCACTTGATAATGGAAGAAGATGATGATGAAAAAGAAAGGCTTTTCAAGCAAATGTAGTACTAAAAAATTATTTATTTATCTAGTATAAAATTACATATATTAAAATATGTGAAGGTGACAAAGTAATAGTCATAATGACCAGTAGTAAGGTCCAAAAACTAAACACAACTACAAACTTGACTATGTAGTGATGATCGTCCTCGTGTGATCTCACTAGGGAGAGTTTCCGCTCCTTAGCTGTATACTACCCTTCTTCTAGTTAATGAATTTTTCAAATTCTCAAAAAAAAAAAAAAAAAAAGACTACACATACAAGATATACCCACAGTGGCACACATTACACTATCTTTCCAACGGAGAGACAGGTATATTCACCCAAAGCACTGGTCACTTGGGACTGGTCCTGGAATGTAACCTTTATCTAGAAACTGTAACCCAAACACAACCAAAATGGCGAGTAATGACAAGTATGACAAACCTTCAACCGCACCTAACAAGCCGAAAGGGCCACTGGGCAGACCAGAACCAGTTTTAGCCTTGGTGTATAAGGACCAACCTATGATTGCCACGACAACCAGGTAACTAACGCCCTCCAGACCCCCAATAGAGCCGCCGGGTCCTGGTGGAAGGCCACAGCCGGTGGTCTTCAGGGTGTATAGAGACCATGCGATTACGGGGGTTGAAATCAAACCACCTGCTATTGCAACTTTTTCTGTAATTTCGTTGCCACTTTCGCTGCTCTCTTTTGCCATGGCCAACATTTTGAGAGGCTTGTACAGACACGCAGTTCTGTTGCTTCTGACATTGAAACTTCGTTGGTGTTGAGATGGTAGAGATAAAGCGGTGGATGCGGATGACAACAGCAACATCTCTTGAACTTTGTGTTGTGAATATGCAATAAAGGGGCAAAAGATACAAGGGCAGTGGTCTTGTGGCTATAGATAATAGACATCTTACCCATCCTCTTGCCAAACTTGATTGGTTGGTTCGGCAAATCTACACCGTTCATTTTTGTGTTTCGAGAAAAGATAAAAGCTGAGAATGATGACATTATCCAGGCGTTGGTTCCTAGAGAGAAATTTCTTTTCAACAATGGGATCGTATACAAATTTTATGCCTTGACTTCAAATATATGCCCACGTAGGTTCACAACATGTTAGCAAAGACGGAATCACGTATTTAATTGGTATCTCCACTCTAACAAGCAGTTTTTGTCTTCATTTTGGTTGCCAAATACCTTTTAAGTTCGGACGTGGCGAGGCAGAGAGGGTTGTCCTGAAGTCTGAAAATGGAAGGCATGGTAAGGCTAGGATTGGCGTTTCTCCGCTACTCGCCCGTAGGATCTGTACTCCGTTATTGGCCGGCTGCTATAGCAGTACGTACACTTCATTTACAACGGCAAGTCGTTGAATGAGATTGAGAAGGAAAAATAGTTGTATGTTTATTTGAATAAGGATTGGTTGATAAAAGGTGAAGTCCTGCTAATGATTCTACAAAGCTATGAACTCAAAGAGTAAGGTTAAGATAGAAACTCATAAGAGTTTATACAAAGTATAACGAAAAGGGAAAGAGTAAGACATCAACAACAGCTCTGATTCAGGTGATAAATGGGTTGATTAATGATGGAATAGTTGAGCAAAAATCTAATCGTTCAAATCAATTCATTTCACTTGAATCTATGAAAACAGAATCTCGTCAAAATTTCTTCCTGAATCACCTACCTCAAGCCTTTCAAAAGTTAGTGTGTAGTACCAAAATCTCAGGAAAACGCGGAGCTAATTAAATGCATAACTTTTCCCTGTTATGTAAACTTCATGAACTGTATGTGGTTCAACTATGGCGCGGTCATAAACTTTGAGCAGCAAATAAGCAAATTGCAAGCACAAAACACTGATCATATGAAGCCTTATGCTGACCATAATCTCCATGTCATTGCCCACTCCCCACCAAAGAGGCTGCAGCCCGCTCACTTTTCTCTCGTACATTCTGACAAGACAGTATACACAAGTAAAATGCAAGGCTACAAAATGTCAACTTAGTAACCATATGAATTCCAGCTCAATATAAGACAAGTAGCAGCAAGCCAGAAGTATGTCACATATTCTGAGATCAGCGAGATAATCTAAGGTTTTATATCAATTATCAATGGGAAATAAAATTGTGCAGTTATCATTTTCTTTACGACATGCAAACTGATAGGATGTCTTAAAAATCTGATAAATGCCTAACACCACAATCTTGATAGTTTGATTACTGTCATTGCCTTCATAAATGATTCAGCAAGAGTGACCAAATGTTTCTGAAATACAGGCCTGGTAATGGTAGGTTGATCCCTTCTTAACATTGAACCCCTTGAAAAAGGAAGGAAATAGGTTGGATTCCATTATAATGGGACATTAAAATAAAATAGATTACTCCAAGTAGGAAAAGGGTGCCTGCAGTAGCAGATTGATGATCAGAACTCGTAAAGAGGCCAGAATTGGTTCAGTTGCCTCTAGTTGAACCCATTGGAAAGATATACAGAGTGGGACACCGTTGGATAAATGGAAGGCTTAGTTTAAGGTGTTTCTTTAAAAGCAACACATCAAATTCACAAACAAGAACGCAGTTTTGTGAAAAAGGATAAAAGAAAGACAGCAGTTAGCAGTGGCTCACTAACAGTACCATGATAATTAGCAACTTATTTTTATGACGCATATTGCACAAAAATTGAAATTGAAGCTGCAAAATGGAAACGGATTAAAGAAAATTCCATTAAAATGTCTTTCTAGCGAACCATACAAAGACAGTAGCATCAGCAAGAAATGCATGTTTTCTGCAGGTGAAGAATTAAAATGAAGAACCAGGGATCAGATGTGAGATGTGTTCACATTCATGTCAGAAGGAAGGGTTTATATACATGCCTGCGAAGAAAAATATAGCCCTAATATTGATCACAGTGGATAGGAAAAATTTGTATGGTCTCAGTAAGTGCAGATTGCAGCTCAAAGTACCTACTTTCTAATCGCATAGTATGATCCAGGGAAGGGTGACTTAGAGATTTTCTTTGTAGTGCCTTTTCACAGTTGCCAAGACACTAATCTTGTGATCATCATAACGTTAAACACTAGAGTTAGATAGAGTAGTTTTCCAAAACGAGAAATAAAACAAGGTCACATGTAGGCCCATAATAACAACCCCAGACTCATTTTCAATGCTTCAAAACTGCAAATAGCTGCAGGTAGCTATATTTGACGGCATGATCCTGGATTTGTGTTTTTTTTCTTTTTAATTTTTTGATGTGGGGCAAGTCGAACATCACAAATAGGAAGAAGCTAGCACCAATGAACTTCACCAAAAGCTCTTAGCACCACTAGACCTTACTAATCCACGGAAGGTCCAGACAACATTAATCTCTTGCAATGCGAATATATAGAAAGCAACAGTATTCCTTAAACATACACTAAGCTCAACTAGAACAAGGATCCGGATAAGAATAGATATCAAATAAAAGATCAAATGCAGGTTAAGTTAGTAAAATCGTCACCGTTGATTGGATAGGAGGCGGATCAAGAACAATGGAACGCACAGACATCTTAGCGATCTCTGATATAGCAGCCTCTCTGATCCCAGGGTCATCACTTGTCAGCTCCTCGTACGCAGCCTCAAATGCCTCCTGCCAAAACCGAGGTAATCTGATCCGACGGCTATTAGTGTACACATCCCACATGTGCTTCACCACCTTCTCTCGCTCTTCCATATCCTACATTCCACCGCGAAATTAGCCACACAAACACTAAAGCAATTATATGCGATGAAGCGTCACTTACGAGGACGTCGAGATCATCGTGAATGGGCGTGTCGATGTCGTCGGATAGGCGGTTGAGGTTGCCAGCGGACCACCGCAGACTGACGGTTCCGGTGAACATCGTCCAGAACGCCAAAAGTAAAATTGCAGCCAAAGCCCAAAACTTGTAACTTCTTTTCCCAAAGAGAATCGAGTCTGAGTGGTCCTTCTTTGCACTCGTCGTCGTCGTCGATGTGGTTGTTATCGGAAGAGAATCATCTTCCTTCATCTCGATTTGTTCCGACCAGATACTTTAATTGTCGGAAATTTTAGTTTCCAATATATTTTTGGATTTTAAGGATTGTTCATTGAACGATTACTAATTTTCTATGGACATTATTTGTAAGAATATATTGTTAAAGGCACGAAAAAGGAAGCTGCATTCGATCTAATTGAAAGACAAAAAGAATTGCTGTTGGGTTTTGCCGTTTTCGGGAATTATTAAGTAATAATGATGAAGTAGTTGAGCTAATTTCTTTGTTCTTTTCCTTAAAAATTTATGTGTTTAGTTATGTGGGCCACCAGATTCTATCTTCTTCAGTTATCTGATTTGCCATCTGTGGTGATGGGAATCATTTCACTGACCGTTGATTTTATTAAGATGAAAAAGTGCAGTTGTGTCCCGCACAATGCGATGTCGTTTGGCGTGAATGGGCTGGGTTACTGACTTACTAGGTATAACGATCAGATGCAGACGCATCCACTGAGTGCATGTTTGTCAAAAAGTAAATTTGCTGGTTTTTATAATATTAATTAAAATTATTGTCAATCTTTTAAAATTTTCAATTTAGTAATTATCCTGTTAAACTTAAGTTAACATTAGTTGTTGATGTAAATAACGAAGCATACTTTTAACCTATTGACTGAATAGCCACTTGATATTTTATAGACACGTGGATATCCACATAGATTGGACCCAAAATTGTCAAGAATCGATATCTATAACCCATAACTCATAAACTATTTGTCCAAAATAAATGATCTACACAAATTCTAAAACATAATTAATGATGCCTCCCTTATTTCTTAACCATAATTTCTCATCATCATAGTTGCTCCAAAATCACCAATAAGTGCATGTATTTTCTCTGTCCAGGTATGTTTCTACCATGCTCTCTGTTGATTCTTTGTAATCCTTGTCACAGTTGATGAAAGTGAAGGGTTTTTTTTTGTTTTCAATTTCTCTCTATAAGATTCGCCTTGAAGTTCTAAATATAAAAAACAAAAAAGGAGGTTCTTGAGTTTTCACTTTTAGCGATCTTTTGTTAAGAGCTTGGATGCTTACCGTCAAACTAGTTAGAAATTTGAACCTTATTTATTTTTTGTAGTTTTAAAACTAAGTTCTAGTGATATTCATCACTTTGTTTGGTTACTTTTATGCATTGAAAAGTTGTAATTTACACTGCTCAATTCATTTCTTATAGATGAAAGCTGCAGTAAAAGGTTTAACCATTATTGTCAAGGATCTGGAGAAGTAAGAACATCATTACATCTAGACAGGGTAAAAGGCATAACATATCATTTCTAAGTCCTACTCTCTTAAGTTTTGGATATTAAATTCTAGATTTGTGATTCACATTGGTGTTGTTTATTCGTTTAAATTCATTATTGTGCTATTAACCCTATTTGTTCTTGTATAACGCTATGACCTCATACAAGTTACTAAATCACCTATTGATGCTAACAAAACTCTCATCATCACTCCAGGTCCTATATTGTTCTAGTGGCATGTTGAATTGCATAATATAACTTTATATACTAGTCTTGTAAACTTCAAATATCACTTGAAAAGTTATCTATTTCATATATGCATAGTTAATTCAAAATATAATGAATTCAGACAAGAGTTTTCTTTTAAAACAATTTTTATGGATAGCTAAAGCATGTAATATATTATTTTTGGCACTATAGAGTATGCTTTAGATTCAATAATGTTATAACTAGACCAATTAACCCCCTTTGGTCATGAGGACTAGGATTTGCATCAAAACTCTTTGAATGTTAGCATCTCTACTCTAATATGGCCTTATGTAAAGTTTTAACTTAGTGTGGTCAGTTTGTTATGCAATTGAATAACTATGTTTATATGTATATGTGTTTTCATTTATACGAGTCAGAATGTACACATTGTAGTTATGGGTAGCAATATATACTTGATATGATGCTTCGAGAGAGGAACATAATTGTGTGTGAAACTAGATAACTTGTTCTATCCATATGTTTTTCACTAGAAAATTAGCCTTTGGGGATAGTTATTTTGATGGGTTACTTGTTTCTAGTAATTTCTTTCTATAGTCATACTTGTCCTGGTTCCTTAAAAACTAACATATGTAAAGGTACCGGATATATTTGAGTTAAATAAATACGAATCTGAAATCAAATAACTTGTCACAATAATTTTATTGTCCAAGAACATTATATGGTAGGTTGAATTAGTACATTTGGATGAGAATAAAAACTATACGTTATACATCTTATTTGTACAATGATTTTGATAACATATATTTTGTTTGTTTTATGGATGTTGTTTTCGTTTTAGTGTTTTATTTTATAATGTGAAGTCTAATTATGGGGAAAATGTGGAATATGTAAGTGGAGAAGTTAAAAGTTGGGCATTGAAATTGATAGATTTTGTTATTGGGACCTTGAGAGGATGTTAGTGGAAGATGTTAAAGTACCTAAAGCAAGTTATTTTATGTATAATGTGTTAGGTGGTAGTTTGAAAAATGGATTGATGGAGGTGAGAAAAAGTGATGCTTATGTGATGGAGACATGTAAGCTCATTACAGAAGATAAGGCTCCGATCTATGTTGATCATAGATGTTGGACCCCGATTTGTTTGAGGATTAATTTTATTATTTTTATTGTGATTAGGCTTTAATTATAATTTTTGGAGAT
>JAOQML010000195.1:24451883-24477689 GCA_027568935.1 Erythroxylum urbanii | reverse complement strand
GCATGAGGTGTGGTAATTTACCACACCTGGACCCGTTTCTCTGGTCCGACCCGTTCTCTGGAAACGGGATGTTACAAAAATGAACTCATGATGAAAAATGAGAAAAGCTTGAAATATGCATTTATCGAGATCCAAAATCACATAATTCACATCACAATAAATAGAAATTGAAACAAAATTATTAATAGCTAATAAATAAGAATGAAACTTGTCTTCTTTCTTATTAGTAGAGTGATCAACTGGAGTAAGCAGTATTAAGCAATAGAGTAAGCAGAGTGAGCGGATCACGACGAAGCAAGTGATAGAGTGAAAGCAATCAATGAGTAGTAGTCACTATCAACAATAAGCAATGACTAAGGCAGTAAGGACATATAACAAATACTTGTGTGACTCGAGTGGGTGAGAAATAGACGTCAATTGAAATGTATTTCAATTATGTATGAGGTTTAGGCTTCAAACTAGGATTAAGACATAGAGCCCTCATTTAAGTTTGATTAGAAGCTTAGAAAAAAACTGACCTGATTGAAGCTTGATTAACTTAAATTAGGCCCTTTTGCTAATCCTAGGTGTAAAAGCAAAATATGCAAGCTATGGGATTATAAGGAAGAAATTTTAAGGTCAAATGATAGTAGTAAGGTTTAATTGATTATTAAAAGGCCATCGTTTGGAAATGATTTTTAACAATTATTTGATATATGTATGTTTTAAATGTTGCAAGATGAGGTTCTTAAGTAGTTGTCGAAGCTTGATATGATTAGATAGTTACTTTTCTAAAGATGTTGTAAAAGGTGAGATATTAGCATCGGTATGAAAAGATGACAATAACCAGACGTTTCCTATGGCATAGATTATGGTTCATACTAAAACAATAGAAACTTAGAATTGATTTTTATAGTTATAAATAAAGATTTAGATTTAAAAGATGGAGGAGGATGAGAAGTCATTTCTAATTAATAAAAGATTTAGAACTTTATTTGCTTTTGTAACATACATTTGATCATATTACTTATTTACTAATGTTTATCAATTGAATGTTACATAGGTTCTTGTGGAGGAGCTTAATAGGCAATTTTTTTTTGAAAAATGAATGATGTATTACTATAAAGGAAACTATTTGCTACATACAATGAGTTCAACGCATGAGCTTACTAAAGCATTACAAAAGGGGAAAGGACATCAAAGATTTAACATTAGAATAAACAATAAGTAGCTAAGAAAAAGTTAAAGCAACCATCTAGTCTTCATGTCTATGGATAAAGAGTGTTGTGCATTTTTGGCAAGCATATACTCTCAATTCATATTGATGACTTTTTGTCCTTCTTCTTTGAGAATCGTCAAGTTTTCCTTTCTTTCCAAACACAATAAATCGAGATGGTGAACACAACCTTGAGAAAGGTAGAATTAGCGTAACCCTTCTTTGTGTTATTAATCATCTAATTTAGAATATGATCCCAATTATAACTACCAAAAGGAATACATAACAAGTGCAAGATTTGATTCCAGATTGATTTAGTGTAGAAAAAGTTGAAAAATAAATGATCCTAATCCATAGTTGCTCTATTACAAAGGAGACAAGTAGTGTCCACTTCACCTCGCTATTAACTTTTAGTTTGGAGCCTATTTTTGATGGCCAACCAAGCAATAAAAGAAGCCTAAGTACAAATAGCACTTTTCCAAAGTAGATGAGACTAAGGAGCCCTTGTATGAGTGGGAGAAAATAATTGGTGGCAAGATGAATCAGTAAAGTGACCATATGTGTGAAGGTTCCAGAAAATAATATATTCATGATCAATACTTTGAAGTAAAGGGAAATAATGCAGAAGAGAATGGAACCCTCGAAATTGTCCTTGCCATTCACCATTAACAATAAGGGCAGAAACCTTTAAATTAGGTGGTAATATGTTTGTTAACCTTCAAACGCCGAGAAGTTGGATACGAGGGTTAATATCGGATCAATTGTCATATCATAACTAGGTATTATTTCCATTACCAACCTTATGCTTAATACAAGGATAAATGATATCCCTCAATTTCATCCTCTACTTTAGAATCCATGAACCTTCCATTCAAAAATCAGCCTGCCAAATGTTAATATCCTTCAAGTAGTATTCATGGATCCATTTAGTCTATAAGGCATTATGGTCTATATATAATCTCCACAATCTTTTACACATTAATACATTTTGCATGTTAGAGATAAGGATAATCCCAAGGCCTCCAAACTGTTTATAGATTGTAACATTAGTCGATTTAACTCTAGCTTGCTTAGAGTTCCCTACAATTCCAGACCAAAGGACATATTTCATAATCCTATCCATCTCCTTAATAGCCTTTCTAGGTAAAGCTATGTGCAAAGTCCAATGAATATGCATGCTGTTCAGAACCAAAATTATGAGAGTCAGTCTAGCCGTATATGAAAGAAAATGATTCTTCCATGCCAGTACTCTGGATTTCACCTTTTCGATGATTGGTAAGCAGTCTTACAACTTAGACTTAGAAGAAATGATAGGGACTCCCAGGTATTGAAATAGAGGGGAGCTTATATTAAGGCTAATACTACTCCTGATTTCATACAGATTTTGCACATCTTTTAAAAGAATCATGACTTAATAGGCAACTTCTGAGGGCGAAGTCAGGTTTTATGCAAGATAAATGTTTGCCGATTGGAAAAATATGATTATAAAAGACTCAAATTAGAAAGAATATTCTAGCATTATTGTAATTCATCTAATGAACTTGACTTACTTTTATATTTAAAAGAGTTTGAAGAGGAATCAAAAGATGCTTATAGGAGTCTATAAGTAATCCTTCATGCAGGATAAATCAACAAATGAAAAATGTGATGACCATTTTTTTAATATCATAAGTGAAGGCTTATTTAAGCAGATCATATGGTAGTTAACTATGGTTTTTTTTTTGAAACATGCTTAACTATGTATTTTTAATTACCAATCTTTGTAAGAAGACCTCATTACATAAAATATATAAAAGGTTGACTCGTGACAGAACAAATAGGACACTCATCATGTTTGGCTATAAATAGAAGTTTTGAAGTAGAAAGAAGGCTCTCCAACCTCTCACATATCAAAGCCTGGCGTCCCAGCAAACCTTTTAGCTTATTTCTATATTCGGCAATCATCTATTTTTTTCTTAGCATTAGTCTTTCTTTTCAATTGATTTCAGCAGTTTTCGATTTCTTAGTCATTGCGTTTTACTGAATTATTTACCAATAAAGCAAAGTTCTTTCTGTTAGATTTTTGTCCCTTTCTAGCATACACAATCATTTGATTTTAGTCTTAGATTACAAGTCAGAATATTTTCTTTCTTATTTCCTAGTTTGGAATCACTTTAAATTCCTGGCACGCTTGCAGACCGAAACAAATGGCTACGTGTTAACCTTTAATCAAAATAAAGGGAAACATATTTTTGGCATGCCTGGTGGGACCACGCAATGACGAAAATAAGATCTAGTAAGAGTACTGACATTTCCATCAGTGGAGGTGATGATGTGGAAAACAGTGCAACAGCAACGCAGGAAGACCAACCTCAATCCGTTGAATTAAGTCAAGCAACCAACATTGAGATCCTTTTGACAAAGGTTATGGAGGCCATAGAAAAATCAACAGCTCTCTTGAACACTATGGGGAGTAACCAAAAGGAGCTTTTAGCCGCAGTCAGCGGATCTACGATGCCAAGAAAAGACAAAGGCATAGGTGGGGAAGAGTCAAGCAATACACTGCGTCAAACTGGATAGCAGGCCAACAAGTTACGAATGGATGCGGAAAATTAGTTAGTGGCGCTCACGGTCACTACAACTAGGGGTGAAGGGTCATCAGCCAAGGTGACCAAGTTGGGAGAAACTTCTCCCGTGAAGGTGCTCGGGGGGCAATCCACCAGGGTTGACAGCCCTAACAAGGAGAAACAGCTGGTGATCACCTACCAGCCACCGCACATAAAGGATGAGACATCGATTGCTACCCTGCCTTTGGTGTCTGTAAACCACAGGACCCCTGTTCAGTTCCACAGCCACACTGGACCAGCGACTCAACCTCATCTCTATGAAGAGGGAATGAGCTCAGGGGGCAATGGGAGTCTGGTGACCAGCCAGATGCAGGTGCTCCTAAGGAGTACAAGTCACCAGGCTGTTTAGCAGCCAGTGACCATGGGCCAAGCAATGCATGGGCAGAACACTCAAGCGATCGATCATGTTACCAGGGATGCACTTCGCGAGATCGCCCAAGAATTATATGGGCCTGGGTTCAATCAAATTGTTTGACCTGAATTTAGGAAGCCTTATCCTGAATTCATTGACAGGGAAGCGTTTCCCAAGGGTGTAAAAATTCCAGATTTTACATTGTTTTCTGGAGAAGAGGGATAGTCTACCATCGAGCACATAGCGAGGTTCACCACTCAATGCTCGAAATTTTCTAGCTACGAAAACTACCAGTATCTGCTCTTGAAGTTGTTCCCAAATTCGTTAACTAGAGCTACTTTCTCTTGGTACGTGTCACTGCCAAGAGACTCCTTGTTTGGTTGGGCAGACATGATAGGACTCTTTTACGCTTAGTTTTACAGAAGTGAACCCGAAGTTAGTATCGGGGATTTGTCCAGGCTTACTCAGCGGGCTAGAGAGAAGGCTGACGATTTCATTGCTAGGTTCAAAAGGATGAGAAACAAGTGTAGGATCAATATTCCAGAGACTGAGTTTGTGAAGATGGCGCAAAAAGGGTTAGATCTAGAGCTGAGGAAAAAGTTTCAAGGCATGGATTTTAGAGATTTTTTCGAGTTGGCTATGAAGGTGACAGAATACGAAGAGCTGCTCAAAGAAGACAGTAAGCTGAAAAAGCAGACTATGGGTACTTATTTCAAGGAAGTCCATAACGCTGAAGTGGAAGTTACTATAGCTACCGTATCTGATATTGGAAGCATAGTATGCCCATACCTGGCAAAGATGCCTGCTGGAATGCAACAAAGTAGTGACAAAAGGGGAAACAAGTGCACCTTCGATGTAAGTATAATGTTAGAAATATTCGATTATCTCATGAAAATCGATTTTATTTCTTTACAGAAAGACCACGTTTTGCCTACTAAAGAGGAGATAAAGGCCAAAGACTATTGCAAATACCATAATGCATGGACTCATTTTACCAACATTTGCTGGGCCTTCAGAAACGTGGTTCAGGATCGTATCAACAGAAAAATTCTCAAGTTCCCAGAAGAAGCAATGCTCATTGAAAAGAATCCATTCCCGGTGGGGTCAGTGAACACAGCAAGTGTTGACATGAGGGATTGGCTCAACCAAAAAAGGAGACAGGAGCATACAAATTAAGTATGGAGATCGAAAAGGTGGAACGTGTGGGAAAGGATTAACGGACTCACCATTGCTTCTAAAAGACAAGAGAGAATCAATACACTGGAAAGGATCGGTAATCGAGTCACCGAAAATGACAGTGAAGCCTGTGGCCAGGTAGTCATCAACACTGGCGGTCGCCTGAAATTTGTCAAGCCACCAATGCCTAAGAAAACTGGAGAGTGGGTTCGGGTGGAAAGCAAATGGAGAGATAAAAAGGAAATACTTATTGCTGCTCAGAAAAACATAAAAATGAGGAAAAGAAGGTGGCAACACAGAGTTGGCTGAGAGACTGTTCCAAGAAAAAGAAGAACTAGAAATAAATCAAATTCAAACACAGGCTTACTTGGTGGAGAAACAAAGGATGCTTGATAAAGGGAAGAAGCTAGCCAACATTGCCAAGCAGATGGTTGAGCACCGTGAAGAAGGAATTCAAAAGAGTAAATTCGGAAGGAAGGCAACAGAGGATGACGATGTGGAGGAACAAGTAAACAGTTACTTCAATGTTGGTGATGTCCCTATTTATTATGTGGAGGCTGCTTTTATGTTGTTGCCAGCTATTTTTCGCCATGTCGATCCTGATGATGAAGCGGAGGACAATCCAAAAGACGTAGAAAAAGTTTGGGCTACAAAAGAAGAACAAAATCTTGCGGGGAAATTCTCAGAGAAACCGCAGGAGACTAAGGATAGCAAAACTATGATGTTCGACAAGCCGTTGACAGTGAATCACACTAAGCCACTGTACATTCAAGCTTGCATCAACAGGAGGCCACTAAACAGAGTTTTGGTGGACAATGAAGCAGCTGTAAATGTGATTCCCTTGAAAGTGTTATTAGGAATTAGGAAGAAAGAAAAGGATATCATTGCTACAGACTTAGCGGTGACTGCGGAAGTGGTAAGAACATTAGGAGTAGTTCCACTATAAATAACAGTGGGGAATAAGACGTGTGTGTCTGCCTTCTTCGTAGTCAACACTAATGCGAGTTACAAGTTGCTTCTGAGCAGAGACTGGATTCACGCAAACATGTGTGTGCCGTCTTCTCTCCACCAATTTTTATTGTTCTGGCATGGCGACAAAGTGGAAATGGTTAAGACAGACAATAATCCTTTCAGCGCTGAAGTCAATTTGGTGGATGCTTGCTATTACTATGGAGATACCATGCCAATTACTTTTGAAGGTTTGGACAACGAGGGCAAGCCTACGCTGATGAAATTTGCCAATGACCAGTATTTGATACTTCAAGCAACTGGTGCCAGTGAGAAGAATAAAAGCATAAGGCCTTTTAGGCCGATGGAAGGAGATGCTGGCCAGCCAGGCCAATGATGAATCAAGGAAGTAAAGAAAGGTGGCCAGTGGCTGCAATGGCCATCCAGGAAGCAGTTTTGCAGCAGGTCATGAAACAACTAGTAGCCAACCATGACATATTAACATTTTGGGATTGTTTTGCTGGTTATAATTAGATCAAAATCGTCAAGAATGTTAATCACAAGACAACGTTCCGGTGTCCAGGATCAATCGGCATATTTAAATGGGTTATGATGCCGTTTGGGCTAAAAAACACTGGAGCTACTTATCAAAGAGTCATGAACCTTATTTTTCATGATATCATTGGAAAATTTGTCAAAGTCTACATCGATGATATGGTTATCAAGTCTAAAAAATAGGGTGACCATGTAGAACATGTCAAGTAAGGATTTGAGAGACTGAGGAGACACCAGCTCAAACTCAATCTGTTAAAGTGTGTTTTTGGAGTTAGAGTTGGAAATTTTCTCGAATTTCTGGTCCATCAAAGGGGAGTGGAGGTTGACGATAACAAAAGCTACTCTAGGCAAAGATATTGGCTAAATGGTTTTCTAAATAAGTCAAGGGCCACCATAAGGCTTATATTTATAAGCCTAATAGCGCAGGGGGCAAATGTTTACACCAAAAAATAGGTTCGGCCCATTTTTACTATTTTGGGCCGAAAATCCAAAGCCCAAAGGAAAGCCCATGGTTCGAAGTCCAAAAGTAATCCATTGATCTTGGCCCATCAGATTTCAGTGTCCAGCGAAGAGGAAAGTAGTAGAATTGGAGTTGGATTAGGGGTCTAGAAGTCCAAGATAAAGAGGAGATAAGATGATACACTTGATAGACACCAGCTCAAACTCTATCTTTGTTAGATATGATAAAGTTTATCCAAATCTTTATCTCTATCTAGTAAGATAAAAATTTATCAAGATTATAAGTTGAATTGCAGTAGGACACTCATCATCTTTGGCTATAAATAGAAGTTTTGAAGTAGAAAGAAGGCTCTCCAACCTCTCATATATCAAAGCCTGGCATCCTAGCAAACCTTTTAGCTTATTTCTATATTCGGCAATCCTCTATTTTTTTTCCTAGCATTAGTCTTTCTTTTTCAGCAGTTTTCGATATCTTAGTCATTGCATTTTTCTGAATTGTTTACCAATAAAGCAAAGTTCTTTCTGTTAGATTTTTGTCCCTTTCTAGCATACGCAATTGTTTAATTTTAGTCTTAGATTACGAGTCACAATATTTTCTTTCTTATTTCCTAGTTTGGAATCACTTTAAATTCTTGGCACACTCGCAAACCGAAACAAAGGGCTACGTGTTAACCTTTAATCAAAATAAAGACAAACAGTTGTCAAAAGAGTGCTCTATATAGGAAGACAACTACAAACTTCCTTTACCCTTCATATTTCAATTTGAAACATAACCATAATAAATAAATTATTGTTTTAAAATGGAATATGAAAATAAATCATAAACATACATAAATTAGGGTTGTAACTTACAATATAGATTGCAAAGGGGAGGCAAAGAGGAAAAAAAAGAAGCAAAAAGGAGGAAAATTGAAAAAATTTGGGAAGTTGGGAGGAAATAAGGGAGGCATGTGGCAATTAGGGTTGAGAATTTGAAAAAGTTAATTATTTTGGATAAATGTGTTATGAGTTATACGCAATTTTTAGGTCTAAACTATACAATATTGTCTACAAAATGCTACTTAGATGTCTAGTTAATAGGTCAAAATATGTTCTAATAGTCACATAAGTAAAAAGTTAATCGGATGTAACATTTTGATATAAATCACATATAAGTTAGTTACTAAAATTAGAAATTTTAAAAATTGAGCACCGAATTTAAAATATCTTTAAATTTTAACACTTAAATTTGGGATCCCCTCTTTTCTAGCTGCATATAAAAGCTTTCTTTGCTTACATATAAAAGCTTTCCTCAAGCACAAGCCCTTGAAGGGACTTTAAAACCAGATATTGCTTCCAAGAACTCATAAAAACTAGATATCTCTACCAAAAACTCATAGTAAATATAATATCTACACCGCTTCGATTGGTGGTGGCATGTTAAGATTAAGATCCAAAGATGGTCCCTTCTTATATTGATTGACATCATTATGATAATCAACTATGAATGATGATTTTTAATCGCTCTAGGTCCCAACATTAACCACCATAATGCAATAAACCCATTTAAGTTTATGTTAAGTTTATTAGTGTTCCTTGCCAGTGCAAACGCATCGAAAAATAATATAGCACGCAGGATCATCGACAACAAGAACCATACATCTCTGGGAAGGATAACTCTGACGTTGTGGTAGGGAACGTTGAGGGTTAGGCCCAATTGATAAGGTGAAATCAGAGCAACACAAAGGGAAGGCCATGAAGAGGGCTAGGTTTTCATTTTAGGTTTTTATTTTTAATAAATTTGCTTGTGTAAATTTTTGATCAAGTGGATGCTCATAAATAAGTCTTGCCGACATGGCATACCATGTTAATATCGTTAATTAAATAATAAATAGTGAGTTAGTTTTGAGTATTTTATTAATAATTTTAATAATTGTAGTTAGTATTATAAAATTATCGTTTTTAAAATAATAAGTGAAGACACTTGAAATATTAACTTGACTTTGTTGAAATTAAAATTTTGTTTTAAAAATATTTTATCAAATTTATAATTATTACATTATTATTTTAAATTTTAATAATTTAAATAATTATTTATAATCAACAAATAAAATGAATTAACTCCTAACCATCAAAATCACACTTAAAAACAACAGATCCTCTTTTCCCTTTGAACCTTAAACTTATAAACCCAATTCATGTGATTAAAATCATAAATTTGTTTTTTTCCAAACTTAACACTTGAATTTGGCCCCAAAAAAAAAGGACATTGACACCAATCTTTAAAACCTTTTATTCAATAAAAAAATATCTTCTCTCTTCAAATCCTAACTCCGCCATACTTCCTTATACCTTATTGTTTCATAAACTACACATATTGAGTAGAAAGTTAAATTTCCTGCCATCTACATCTAAATTTAGAAACCACATAATATTTTGCTCGAAAACCTCTTCCTTATTTTAATTAAATTTTTAGTATTAATATGAATTTACAAACCATAATGGAATGGCAAGAGGGATAGGCTGGAGGGTATTTAAGATTTTGGAATCGACATCACAAAAATGATCTCAATATCTAGGTCTATTGATATTTACTTTCTGATTATTCAAATTAGAAGTCTCATGCTCATTTTAAACTTCGTCAGGGCTTATAATATGCACTTTGTACACTTACAACTGTTGGTGTTATTCCAAAACTTAAAACTTCTCTCTCTTTTTATTTGTTTTGTAAGACTTTGAATCAAGTCTTTTGAGGAGGGTGTGGATAACAAATACACACACGCCTATACGTCGTCCGGCTCAACTGCAGCTTGGCATGGCTTCGTTGCGCATGTAACATAAACTTTTTGGGCCCACTTGGTTAATTCATACATTTAAATTCTTGTCAGTTACCGAATAACGTTCATAACATTATTACCATTATTACACCCAATAACGTTCATAACATTGTTACCATTATTTACACCCATTAATGTTCCTTGTCTTTATTCCCACTGTCAATGTATGAATCTCTCTTTCTCTATATATGACGCACGTATTTCCTCTTGCCCACCCTCCCCCCGCCTTCTCTCTATACCACACACACACATCTGTTATATTATGACTTCTTCTGTTTCTTGTTTTCTTCATTCAGGAGACAATTCTTACTCAATCCTTTATAGTGCACCGAAGCTGGTGGAGGAGGTGTTAACCTTAGAGTCAGATCTCATTGTCCTGTTGTACTGTAGAGGGGGAATTTTCGACCTAAGAACACGAGCATGTCCTAAACTATGTCCTTGAACATAGAGAAGCAAAGAGATCTATGTCCTAGGATACGACCATGTCCTTAATAAATAACCTTATTTATAAACACATTTTTTTATAGTTTTTTAACTTTGGAAGGATTATAGTACCTATTAAATCATGTTTTAATTAGGATGGATTAGGTAAAAAGGTAAGTTGCAATGAACTATAACATCTAGAGTTTACATATTACTATACTTATGTAAACCTAGTTTATATATATAGAAAATATGTAATCTTCATTAAGTGAGTTATTAATCAATATATAATATCAATTGCTATTGATTCCCAAGGATATAGGCACACCTAATTGGCAGAACCTTATTAAAAATCTTCTTATTATTCTTATTTATTTGTTCTCTTTCATTTTTATATGCCTTTACTACATGCACCTAATTTTCTAACAAGTGGTATTAAAGTATAACTAAGGTTATAATGACTTCGATTATAATATTTGAAGTGGAGAATTTTAATGGAACTAGTAACATCAAATTATGACAATAAAGAGTGAAATATTTATGGCATAACAAGGCATGTTTAAGGAGTTGCGGGAGAATGAGTTAGAAGATAGGATGAGCTCAATCGAGAGGAGTTAAAGATGTAAACATTTGAAACCATTCAGTAATGTTTGGAAAATGAGGCCATACCACTTCATAAAGATTACATCCCCTGTAGAGATATAGAAGAAATTAGAGAGTCAATATATGTCAAAAGCATCTCGCCAATAAGTTTTATTTGACATAAAGACTATACAAGTTGAATATGTAAGAAGGAATAGATTTGAAGTAACATATTGATTTGTTCAACTAAATAATCAGTGATCTACTAAGGCTCAACTTGACTATTACAAACAAGAACAAAGCAACGATATGTATGCTTTGCTCTTTACTCATATCATATGAGTATTTGGTAACCATGCCCACATAGAGTAACTAGACAATTGTTATGAAGAAAATTACCAATATTGTATTGGCTCATAATCAACATAGACTTAACATTGGTGAAATCTCCCAAGGAAGAATTTGATCTCTTTAAGCATCTTATAGGCAAACAAGTTTAGACATAGAATTAATAGAGAAAAATATAAAAAGGTAGAAGGTGTGATGATTGTGATAAAAGGAGAAAACTGGTAGAAAGCTTTACATAATAATAGGGAGCACAGTTATAAATGGAGAATTTATAATAGTAAAGTCAAAGGAAGATAGTACTATACTATAGCATATGCTAAAGGGTCATCCCACTGAGTAAATGATGGTGGAACATCATAAAGGCAGCTTATTTAAAGGTATTAAACACTAAAAGTTAAAGTTGTGCAATTTTCATGATCTTAGTAAAAAGTATAGGGCAACTTATGTTTTAGGAGCAATACATTTTGAAGCAAACATATCGATAGGATATGTCAATGTTAGTAGAGAGTAGTACTAGTTCAAAGGTGGTACGAGTAGAAATATAACAACTTGGAATAGACATTAAAAAGGCTGAAAATTTTGGTTCAAAAGAGAGAATAATATCATAAAGAAAGCATCAAGATGGTATAGCTTCACAGAGAGTAAACTAGACCATCAAGTTGCTAAGTAGATATAATTAAGAAGATTTAATGCGTATTCTCTTACCTTAGTGACAAGGATCTAATTGCTTTTAAAGAGGCCCTAGTCAACTAGGAGAAAAATAGATAGATAAACATTATAGTGAAGCCTGAATGAATTCACAATATTAAGAAATTGAATACATCTTAATAGACATTTTAAGAAAGATTCAGACTTCAAAGAATGTATCTAATATAATGAAAAAGTTGATTGCCACAATGAAGTTCAAGCAGTGCGTCGTATACTTGATTAGTATCTTGAAGTGTTAGACATGGATAAAATCTGATCTATGTAGAGTATATTCGATAAGGTAGAGATTGTTGTTTATGGCTTATATATATATATATATATAAATGTGCAATCTTACAGTGTTTCCTAGAGTAATGGTTGAGCACAATATATTCGCTTAAGGGGAGATTGTCGTGTATGGTTTACAAGTACAGAGGTGCAATCTTGGAGTATTTTGAGAAGAATGCAAGTCTTTCTTAGGAAGTCTTTGGGTGAATACGACTTGCTAAGAAACATGCATGATTTGAACATATTCTTCTTCGAAAAGTTGAGGTGAAAATATAGGCTAAAGAAATAGGAGTGTTGATGTGGTAAGAAGTTTTTTTATAAAACAAACATAGTCTAAGACACAAGTATGTCATGGCCCGTGTGTATATGATAGGAGAAGGCAAAAAGATTCGTGTTCTAAAACTTGTCCACATGCATAGAGAAGTAGAGAGATTCATGGTCTAAGACACGACCATATCCGTGATGGATGACCTTATCTAGAAGCACATTTTTAGTGGTTTTCTAACTTTAGAAGGATTCTAGTACCTATTATAATCATATTTAAATTAGGTTGAGCTTGGTAAATATACAAATTGTCTATGACAATACCAGGTAGAGTTTAATGTATGTACATATATACTGCATACGTCTTATTTCTTACTATATCTTTATTAAACGAATTATTTATCAATATATTCAAATTAGTCATTCTTGAGTCTCGAAAACGTAAACACAATCAATTGACCTAATCTTGTTAAAAATCTTCTTGTTATTTTTAATTGCTTGTTTTCTTTCATTCTTATCGATCTTCACTGCATACATCTTATTTCTTAATAGTAATTTATTCTTTATTATGTATGATGGTCATGAAAGTCACCAAATTGATGGTCATATAATTTTTTCTATAATTAATTTTATGAATCAAAATAAAATTTATGTTAAAATAAAATTAAAAGAAAACAATTAAAGTATTTACATTTACACAGAAAGAATAAACTGGAGAAGAAACAACAAATGTTCTTATAGATTCTTCTCGGACTGATTGTCTGAAGGAGGCAAGAAGTATTCTGAGGTCAACCCCCAAACGTTAAAATCTACGTCCTCAATCTTCCACTTCTCTTGCATTTCTCTCTTGTGATTTGCAGACTGTTCTCCGTACCTAAACACGGTGACTCGGGTCTTGCCACTGTGTGCAATGTTAACACTATCAACGTACTTGTAATCTTCCATTACTGATTCTGTGCTTGTTTCCCAGAATACATCGTCCCCTTCTTTGGTTCTCATCCTTAAAAGCCGGGAGTCCTCAAACTGAATCAGTAAGCCTGATCTCTGACTGAAATACCCCCATATCGTGTGGTGAATTATCTCGAAACTAGGGCCACTTTGTGCTTCCCGAATCGCTGGACTTGTCTCTAGCTTCAATATGAAGCAGTCATCGTCGTTTATGATTTTCTCCCCGATACATGTTGCGTCCAGGAACAAGTTTGCCGTTGACCTGGGGTCCAGACCCTGTCATGATCCACTTGTAACATAGTTAGTTTTGAGTTCTGAAATTTAAAACAATATTAAGATTTCGGTTTGAGGTAACAAACTGCGAGAGTGATCTAGAACTAGACATGGTAGTTTCAATCTGAGGGGTCTTTCTACCTGCAAGAACCGACGTAATGGCCTGGGAGGACCCTTATTAGCAGGGCCCAGTTGATTAGAGGAATGCCTCCAGGAGACTTTGCCATTGCTTCCACAGATTACTTTGCATCCTGACACCACCAGCTCTAGGATCCATAAATCAGGGTCTTTTTGCCAAAGGACAAAGCCCCCAACTTCCTCGGAGCTCTTCACCTTAATGTTCTGATCAGCTTGGTGAAACTCCGATGCCGTAATTTTGACCTCACCTGTTACGCACATGCTATGCACTGCGTTTAATGCTTGCTGCCCTCCAGTTGCGGCTATGTATTGTTGCACTATGTATTTCGCCGTTGAAGCTTGCTGTTACAATGTCACATTACGATCCATATTTTCGACTAAGCACCCTTATTTGCAAGTATATATTATTTTGATATAACTATTAAAATCTGATCTTGTCAACGCTAAAATATAAAATTAGTTTCCCCTTTTTTAGCTAGCATTTAACATTAGTGTTCTAATTGGTTCCTGAACATTTTTTCCTGCACTAGACAAGTTCTTTGTGCAGATATGAATATCTTTTTTGGTGATTGTTATTTTATTATAAAAATCGCTATTATTCATTTTGTAATTGTTATACAGGAAAAAGAATAGTTATGGTCAAAAAGAGTTGCAAGGAATTAGAGAAGATAGAAGCCTTTTTTTTTTTTTCTCTAAATGAGTGTACTTACGATGGAGCTATCTTTGACAGGTTTATGAACAGAATGGCCAACCTGGACCTGAAGAGGGATAAGAGGGGATCCAACCAAGTAGAGCAAAAACCTGAGCTCATTAATGCGACCAGCGATCGCTGGTTGCGACCATTTATCAGGAGGTTGAGCTTTCATCCAGGTGAGCATGTTCTGCCAACGCAAAGCTGCATTGTTGCCCATGCTAGTGAACAACTCTTCAGGTATTGGGACCTCAAGAACAGTCTCAAGGCCATCTGCTTTTTCAATATTTGGACAAAGTTTCCTCATGAAACTTGATGGATGTAAAAATACAGGAATGAAATGAACTGTTTTGGATACAGAATTAAAGAAAAATCGACATTCTCTTACATTAAACTTGTATGCATGTGGATGGCAAAAGGAAGCAAATTCGGGATTTAGGAGTACAGGATGAAGATTGGGCTAAGGGCTGTCCTTGCTTGTAGGTTTCAAGTGGACATGATTTATAGTTGACATTTCATTAGTTCTATTTTAGGAGAGCAGAACCACTCTGTCGCCAATTTCTTCCGAAGAAGGCCAATCCCTGATCCTTCTAAATTCCTTTATTAGAATTTTATAATACTGTTGAATTGATTTTGCATCGGCACACATTTTTAGTGTTGAAAAATTTAGGAGCCAATCTCTTCTGTGCATAGTACGTGCATAGTGGAAAGAATATCTTTTATTATATATAATTTTATAAAAATAATTTTATTTTAGTTTTTATAATTCGATTAAACAATAAAACCCAATAAAATATATAATTCAAATAAATATTTTATTATGAAATTTGATTTTCCTCTTTTGCAAGTTTCAATATCATCAATTTATGATAATTTGTAAAATATATGAAATTTAATTATTTTATTCTGCATCGCTTCTTTATAACTAACTTTAAAATAGATTAGTGGAGATGTAACTGCCAACTCATTCTACCTTTTAGAATATCCATAAAGGATTAAAAAGAACTCTACTTATACGTAAAAATATTAATAGAACTAACTTCTATTTATTAAGAATAACATAATTTTTTTAGTAATTCTAATTAAATCAAATGTTTTATATATAATCCTTGAGATTTTTAAAATATTTAATTTTTATAATGCAATAACTAAAAGCAATTTAAGTATCCTAATGTGACGCTCCAGTCACTCTTAAACCACGATTTTTCAATTTGTTCTCAAAACATAACATTAATTACCAAAATCCTCTTTAGTTCTAAAAAAGGATGTTTGTCACTCACAAAAGTATTCTATACAAATACAACTATCCAAATTGTCTCATACAAAAAAAATAAAAAAAACAACTCTACTCAATTTAATATGTTGGCCCAACCTACACTCTACTCTGCCAATCAAGTGTATTGGAATTATCGGCAATCTCTCTATCTTTTAGAAAAACAGCAACAAGGGATGAGTTGCCTACTCAAAAAGGGTAACTGACCATACATTTAAAATCAAATAACTCAATATATATAGAAATTAGTCAAGTGATTAAAAAATACATATAATCCTAAAATACACAGAATTACTTAGCCTATCCGAACAATTAACAAACATCTAAAATTTTATCAAAGCTATGATTAACACTAATATTATTTTATTATTGCCATTTATGTTTTATCCTATAATTAATTAAATTGCCTAGGATTTGCTTAACCTAAAAGGCTTACATTCAATGGTCTATCGACTCATCTCTACTCATCATAATCTCTCACTAAGTAGAAACATAATTAAATGTATAAATGTCAGCATAGAATACCTCAATTTCCTAATCTAATTTGGTACCCAGTATCACTTCAATACCTAGTCATCGACACAGGATATCTCCAAGACTCAGAATTTTTTAGTATCACTTCAATACCTAGCCATCAACATAAGACATTTTCAGGATTGAGGATGTCTTAGTACCTGTTCTACAGGCAAATACCTAGCCATTATTTGCTCATATTTAACCAACCTATCAATCTATGACTAAAATTTGTAGCCTATCCTAGGCAAGTAACAGATTCACGATTTGCATCATTTATTCACAACCTATTATAAGCTAGTCTCTATTTAATCTCATGAGCATCATTTATTTACCTTAATACTCTTACTTATACTCATGCACAATTGAAATATTAATTAACGCATTTTTTTCGAATTAACAAGCGATACGCCTCATAATACGTAATAAAATATAAAAGTGAAACACCTTGTACTTTTTAATTATTGATATAAATAAACATCTATTAATCATTAATTTAATTAATGATTTATTCAAAAAATAATTCACTATAAAATAATTTTTTAATAAAAAATTCAAAGTTTCAATAATCGTACGTTATTCTAAGAGTACACAGTATAAGGTTGTCCTTACCTGACTCAATTAATTGATAGTTCAATTTACTCCTTAATTTGAACTGTGGATCTAGACATTACAAAATTCTATTAAACTAATTTAAGAAAATTTTCAGCTTAATTATACTTAATAATCCAACATTATTCCCTTTTTCACTTTATTCTTAATTATTAGAAACAAATCCTTACTTAACCTAACAACCATAATTACTAAAATATCCTTAACTATTAAAAGTCCTATTTTACCCTCATTTATTTTTATTAATACAAAAATATAATTCTTAGAATTAAATTTCAATTTTATCCTAAAATTTTTACATTCCAATTTTGCCCCTTAATACAACATAAATTTTCCTAAATTGCCTTCTTCTTCATCCTCTCCTCTTCTCCTACCTCCTATTTTTCTTTTATTTACAAGCCACCTTTTCTCTATTTTTATTTTTCCCAAGACTTCAATTTATTGTTTCAAATAATCACAATATACAATCTAACTATAAACTAGTGTAGGATGACTAAAACTCACAATAAGAGGCGTATAATTGTAGCTGAAAAATTTTTACTTATGTGAAGTCTATGCCTTTCTAAGAGATTTTTAGGTTGCTAACTTCCACAATTTCATCATAAATTGCGACAAAACAAACAAAATGAGGGAATACATGAGAAAAGTTTCATATACAGGAGAAATATGGTGTATTTAAACACTTACCAACTAGAAAAAATAGAGAGGAAGAAGAAGAAGATAACCCTTTTTCATTGAGCATTTAATTTCCCAGTTGTCTTCTATTTATACCCCTCTGTTTATTTGTTTTATAGGCTAGGTTGATTAGTAATGGCTGGGCTCTTTTGTTTCCTTTTGTGGCCTTTACAGCTCTCCCCTTTGAAAGAATTTTATCCTCAAAATTAAATTATGTACATGAGGATCCAAACAAATGAGAATATTGATGTCGAACTTCGTCCTCTACCTCCCAAATCGCCTTTTTTGGAGAATGATGATGACTCTACAAAAATCTCACTATCATAATCTCCCGTCTCCTTAATTTCCTAATCTGTCTATCCAATATCTCCATTAGCTCCTCTTTATAGGTCATATCATTTGTAACTTCGATCTTAGAACTCGATATAACATGGCTAGGATCCATTTGGTACCGTCTTAACATCGACATATGGAACACATCATTAATCTGTGATAACTCTAGTAGTAATGCTAATATGTAAGCTAATGGCCCCACGTGTTGTACAATTTCATATAGTCCAATGTATCTTGAACTCAACTTCCCTCTCTTACTAAATCTCAAAATTTCCCTCTAAGGTGATATCGTTAAAAATACCATATCTCCAATATTATACTCCATCTCCCAATAATGTTGATTAGCATAATTCCTCTACCGATCCTGAGCTGCCTTTAAGCATTGCCTTACCACCCCTATTTTCTCCATTGTCTCCTGAGCCAACTCTGATCCCTCTAATAATTTGTCATCCTCTATATCCCAACATATCAGATCTTTAAATGAGCTACCATATAGTTCCTCTAATGGCGCCATACTGATGCTATTATTATACGCAAACTCTATCAAAGCTAGATATCTATCCTAATCACCCTTAAAGTTTAACATACAAGCTCTCATCATATTCTCTAATGTCTATATTGTATGCTTCGACTGTCCATCTGATTGAAGGTGAAATGCAGTACTCAAATTCAACCTAGTCCTTAAAGTTGTCTATAAACTCATCCAAAATTGGGAAGTAAATTGTGGATCTTGATCTGACATAATAGACACTAGAATAATCTCACAATCTCATCAACATACAACTTGGCAAACTTGTCCAAGGGGTCTGTCCAATGTACAACTAAGGAATGAGTTGATTTAGTTAACCTATTCACAATCACCCAAACTGAATCATGTCTACATCTGGTCCTCAATAAGCTACTACAAAATTCATCATAATTTTTTCCTACTTGTAGGATCGAATGGCTAAGGGTCTTAATTTCCCTGTTGGTGCCTAATATTATGTCCTAACTTGTTAATAGGTCAAACACCTCAATATAAACTTTGCTACATCTTTCATCATTTTTGGCCACCAGTAATAAGGTATTAGGTTCTGATATATTTTTGCAGTACTAAGATGTATAGCATATAGTGCATTGTGAGTTTCCTCCAAAATCTCCTCTCATAGTCTATCTACATCTGGCACTCAAACTCGCCTCCTAATCACCAACGCTCCATTTGTTCTTACTGAAAAATTAGTCCTCCGCATCAGATAAGAACCTTGAACTTGCACCTCTTTGATCCTTTCTCCCAAATCTAGTTAAACCTGTAATGTTGCCAATAAACCACTCACATAAGCAATCTCTAATCTCATGTTTAATGCTCTCAACTCCACCAATGGAGTCATACTGTGTCCACTCATACTAGCCTTCACGCTTGAGCTTTTCCTACTTAAAGCATCTACCTCTACATTAGCCTTCTCTAGATGGTAATCAATAGTACAATCATAATCCTTCAGTAGCTTGATCCATCTTCTCTACCCTAAGTTTAAATCCCTTTGAGTTATGATCTAATTAAGGCTCTTGTGATCTGTAAGGATCAGGAATGTCTCCTTATACAAATAATGTCTCCAAATTCCAAGAGCATGCATAATTACCGCTAACTCCAGATTATGGGTGTGATAATTCAACTCATATGATCTTAACTAATGAGTGGCATAAGTTATCACTTCTCCATATTGCATCAATACACACCCCAAACTTACCCTCAGAGTATCAGTATATACCTCAAAATCTCCACCACTCAATGGTAACACCAAAATTAGGCTAAAAGTCAATCTCCGCTTAATCTCCTCAAAACTCTCCTAACACTGATTGATCCACTCAAACTGAACTCCTTTCTTCAATAGCTTGGTTAATGGGATATTTATCATCAAAAATACTTCTACAAATCTCCAATAATACCTAATAAGTCCTAAAAAACTCCTTACCTTTAATGCATTTCTAAGTGACTCCCATTCTATAATTGCTTTTACCTTAGTAAAATCAGGCATCACTCCCTTTTGGGACACAACATATCCAAGGAAACTACCTGCTCCATCTAGAGCTCACACTTACTGAACTTTGCATATAATTGTCTCTCCTTCAGTATCTGTAACACAATTATCAAATATTGCTCATACTCCTTTTTACTCCTTGAATATACAAATATATCATTAATGAACACTATTACAAAACAATCCAAATACTCCTGAAAAGTTCTATTTATCATTGTCATAAATGCAACTGAAGCATTAATCAACCCAAAAGGTATCACTAAAAACTCATAGGGTCCAATCTCATTTCAATATGACAGCTCTGCCATCCTTAACTGCTAGTATCTCAATCTCATTTCAATATGATAGCTCCCTTCAACTGATCTAAAAGATCATCTATCCTCAGTAATAGGTACTTGTTCTTCACGATTATCCTATTTAGCTATCATAACCATATAAAGGCTCATATTGCCATCCTTTCTCTTCATAAATAACATTGGAGCTCCCTAATATAACGTGCTCCGTTTAATAAATCCCTTTTTCAGCAACTCCTCTAATTTCCTTTTTAACTCATGTAATTCAACAGTAGCCATCCTATAAAGTGCAACAAAAATTGGTGTAACTCTAGGCATAGACGCATTGGTGAAATCTATCTTTTATTGAGGCAGTAAACCTGGTAAATCATTTTAAAATACCTCTAAAAATTTCCTCACCACAGAAATATCCTCTAACCCAAGATTCACCTCTCTCATATCTATACTATAAGCTAGATATGCCTTACATCCATCCAATATCAACCGTTTAGCAATCATGTCCAAAATCACATATACTAGGACCACTCTGCGATCCCCCATGACTATTATCACCTTCTTCGTATAACAATCCATTACAACCTAATGTTGTGCCAACCAATCCATCCTAAGAATTACATCAAATTCTCTTAAATCCATCACTATCAAGTTAGATAATGTCTCTACTCCACCAATACTCATTGGTATCCCTCTCCTTACACTATTTACCACCACACAGTCTAATACTAGAAACCATACTCTTAGGTCGTATCCTAATGGACTAACATCCCCCAAAACTCTAAAAGAAAATTTTAAAGAAATGTAAGAATGTGTAGATCCTGGGTTTACTAACACATAAGCCTTAATATCAAATAATAAAATCGTACTAGAAATTACATCATTGCTTACGAGTGCCTCCACCCTCATCATATGGTATATCATTACTTGAGGTTGACCCTGTGCTAAAGATGTCCCACTAGTACCTATAACCACTGTTGGTCTTTGTCCAGCTCCTCTACCACCACCTCTGTTACCAATTCTACCCAAACCTCTACCTATAACAAAAGCACCACTCTGACCACGAATTGTCTCCTCTACCTCACTCCCATACTCCTCCCTAATATCAGATAACTCCCCTATAAATGCCCCCGCTCTTCACAAATATAGCATGCTTGACTGATCCCAATAGGTCCCCAACATGGTCTTTTATGAACTCTCTCGCAGGTAGCATAACTTTGTAACCCTCTAACTCCTCTATTAAAAGGTCCTCTAAACCTCTGACAAACTCCTTTGTCAGATCCAGCTGATGGTGCATTAATAATGCTATGTTGTCTTGAATCCCTACCAGCTCCTCGATCCCTACCAAAACAGTAGAAACTACCACTCCTGCTCGATGTAGCATTAGCTCTCCTAGATCCCCTCGCACCAATAGTCCATTAATGACTAGCTACCTTTTTAACATATCGACTCTCCTCTCCGTAATGACTCTCTGATCGCCTCTTTAGCTCTTCTCTCCTGCTTCCTTATTCTATCACATACTCTACTCTGAGTGCAGTCTCCGGTAACTTTTTGAAATCAAAAGTGGTAACTCCCAAACCTAAATGAATATCTATCCTCAAACCCTTCTCAAATCGGTAATATCTATCCTCTAGATTTGCCACAACCTCTAATGCATACTTAGACAATGTTGCAAAGCGAGCCTCATAATTTACCACCGACATCTCCTCTACCTGAACCAAACTCATAAATTCCATCTTCTTTCAATCTCGATATATTTGTGGAGTGTATTTGTCTCTAAATTCTCTCTGGAACTCCTACCAAGTCATCTCTCGTGCCTCGCAAGATCTCTTCACTAACTTCCACCAAGTCAATGCATTATCTTAAAATAATGAAACAATATACTACAACCTTCTCTCCAAAGTACACTCTAGATATAGTCTAAAACTAACTTTGTCTACTCCCATAATGCCTTAGCCTCCTCAAGATGAGTAGTATCTCGAAACTCCATTGTACACATCATATGAATATGCTCATAGTTGTAATCCACCCCTAGAATCACCTCAGGTTGGAGCCGCAGTAATAATCTATGACATTAACTAAAAGAACTACATCATTTGTGGTGGCACTAACACCTCTCCTCCTACTCGATCTATTATGGCATCCCCTTGATCAGGCACATCTAGAGCACGAATCAAATTACCCGATTCTCCAGTCGACTTTAGGCCAGTAGTATCATCTCCTAAAACCATCCTAGATAAGATAAGTACATATCATTACTTTTTTCCCTTAATTTGTCCTTAAAAATGTAATCCCACTTTGATAGCACCTAATGTGACACTCCAATCACTCTTAAAACACAATTATCCAAATTGTTCCTAAAGCGTAACGTTAATTACCAAAATCCTTGTTAATTCTAAAAAAGGAAGTTCTTCAGTCACAAAAGTATTCTATGCAAACACAACTATCTAAATTGTCACATATAAAATATATACAATGAAACAAATTTACTCCATTAAATCTGTTAGCTCCACTTAAACTCTACTCTGCCAATCACGAGCATTGAAGTTATCGACAATCTCTCTATCTTCAAAAAAACTAATGGTAAGGGGTGAACTGCCTACTCATATTATATATATAATACCAAAATACACAACGTTACTCAACCTATCAAAACAATTAACACAACAATACAAAACATTACTTTGATAAATTTTTGGATGTTTGTTAATTGTTTTCATAGGTTAAGTAATGTTGTGTATTTTGGTATTATATATATATAAGTGAGCTTATTTACATCAGAATATTTATCGCTGAATCTATAATTTTTTATATATAAGTATGACTTCCATTCTTTATGAAGTATTTTAGCAAAATAATACAAAGGATTAATCTTATAGTACATGAGAGATATAAAATAATACTTTGTCAAGCAAATACAACTAACACTTAAACTACTGCATAAATTCAATTATAGATTAGTAAGAGAAATAAGAAGAAGCCTAACTTCATATTATAAAACCTCAAGAAAGAGTAAAGACCATTTCCATTAAAAGAGACAGAATCATATCTATGAAAAAAATAAAGTAAACCCTTAAAAAAGATCTTAAACTAACAAATTGGCTCCATTTCAATTAATCCATATAAAATAAGAGAAAACAATATCGTTTAAAGCCAAAATTAATCAAAAGAGACTAAATCTTAATAAAATAAAAAACATCTAGAAAGAGAAGCTAGCAAAAGAGATAGCCTAAAGGCCCATATAAAAATAACAAAAATATCAATACCTATAAAAAAAGTCATGAGATACTTAAGTTTTGTGACTGACGTCATTAGCCTGAAAAATCCTAATAAAAATGAGAAAGAGAAATAATGGAGAGAGAAAAAGACATTATCCTTTTAATGTGTAGTTAATTGAAACTATTTGAACTACTCAAAATATGAATATTAGGTTCTAAAGGAGTTTAAGATAAAAACACTTGAAATAAGTCTAAATGAATTTATATATAATTATAAGCATTATATGTCAAGTTAAAATCTTAAAATAAAGTCATGAGCTTTATTTTAATATATTCTTTCTTAAGACCACCTTATTTATGACTATTTTTATAAAAAAAACATAAATGTCAATAGAAAACAATCATTTTATGTTCAGATTAAAAATAAATCAAAAGAATCATTTCAACTTCCAAGAGAATGAATTATAAGCTAGATCCAATTCTACTAGTCTTATTATTGCAAATCTTTCTGCCCACCAGGGCATAACTGAGTAGTTGAAAGAACGATTGGGGTAAAATCTTCCAGGAGTGCCAGCCGTAGGGTGGGGAATTCGAATCCCCGCACAGGAGTTCCTTGCTCCACTAGGGCACATCTCGTGATTTACTTCTCGCAGTATCCTGAGGGGCTCTCGGAATTGGGGGCCAACCATTTTTTTATTATTGCAAGTATTTGTAACTGGACCCAGTTCTAATTAAGTTTGGACCCACCCAAAACTTTCACCATCAGCCCTCTAGTTTTTTCAAAAGATAAGAAATTGACACAAAGCACATCATAGTAATTTTGATTATTTAAGATGGACTATTTACATACTAACTAAATAAAATAAAATAAAAATTGATTTATGACTTGGGCCTTTGAGGAATTTAATATCCCTAACAAAAGCAAAAACTGTATTTCAAATCTAATGTTTATATGAAATATAGGTAAGACCATAATATTTTAGAATATTTAAAAAGAACCCTAATATGTTAAAATAATACAATTTTAACCTTAAACCGATAGAATCCTCGTTGGAATCAAGACTTCATCAATTAATTGTCATGTAAGTGTTGAAGTGGTATTTTTTATTTTTTATTATTTATCTGGGACTAATGGTACATGTAACATATATGGCCCTATGAATACAATTCATTTAAATTAAACTTAATTTATAATTAATTCAATTAATATAATTTCATATTAACTCTAATAAACTATAATTAGCCTAAATTAACTATAATTATAATGAACCTGCAACTCTGTTCTTGCTATAACTTATCTAATACTAGCACAACCACTAAATATTCTCCTTTCTCATCCATTAGTTCATTAGTTGTTCGCCTGGGTGTTCCTCTATTTATCCTCAACTAGCTGTCAGACAAAAATAGTCTGACATCTCCCTTTAGCCTCTAACAATCACCAAGCCATCGCAATCACCCATCACCTATGCAGCCTTGACTAGAAGTTGCCCAAAATTTTGATAGATAACCCATTGACCAAAAATCCCAAAACAACCCATTGCCCAGAAATCTCAGAAAACAACTAATTTCATATTAATATTTCATTTGGAACCCTAATCTACAAATCTTTGGTGGCTGTCACCTCTCAAATTCCATATTTCCTTTAGGTGATTTAGTGTTTGTCTATCTTATTTTTTCAATCCTTTTTAGATCTTCTTTAAATCTATTCGAGGCCATTTTTTACTCCTCCATTTGATAAATTGTATTGCTAACCATCATTTTCTGGATTGCTTTCTAGTACTTGTTCCTAGGATCAATAAATCTTTCACATTAGTAGGGTTGTAAGGATTTTTCAAGTGATCATTTATGCAATAACAATAAAGACAACCTTAATGACCCTATTGAATTCGAAGGAAAATTGTTCGCTACCCCTCTCTTATTTGTTATGTTTTGTTTTTGCTTCCTTTTATGTCATTTATTCTTACTTTTCATTTTCTGACTATTTATTTTTTGTTCATAAGTGAGTGAGACTTACGCTGCGTTTGGTTACTGTCTCTTAGGTACAGAGACGGAATGAGACGAAAATTTGAAGACGGAACAGAACAAAAATTGGAGACAGTAAAGTGTTTTGTTGTGATGGACAAAACATGAA
>JAOQML010000195.1:24419560-24433631 GCA_027568935.1 Erythroxylum urbanii | reverse complement strand
TCATCAATCAATTTTCTGTTTTAACAAATTAAATGTAGAAACAAATCAAAATATTATCAATAGATAATTGATAACTGTATAAATTATGCATCAATCGTAAGATTATCAAATAAAATTAAATGTAGGAAAAATTAAAAAAACAGTATCAATATATTTACCGACAAAAAACTAAAATCCGTTGGTAAAATGTTATCAATTTATCGACGGACAACTAAGTTCCGTTGGTATAGTTAGCCGCAAATTTACTGAAGAAGCTGCCAATCCTTGTTCGTCGATTGCTAAATTTACCAACTGAAACAAACTTTTCGTCAGAAAATTTACTGACAATACAAAATTATCGTCGCTAAATATAGCGACGAAAAATAAAAATATCTGTCGGTAAATTAGGGACGAAAAGTCTGCCCTTCATCAGCAATTATTACCTACAGCTGATTCTCTGACAACTTGTTCGGTCGGTAAATTCTGTCGCAAAATTAGCTCATCGAAGAAAAATCTACACATTCCGTCACTAAACCCTAATTTTCTTGTAGTGATTTAACATAAAACATAAAATGACCTTTTTGTTAAAATTTTATCTATTTTTTAATATAAACCATGTATTTGACTATTAAATATTGCATTGAAATAATTTATTTAACGAAAACCTTCTTTTAGAGTTGATAATGGTATAAAATTCTTTTAACATTTTAAAATGATTAAAAATGATTTTTAGGATAAGTGAAATCACATTATGAAACTTTTACCATAAATAATGATTTATCACTATTGCATAAAAAGTTACTTCTTATGATATGGTTACCAAGTTTTTGTTTAAATAAGAATTTTTATTTAATGTTAAAGTTTAGATTATAAATCTTAAGATGCTAATTAATATTTGTAAATATTTTTAATGAAAATCTTAAGGAGGATCCTAGTTTTAACTAAGTTGATTTATTTAGGGATGCATATACATTAATTCTTGTGGTAATCGAATTTTGAGTTCCACATACCTTCCAAAGACCACCACCCACTAGATACATACTTTATTATTACCTTCATGTTATCCATTTGTTAATTTTCACTTGCTTATACGCCAAATCTGAATTTCGGACGAAAAACGTCAAAACTTTTGTCGGGGCTTGATTGACCTCACCACAGAACAGAATGAAAGTACAGAGGACTATAATGCATTAGACAATAGCAAAGCAGTAATCTGCAATTGATGTGTCATGAAATGTGGAAGGTTTAAACTGCAGAATGCTACACGTGTAGTGTAGTCTTCAGTGTATGCTCATATTATACCGGTGGAATCCCTCAGCTAGCGTACGGTTGGATTAGGATACACCCAGACCCTGGCTGTGAGTCTCCAATTTTGAGAAATTCTTCCTTAGACTTTGTCTTCCCTCCAAAACTAGTTCAACAATTCGTGTATTACAAATACACAAAATTGTCTAGAAATTTTTACGTCAAGACTTTTAATAGTGACTTAGAAGTCGCTAAGCAATTTAATTAAGAATAAAGACTTTTTATTTATAGGGTTTAGCATATCTTGCTATAGTCTTGAGTCTCTTTTCAAGATAACATACATAGGTAACTGGCTTGAAAAGAGAATACATAATATCTATTTAGTATTTACCTATATATCTATATCTGTGTGTACAGGCAACGTTCGGAAAATAGTGTATTCAGGATTTAACACTTGCAGTTGAATTGTTTGTTGTTTTCACCTTAATCCACTATATATATACACAAGAGACCCACCACTGTCTCAGGACGGACAAACTGTTGATGATCACCAGTTTCGCAAAATTAAACCTCAAGAACAGCAAACGTTAAAAATGGCGAAACGTTTCAAGCTCAGGCTGTCCCGAGTGCTCCCGTCCTTCCAATCTTGTCGCTCCAAGGACCCATCTTCTCTGCCGTCAAATCCTGTTCCTTCATTTCTCAGACTTGCCCCGGTGGTCGACCTCCGCCCACTGTCCAGAACACCTCACCACTCCATCATCAAACGCCACGTCTCATCGGCGTTCACGTCCATTGGCTGCGGTTTAAGATCAAAGTCCACCTACAACGGTAACGTGTCCGATGCTGACCACTCTAAATCGCCGCCGCCTCCTCCTACACCGGAGTTCCATTGGGAAAGAGAAGACAAATGGCATGTGATAGCTAAAGTCTACGAAGAAAGTAGTACTACTCGTCAGAAAATCTACAGGAACGATGTCGACGTCGTGCTTCCTCCTCCACGGACTCCGTGCTCGATGAGGAAGAAGCGAGGAGCCAAGAAAAAGAAAATGACACCCAGAACTCGAATCAGCACTTCGTCAGCTGATAGCGAGTTGTTTAGCAGTGAGGATTTTGAAGACGAAACTGACATGAATAATGAAGAAACAGAGACGTTAGTTTCATCTTCCAAGAGCTTTTCAACAGATTCCTCGTCGGAGTTCAATGGCCAACATCTGAAAACCATTCGCGAAACTCCCTTTAGTGGGGCTGCAATTAACAATCGAAGGAAAAAGGTTAAAAAGGAAAGACGGAGCTTTTCAAAGCAAAGGGCAAAGAGGAACAAAGTGAGAAAGAGTTTTGAGTCGATGTCGCCGGCGAGACTTTCTCGATTTCAGTGGCTGATACCGTGCACGGTGGAGGGAAAAGTGAGGGAAAGCTTTGCAGTGGTGAAGAAATCCGACGACCCTTACGAGGACTTCAGGAGGTCGATGATGGAGATGATACTTGAAAAGCAGATGTTTGAAGAGAGAGACTTGGAGCAGCTATTGCATTGTTTCTTATCTCTCAATTCCAGGCATCATCATGGTGTTATCGTCGAAGCTTTCGCAGAGATTTGGGAGGCCTTGTTCTGCAGAAGATCATCGATTTCTAACACAGTTTCAAGAGCTCGTTAAACTGCGCGCTAATTATATGATCATCATGGTCTTTCTTTCTAGTTTCGTGTCTTTAATCTTCATGTAATTTAGTAATGTACGATTATCATATATATTATCAAAACTGAAGTTGGAAAACGCAATCCGTTGTCCGATATGAGCCGACCCATCAGGTAAATTAGGAGCAAGTCACCAGTCATTTCTATACGGGTACTTTCACAAGTCTATGAAGTCTCGTGCAGCAAATTTAATTTTTAAATAGGGTAGCTCAGTACGTGGTATGTACGTACTGAAATTTTCTAATGTTATCCTCACTGAAAAGCTATGGTTCCTGTGGAATTGTTTGTCCTGGTCGAGCCATGGTGGAGTCCAATACCATTCTGTGCTGGTCGGTTAGGTTAGGGCTTGAATTTTCAGTGACTAGAGCTGAAGGTTTCTGTATGTTCAGGGAGACTGCTAGTCTTGTCATATTAATGGAAGAAGCTATAAAGCTTGTGAATTTAACCTTATGAATTGACGTAGGCAGTGTCCTCTGTGAAGGGTAAACTTTTGAGTTTTGACCCAAAATGTAGAAGAAGAAGAAGAAGAAGGCTGAAAGTTTTGCCCTTTCCCAGTTTTAATTCTTTGAAAATAACCTCTATATTAAGCAAAAAGACAACTGTAATTGAGAGGACTTTTTATGGATGGAGACCATTTTCTTCGTTAATATTAACATACCAAGATAGATTAAACGAAACAGCTAATCAACCGCTGGACGCTTCCAAGAAATGGTCATTAAGAAGCAGTCACAAGTGAAAAGTCTCCGTTGAAAAGGCAAGAATAATGACGCAATGTGGGTGCGGTTCAAGTGGAACGGTCACCTTCCTCCGTCTTGTAGGGTTTGATTATTCCATTTCCATTGCACATGGATGCTATCACCCAAAATATGGTCTAATGTGCTCCACTTGGTTGGGAACTATCATTGTTCGAGATAGCTATAATGGCTACACAGGGTTCCATTGTCTCCTCCATCAACTTACTTTCATATATCTTTTATTTTCCTTTTTTGACAATTGATGTAATGAAACTTCGGTGTGTCTGAAATCTTCGGCTCTAGGTTCGAATGCTCGATTTTAAGTCTTTATAATGGATTGTCACATAGTTTGATTGGTGGTTTTAGAGTATTTTTCAGGCGGAGGTAAATTAATAAAATCTTAAAAATACAATATTCGATAAAAAATTCAAATGACCTAAGAATAATTACATTTTTTATAATGACTTGACTTTATCTCGGATGTTGATAGCGTATTAGGTTCTTGTTGAACAAAAGTCCGAAACGTTCTGATGCATACATATCAATAATCGATGAGTTATTTTTAAATTATATCCGGAACAATATCAGTCAACGTACGTGTACAAGACTATCCATTTTGTAAAAGTTTAGACGTAAATGTTTTTTTGTATTTTTATAAAAAAAGCTATTTTAGTATTTTTTTTGTTAATTTGCGAAGTATTTTAAAAAGAGTCCTAATTATGAGAAGATACTTTTAAGCTGTCCATATTCAGACTAATCCCTGCTCACATCGGGTCAATTTGTAAGGAGTAAAGTGTTGACCAAATAGGTCTTTCAATTTCTAAGACTCGAACTCAAGACCTCTAATTAAATGATGAGAGTGTTGAGCCACTCACACTAATCATATTTAGTAATTTAAAACTATTACTTTATAATTACAAAGAAATAACTTTAATGGCCACTATTTTAAATAATTTATTCTAAGAATTAAAGTAAAATAAACCATAAGAAATGTCACTTTAAGATAACATGATCCTCCCCTATCATTTTAGCCACCTCATACATGCCACTAATAAGTGAAAAGACAAAATAAATAAAAGTATACAATTCTACACATGTAATAACTAATAAGGCCTTTTGTTACGTGAAAGCATTGGACTATGCTATTAATGCAATGCATGGTCTAGAAGCCATCAACTAATTTTCATAACACCAGAGAACAAAAGTGCCCTCGTCATCAGGTGGTCTATTCTGCTTCCTATGTTGGTTCACCGTGCAAATCCTCTGTTTCGCTAGCTGGCTATGGTATATATATATATATATACACATAAATATGGATACAGTAGTAGCTTCAAAGCGGGACAAGATCTTCTGTCCAATTTTTATGGTGTCTTATTCTATCCCATGAATCTCAGCCATTTATTTATGTGGGTCTTACATGGGTCCTACATTTATTTATACGGGACCCGCATAAATAAATGACTGAGATTCATAGGACAGAATAAGATACCATAAAATTGAACAGAAGATCTTATCTCCTTCAAAGCAGGCATGAGGATGAACATAGCAGTAAAAGTGAATGTACACAAATAGAATAGAGTCTGTTACCGTGAATGGTACGTTACCGGCCCAAAAAATTTACCATGGGACAAACACAAATAAATTTTAACTGCAAGTGGTAACATTTCAGTGAGACGATTGCACACACGGTATCAGAGATTCTTTACCCACCGAAGAAAACCTGACTCAGATTTTTTGGCACTTGTTCCCATGAAAGCGTCAGCTTTTTTCAGTGCACGAGACATGAAATTAGAGATCTTTGGAATTCTACTGCTCCATATCCTTTCCGGCATGCTTTGTTATCCTCTTAACAAGCCACTCAAGACTCTCAGAACTTTACCAGTCCTTTACGGTTAAGACTTGTTATTGGACAGCCCTTTTCAAGATCTCCAAGGAATGGACCAACATTTAGATGACCTTTTCTAAGAAGCCCATCTTGGAAAAATAAACTTGGCTTTTAGGTTCATAAAGTGTTAATTTTTAATCTATTAGTTTTTGTGTACTATGATATATATTTGCCCAATTATCTAGAGTCTGTTATTTACAATCATGTAATAGTTAATAATTAAGTGGACGTTGTATGAAATAACAGAGGTTGGAAGAAGTATTAATGTAAATAGATAGGAGTTGAATATAAAACTATAATCTAAAACTCTCTCATAAAAATAAGAAGAGCTTATAGAAAACAACCTTCATATCTTCTAATTCCTCTCTCACTGCACTTTTCAAATTTCTCTTTCAATATCCGTGTGATAAAGACGTACCAAAGTTTGGTTGTCTTAGTCATAAAAAAAGAACAAATAATATATTTTCCTTTCAATTTCCTTTCCTCACCAAAAGACAATTATGGAAGTTGGTGTTTTCAACTAAAGGCTTTACAACACTCTCATGATGTATTAGAGATAGTAGAGAAAGGTTATCAGGACCTTAAAATGAAGCTTCTCTAAATCCTACCCAAATGGAGGCTTTACATACGGGTAAAAAAAGGATCAACAAGTCCTCACTCTCATCCACACTAATGTCACTCTCATCTACACTAATGTTTGGATGATGCCGAGTTCAAGAAAATTATAAATGAAAGAACTTCAAAAAAGATATGGGAGATTCTTCAAAATGCTCACAAGGGCATTAATAAAGTAAAGAAGGTACATCTATAAACTCTTTGTTGCAAATTTGAATATCTTAATATGAAAGAGTGAATTTATTTCAAATTATTATAATCAAGTGTTGGTCATTGTTAATGAAATGAAAAGAAATGGAGAAGCCTTGAAGGATGCACGAGTAATAGAGAAAATTCTTTGATCTTTAACTCCAAGCTTTGATTATATTATTGTTGCAATTGAAGAATCAAAAGATATAATCCTATTACTGTTGATGAACTAATGGGGTTACTACAAGCTAAGAAAAAGAATCAAGAAATTCCTATAAACAATAGAGGTAGAGACCAAAGAGGTCGTGGGCGTGATATTGTCAAGGTAATCAAGAAGAAAAAGGAAGTCAAAGTTTTCCTTCAATTAGGGGATGTGGACATGGCAATCCATTAGATAAGCATAACAATACTTAAGTTCAATGCTATAATTGTTAAAGGTATGGCATTATTTGTCAGATTATTGAAGTAAAAGCCAAAATGTGAACGAGAAGGTAAACTTCGCAAAATGTCATCAAGAAGAAAAGGAGCTCACCTTATTAATGGAAAAATTAAAGGAAGAAAAAGAAGAGGATAACAGGTGGTACCTTGAAACAAGAGCAAGCAACCGTATAAATGGAAGTTAAGATATGCTCTTTAAGCTTGATCAAAGAATACAAAGTGAGGTAACATTTGGAAATGGCTCCATAGTTACAATAAAAGGAAGAGTAACATTCTTATTAGCCTAAATGTTGGTAGGCTTAAATTTATTTATGATGTCTACTATGTGCCCAATATAAAAAATAATATCTTAAGTTGAAAGCATCTTTTAGAGAAAAATGACGAGATCAAATTTAAAAATAGACATCGTAAGATAATGGATGAGATTAAAAATTTTGATAACTAAAGTGCCAATGATATAAAATAGATTATTCCCCTTAAATATTCAAATAATGTTGCTAAATGCTTACATGCATATGTAAAGGAGGATTCTTGGCTTTCAAACTTGAGGTTTGGTCTTATAAACTTTAATAACTTAAAATTTCTCTCAAGAAAGGACATTATAAAAGGTTTGCCTTCCATCGATCTTTCTAATCAACTATCTGAAGATTGTATCCTTGGAAAGCAACCTAGAAAAAGTTCTCTAAAAGAAGTTTCATTAGAGTAAAGAAACCATTAAAGCTCATCTATACAGATTTATAGACTGATGAATTCAATTGATCATGGAAAAAATAGGTACTTTCTACCCTTTATTGATGATTTTAGAGATAATACTTAGGTATATTTTCTTAAAGAAAAATCATAGGCATTTACCATCTTCAAAAAGTTCAGGGTTATTGTGGAAAAGGAGAGTGGCTGTGAAATTAAAGCTATGAGATTTGATAAAGGAGGAGAGTTAACATCTAAATAATTCAATAACTATTAGGAAGATAATGGAATACATCATCCTTTAACCATGTTAGGGTCTCCACATCAAAATGGCATAGATAAAAATAAAATAAAATAAAATAATTTTTGACGTAACACGAAGCATGTTGAAAAGCAAGAAGATGCTAAAGGAGTTATGGGATAAAGTTATAAGTTTCAAATCATATATATTTAATAGGATTGTCTCAAAAATTCTTTCCAAAATTACTCTAATAGAAGCATTGAATGGAAAAAAAACAAGTGTAAAGCACTAATGAGTCTTAAGAAGCATAGCTTATGCCCACATTCTAGTTGAAAGGCATACCAAACTTGATGAAAAAAGTCAAAAGCTAGCCTTCATCACTTATGAAAGGGGTCTAAAGGTTATAATCTTTATAATTTGGTTAATGAAAAGATCATTGTTAGTAGAGATGTTGAGTTTAATAAGGAGGCTTTATAGGATTGGAGTATTAAAGAGAATGAAAACTATAATTTCTTTCTCATCTTTATAGAAGAAGCATAAGATAATCAATCCCATAAAGAAATCACAAGTCCATTATTAACTCCTACTTCATCACAAGTTCAATATCCTTTGTCAACCTCAAGCTCTAATGAAGAAGTCTAACATTATGGAAGTATGGAAGAAATTTATAAGGTCATTAAAAATCTAAATTATCAACTTAACCTCCTTTATCTATTTTCTAATTGTGAGCCTATAAACTTTCAAGAAGCAAAAAAAGACAAAAAATGATTCGAAGCTATGAACAAAGAGGTCAAGGCAATAAAGAAGAATGACACATGAGAGCTAAAAACACTTCCTAAAGTTCACAAAGTGGTTGGTGTAAAATGGGTCTACAAGTTAAAAAAAATGCCAAAAGAAGAATTTGAGAGATACAGAGTAAGATTAGTGACTAAAAGCTATACTCAAGGGGTTGTTGCCAAAGGTGTTTTCTGATTATGAGTTTATAAACTTCTAAGAAGAAACAAAAGACAAAAAATGGTTAAAAGCTATGAACAAGGAGATTAAGGTAATAAAGAAGAATGAAACATGGAAGCTAGGAATAATTCCTAAAGGTCATGGGGAGATTGGTGCAAAATGGGTTTACAAGTTAAAGAGAAATGCCGAAGGGAATTTTAGAGATACAAAGTAAGATTGGTGGCTAAAAGCTATATTCAAAGGGATGGTGTTGATTATAAGAGGTGTTTGCTAAACTATATGATTTATCATCTCTCTAGTAACATAAAATAGGTGAAAATCTTCCAAACAGACGTGAAATATGCGTTTTTAAATGGCTCTCTTTAAGAAGATTTCTATATTGAGCAACTAATGGAATATGCAGAAAAGGGACAAAATGACAAAGTTTTGAAGTTTAAAATGGATTTTTATGGCTTAAAACAAAATCCAAGAGTGTAGCTTTATAGATATATACTTCCTAGAAAATAATTTCTCATAGTGTTCTTATGAGTATTTTCTCTACTTCAAGCATGAGAAGGGAGATGTATTGCTCATATGCTTCTACATGGATGATTTAATCTTCACTGGCAATAAGCCAAATATGCTTCATGGAATTCAAGAAAGAATGACTAAGAAATTTAAAATGACTCACATTGGCCTCATGGGCTACTATCTAGATATTGAAGTAAGGAAAATGGATAAAGGAATTTTTATTTCATAAGAAAGATATGTTAGAGAAACATTCAAGAAATTTAACATTGAAAATTACAATTGTCATGACCCGAATGAGCGCGTGACCAACACATAAAACCCAAAAGCCTAAGCCCTTAAATCACGTAAGCATAACCATAGTGACAAAAATAAATGTAAAAATCTCAAAAATAAATAGCAACATAGGCACATATAAGTACAAACACAGTAACGTACAATAACGTTATCGTGCATCAGAATAAAATTTTCAACATACTAAATCATATCACTGTGGTGACTAGAGCATAAGTACAAGTGAAAATAATTGAAAAGTATACATGGAAGTATATATGTTGCAGCTAACACTCCTCAGAGTCACTATTGTGAAGTTGGTTGCAGCTAACCTGAAAAATAGAGTTGAGGAGAGTCAGATCTCACTAAATAATTCTATATCGCCCAATAACACCTAATGACATCCTCACATAATATGTAGTTTATATTAGTATAAACACACATATATGAATAACCATATGTAATACACAATAAATTGTGGAGAAGGAAATTCTGTATGACCCTAGTCTCCAAAGCTAAATGCTCATAATATTATACCTCTAATGGCTACTAGGAGCTAAGAATCACCAACAACCCAACCATCATTTATTCTCATATTATCTGTAAGGCACTCTTAGTCCAAAGGGATTGTGGGGAGCTAAGCATTACTAATATACTAGCCCACACTTAATATTTTGAAAGTCACAATCACATTTATAATATACAATATCAAACAAGGACCTAATCGAGAGCCAGACATCAACTAAGATCGATCTGGACTGTATCTCAATATCATGCCATAATTATCTTAGATATAACAGTATTATTTGTTTAGGCATCATGATAACAACTAAAATTACATATGTGTATATATATATATATATATATATATATACACACACACACATATATATCATAGCATAACATATTCACGTGCATAAAGATAGGAGCATCTATCTTGAGTTAATATGTCATTAATCATATCAATCTAGAACCATAATCAATAAAGGTTATAATTTGGTATCGATAAATAGATATGCACTTATCTAACTGATGTACTTGTCAATCTAAGCTTTGTAATATAGGTCCCATTAATAACGTAGGACTCATTAGGTTTGCTAAGATGGTTCAATTATGCAATTCAGTCGTTGATTTTATTCTTGCCTAAACCTTTTGTGATTTTTAATTTGCAAACCGCTAAGTATTTTGCTACGATTTTTAAGGAAAAAATGATCATCACAATTTATAAGGTTTTTTAAAAAATTTTTAAATAAGAGTCGCCAGAATGTCGTTGGAAAGTATCTTTAGTGGTTGGAATATTCCTCTGATAACCAGAAAATTGTTCAGTCTTATAATTTAACAAGTTTTACACTAAATGAATGCTCTTGATGAGTAGAAAAACTTCTGTAGCTACAAGAAACTCAAATTCTTAACTAATCTTAATGAAATGAAGAGAAATTATTTCAGAGTTGTAACTTCTATTTTCATCAATTGGTTGTGATACAGGTGGTGACCAGTGGTAACGCCGAAGGGCTTTTGCTCCTAATGTCGAGGGAAGTCTAATGGTGGTGGTGGTGGTTAGCAACACTCACCAGAGGTGACAGATCCAAGATTTGAGTTTTTCTTTAATCTTTCTTCTTGATTTTTGTGATGATTCTAGTGCTATTGTGAGGTAAAATAGGTATGGTTGTGATAGGCTCAAAGAGAAGAGTTGATTGATATATATGGTTAGCCAATTAGAGTCACTAATAATGAAGAATAGAGGAAGAGGATGGTTTTGTAAATGGTAACCTTAGAGGGTGAAAATGAAAAATAGGAATGATTAAGGTGGAAGATATATATAAGATGAATATTTTGAGAGGAGGGGAGAGTGTAATATCCCTCTTTGTATATATTTTTCAGGAGAGGAGATTACAATATCCCTCTTTGTATATGTTATAAAAAAAATTCATCCTACATATATATACATAATCTCCTCTCTTTACAAAAAATTCGTCCTTGAATTTTACAACAATTCTCTATTAAAGAAACAAATATGGATACAACGCTGGCATCTCTCGCTTTATTTCTAAAGTGATTTGTTCAACATTGCCACTCCTCTATGTCACCTTAATGATATAGATTCTCTTTGACCATACTACTACATTTGAGAATCCAAAATAACTACTGAATCCTTTTTGTAGGTCAAATTCTTGTTCACCTCCACACTATGCAATTGGAGCACAAGAGAAGGACCATAAATGTACTTGTCAAGTATAGAAACATTGAATAATGGGTGGACTTATAATGCCAATCGATGTCTGTATTTTAACTCTTTCTATTATCTCTTAAGATCCAGTATATCTTAGAAACTAGTTTCCCTTTCTTTCTAAATCTCATCTCACCCTTAATCGGAGATGCATTTAGAAATATAAAGTCACCAGCTTGAAATTCCACGTCCTTGTGCTTTAGATTCACATAACTCTTTTGTCCACTGAACACTATCTCTAGTCTTTATTTGATAAATGGATTCTTCTTTGATGTGATCTTTATTAGTTATAAGCGCTCTAATTGCCTCTTACTTATTTCCTCCTAACACATTGGTGATCTACATTTTTGTCTATATAACGATTTATAAAGTGCCATCCCAATGCTACTGTGATAGTTGTTATTGTAATTGAACTTAATCAAAGGCAATCATGAATCTGAACTACCACTAACAATCCATCTCAGCATGTCTTCCAAGGTCTGAATTGTCCTCTCAGATTGCCCATTAGTTTGGGAATGTAATGTTGTTCTAAAATCTGATTAAGTGCTTAATGCCTCCTATAATTTCCTCCAAAATCGAGATCTAAATTGTGATCCTTAGTTAGAGACTATTGATAAGGGCATCTTGTGGAGACATAATATTCGCTTGATATACACTCATATGAGCTTAGACATTGAGCAGGTAGTTTTCACAGGTAAGAAATAGGTTGAATTCATCAACTTATCTACAATCACACAAATTGAATAACATTGAGTCCTTATATAAGGTAGGACAACCATGAAATCTATTGTGATATTTTCGCATTTCCATTCAAGAATTGGCAAAGGTTGTAGCCTACCCAAGGGTCTCTAATGCTCAGCATATACTTCTTAGGAAGTCAAATAATTAAAGACATTTTGAGCCACATTCTTTTTCATATTGTTCTACCAATACGTATCTCTAAAGTTTTGATACATCTTAGTGGAACCCAGATGTACATTATCTGTCATATAGTGCGCTTCCTGTAAAATCTCCTCCTTCAAGTTCTTTACATATAGAACACACAATCTCCCATTCATCCTTAGTATACCTCCCCTATCAATCTTGAAATCCATTAGACGTCCACTATGAGAAAATTACTAATTACCAACAAAAAATTTCGTAGTAAATTAGCAATGGAAATAAATTTTTGTAGGTAAACTTGTCAGAAAAAATTGTATTTTGAGATTAAAAATTTTTTTCGATAAAGGTGGAGGGAATTTATCCGATAAACTTTGTCAATAGAATTTAGCGACAGAATAGTGAAAGTTGTCATAAAAATAGGCAACAATAGTTCACAGTAAAAATAAACAACGAAATTTACCGACAGAAGAAATTTCCTTAGGAAAATTACCTAAGAAAACTCCATTCCATCGGTAATTTACCGATGAAAACGATGTCAGTATTGGTGTTTAAATTAAAAGGAAAATGATGTGATTTTATTGTTAATTAAATTACACACCCGAAACCCCCTTAGCAACAGAAACGACATTGGTATGGTTGTTTGAATTTAAAGGAAATCGTTTTATTGTTAATTAAATAATACACTCGAAGCCCCCACACCCCTTCCCCCTTAATATGTCTCTGACATCATTTGTAATGTATATTGTTTTACATAATTTAAGATTGATTATTATTGAATTAGTAGTCTTTCCTAAAATTTAGTAAGATTAGAGATTTTTTTCAAATAAATATTTTGTATATGATGATATATTTTACTATTAATATATGATTTCTAGTCCTTGGTGTTGATTTAAGCATCAATAATAGTACAATATAATTTCTTAAAGAAAGAATAAAAGATGTACCCTGATTAAAGAAAGTCAGGATGCTACAAAATAAGAGGTCAAAGTTATCATCCTCAGTGACAACAACGAGAATGCATCACTATATACGAAAGATGAGTAAAGCCCTATAAAGTTGGAATTTATGGACTTCAAAATGTAGTGATAAACCAATTAGCCTTGTGAAGGTATCTAGGAATTAAAACATTTTCGTTGCCTTGCTTATGGTTTATGACACCGTAATATCCCTTACTAAAATGGAGGTAAGACATTTGATTGCTATAGATGTACTACTCTTGGTTTTAATCATATATATGAAGTTCATAGTACTACTCTTAGTTTTAATCATTTATATGAAGTTCATATATCCACATCTAGTTACTAATGCCTAATACTTATTAAATTTATGGAAATCACCATAATAGTAAGAGATTAGTCATATTTGGCAATGACTTGACCATAATAGTAAGAGAAAACATATATTGTAATTTTATTGATTCATTAGACTTAATTTTATGTAACTATTTTTCTCTCGAATATTGCATTAAATTTTCTTTAAGATGTTTAAATGTTATTGCATCATATATGATTAATTGATATATATA
>JAOQML010000195.1:24398364-24416322 GCA_027568935.1 Erythroxylum urbanii | reverse complement strand
ATTTCTATTTTAGTTATTATATCAATTTTAATTTAATTTAATTTAACTTAGTTTAAATCAGCTAGTAAAATCTTGTTTTTTGTCATCATGATTTAATATATCAATTCGATTCTTTAAACACTATTTTTTCTCATTTTACTAGCCACTAAAATTTTAAAAATATAAAAATTTGACATTCAAATCTTTAGGTTTTGTTTCTTTATTTTTAGAAACATATTGTTGAAGTTTTTTATTTTAGTATTCAATTTTTCAAAGATAAAATTTATAATATTGTTTATGGTTCTAAAAGAATATTTCTTGTGTATTTGCATCTTAAAATTCTTTATTGAATCTCAAAAGTTTCAAGGTTGATAACTAATTACTTATATTCATGAAAAAGTGGTGCAAAAATATCTTAGTGTTTGATAAGTGATGATGGTTTAAATTATTATATATGATCCTTTTTTTTTCTTAAGTTTGTTTTAGTATCTCTCATATGTCGAACCTCTTATTTTGTGTTTATGAGCTATAAAAAGTGCAAGTACACTTTATTTGGATAATGAATATGTGGTTCCCTTTTTTCTTTTGTTTTGTATAATTTGATGATGGAAATTAGGCAACTTATATGACATTGATTACTTCTTCCCTTCAATTAAATTTTTTTGAGAAATGAAATTAATTATATTAATAAAAATAAGAGTTTAAATTGAAAGAAATGCATCAATCAAAGTTGTTTGATAGTAGAGCCTAATAAATGATTAGCATATTATATACAATGCATCAATCAAAGTTGTTTGATAGTAGAGCCTAATAAATGATTAGCATATTATATACAATTTTCATGAAAATATGACCTATAGTGATTTAGAGAAAATGCGATGTCTTTTTGTTTCTCATAAGGATTGATATTAAATGGGAGCAAGTATCATGCCTTTATGCCTATAAAGAGACCTATAATGATTGTGAGTTAGTTTCATACTATTTTAATGAGAAAGAGGCCTATATGAATGAGAAGGAGGTTGTAAGTTCTTTTGAGATGACCTTGCATAAAAATTGTGCCTATTTTCCCCTTAAGTATTATACCCTCTATATTTAGAATGTGATCCATACATGAATTTCCTTTTGCTTGGGATTTAGAGGATGATAGATGGGAATGTATTTTTTTGTAAATATTTAAAAAATGTAATATGATTATGTGAAGATTCAGACATAGTGTCATCATATAATTGTTTGGCCATTATAAAAATACTCTAGGCATTCTTTAATGCAATTCCTTAAGTGAAACTAATTCCATACATATCATTAAAGTTTTTTTGAGCGATAAAATAAACACTTGATATGTATGAAACCAATTCCATATCTAATAGGAGGTTTAAAAAATAAACACTTAATTTGTACGAAAAAAATGGTTATGCATCATTGTTATCTTTGTCCATAATAATGGTTTTTCATAATAACTTTTTTGCATAATAATGGTTATGATTTTGCGAAAAATTTATATGTTGTCTTTGTCTATATGTGATATTACGAAAAATGGTTATTGATTAAATTGAGGTTAATTGTTCTTTTCAAGTAGAGATTGAGGCTTCAATGGCTTAAGCAATATTATAAGTTGTAGGATATAAAAAAATTAATAGAAGGAAAATTAAATATGCAATACACAACTTAAAACTCATGCATATCTGTACCTATGCTCAATTCAAAACTTATAAAAAATTAGCTAATTGTTTATTGGCTTTCTTGCAGGCCGTTTTATATGATGAAAAGCGTCGATAATTGTCCAACCTCATTAGTCTTCTTTGTAGTTTGCGATTGTTCGTCTATTAAGGTAAGTCGTTCAACTAATTATTGTCTACAATATGATAGGTTTTATGATGTTTTTTTCCAATTTTACTTCTAACAATGATTGACGAGTTTTTAAGCTGGGGTTTAATAGTCTAAGTATTTTAGTTTGTGAATTTTTTAAGTTGAAACATAAGGACTTGAACTTCAATTTAATTAGTTCAAACTTAGTATTAACACAAGAAATTCACGTAATTGACATAATAATTCTTTGCATAATAAACCCCTAGGATGGTATATAGGTTGGAAACTTGTGATGCAACTCTTATTAGGCTTATTAGTGAAAATTTCTATGAGCCTAGGAGTCATAATGAGAACTTGCTTTCTCAATTCATCTGGTCAAACAATGCCGCGTACCATAATGCTTGTTTAAAATCAAACTTTGGAAATGAACTTGTAGGTGATTAATTCAAACATAAGGACTTGAACTTCAATGTGATTAGTTCAAATTTAGTATTAATATAAGAAATTCATGTAATTAACATAACAATTCTTTGTATAATAAAACCCTAGGATGGTCTATAAGTTGGAAACCCGTGATGCAATTCTCATGAAGCTTATCGGTAAAAAATTTCACGACCTTAGGAGTCACAAGGAGAACTTGTTTTCTGGATTCATCTGGTCAAACAATGCCACGTACCATCGTGCTTGTTTAAAATCAAACTTTGGAAATGAACTTGTAGGTCATTAATTCAAACATAAAGACTTGAACTTCAATGTGATTGCTCAATCTAGTGTTGGAATTAATATATGTAAGCAAAAATGTGCTTTTAATATTTTTGAGGAAACTGATTTTATTTATTGTAAACTAATTTTCACTCTTGTTATTTTAATATAAATTTAGAAAAATAATATGTAGGTGCTTTTTTTTACTTCTTAATGTCACTTCTTATAGGATATTGGTTAGCAAATTGCTTTATTTGACTTATACTCATATATGTTGTCCATTAATTAAGTCAATATATTAATAAGCCAAGTACAGTTCATTTGTAGGTTGCTTATAGGATATTAAAATATATTAAGGATAATAAAGATCAAAGCCTTATCTTTCTTAAAAAATTCTTCTATAAAGTTGTAAGGTTCTTGTAACTTAGAATGTGGTGATTGTCTAATCACAAAGGTGGAATTGGCTGTGATTGAGTTTTATAATTGTGAAATTATATGGTGGGATATATTGGTTTCAATTTGGAGGGGAAATGGTCAGAGACCTGTAAAAACTTAGGGGAAATGAAGGATCTAATGATGTGTAAAGTAAAGATTAAATGTTCTGTAAGATTAATATGGATACTACCATAATGATTATTATATCTAACTATGAAATCACTTTTTTAAATAACAGCTTTGCATAAATGAGTAATATTGATAGATCTTAGATGGATAGACGATTAACACCTAATGATTTCATTAATCCTGAGTTTGTTGAACGAGTTGAAGCTTTTATTGACTATGTATATTCTCAACCTGCATATGTGGATGGTCCTAAGATTAGATGTCCATGTAAAAAGTGCAAACATATTCATTTTCTTCCTATTGATGAAGTGAATCTAGATTTGTTAAGAAAAGGTTTTGTTCCAAATTATTTTGAGTGAACACGACATGGGGAGCCATTAATTTGTAGCATCTCAAGGGGTAATGAAGTAAACTCGTCAATAAATGTGGATAAGTTTGAAGGGGGGACTAGATTTATAACAAATAACGTGGGTACAATTGAAAATCTTTACACCTAAATGATTTATGATATAGCCGGTTATACCTTTTAGGCAAATATAAAAATTCTTAAAGAAGAACCGAACCCAAATGCAAAAGAGTTTTTTAACTTACAAAAATCAGCTGACCAAGAATTATGGCCAAATTGTGAGATATGATTCAATTATCTTCAATTGCTCGAATATTGATTATAAAGTTTGAAGGGCATATTTTTTATCAAAGTTTAGGCACAATTCTTGCTTGGTATAATGAATTATTGCCTTCTAATCATACAATGGTTGATAATTTTTACAATATGAAGAAACTTATTAGGGGTTTTGGTTTGCCAATTGAAAAAATTGAATTTTGCAATTTAGGATGTATATTGTTTTGGGGAGATGATGTGGAATTATAAGAGTGCAATTTTGTGATCAATCTAAGTTCAAACCTAGAAAACGTACTATGAAACAAAAATTAGAACCATAGAAGCAGATGTATTATTTCCTGCTAACTCTGAGACTTTAAAGACTGCATGGCTCTGATGTTTCTGCATCTCACATGAGATGAAATAATGAACATGAACAGGAAGATAGGATAATGAGCCATCCATCAGATGCACTCGCATGGAAACATTTCAATAATACCCATTCTGAGTTTGCAATTGAAAGTCAAAATGTTATGTTGTGATTGTTAACAAATGGATTCCAATCTTTTGGTCAATCTAGCCAACAATATTCATCATGGCTAATCATAATTACTTCTTATAATTTGCCTCTATGGATGTATATGAATGAGACATATATGTTCTTGACGGTGATTATATTAGGGCCTACAGATCAAAAGTATAAAATTGATGTATTCTTATAAACATTAGTATCTAAATTGCATCATCTTTGGGAATTTGGTGTGGAGACATATGATGTGTCTCTCAAACAAAATTTTTTATTGAGAACAGTTTTGATGTGGACTATTAGTGATTCCTTGCCTATGCTATGATGTTTGGATGGAGCACAACAGGAAAATTAGCTTGTCCTTACTGTGGCAATGATTCTGATGCATTTTATCTTCCTAACGGGGCAAAAACATCCTGGTTTGACAAATACAAGAAATTTTTTCCTCCAGATAATCCATTTAGATGCAATAAACAAAAGTTCATTAAGAATAGGATGGTACAAACACCTCCTCCCCCTTATAAAGCTGGTAAAGATATATTGAAAAAGATTGATAAATTAGGGTTACTGAAATTTACATAACTTAAAGAAGTTAATAGAAGCATTAGTAAAAACTTTGGTTGGAGAAAACGAAATATCTTTTGGGATTTGCCATATTGGAAAACTAATTTGATACGTCATAATCTAGATGTGATGCATATTAAAAAAATATTTTTGATAATTTTTTCAACACCATAATGAACATTGAAGGGAGGAAAAAAGACAATATAAAATCACGAGCTGATTTAAAACTTTTTTGTAGAAGGAATGAGTTAGATGAAGATCTTTGCACCTGTAAATATCTAAAACCATGTTACACTTTATATAAGAAACAAAATAAAATTTTTTGTAAATGGTTGAAAAGTCTAAAGTTTCTCGATGGTTATGTTTCAAACTTAGCAAGGTATATGAATATGAGGAAATACAAATTATTTGGGATGAAAAGTCATGATTGTCATGTGTTTATACAAAGGCTAATTCCAATTGCATTTGAGGAGTTGCTACCGAATAAGGTTTAGGAAGCTATAATAGAATTAAGTTTGTTTTTCAAAAACTTAACATCCTTTGAAATAAAGTTGGCTGAAATGGAAAAACTTGAAAGAGAAATTCCAGTTATCTTGTGCAAATTAGAAGAGATTTTTCCTCTAAGATTCTTTGACTATATAAAGCTTCTACCAGTACATTTAGCACACGAGGCCAAACTTACTGGTCCAGTTCAATATCGATGGATGTATCCGTTTGAGAGGTAATTATATTTAATATTTAAATAAAACTTATGACATGTTTTAATCATAGAATTGTAATAACCCTATTTGTAATGTAAGTATTTACATCACTTGAAGAAAAATGTCAAAACAAGGCTAGAGTTGAAGGTTCAATATGTAATGCTTATTTAATGCACGAAATAAATACATTTTGTTCATATTATTTTGAGCCGTATGTGCACACAAGAGAAATAAAAGTTCCTCGTAATGACGATGAGGGAGAAATGAGTGATGTTAATGGTAACTTATCCATTTTCACATATCCTGGATGAATATATTGACGGTCAACAAGAAGAATGTTAACAGAAGAAGAAATAGAGGTTGCCCATGGTTATATTTTATTGAATTGTCAAGAAGTTCAACCTTTCGTGTAATAAGTTTAACTTGATTTTGAAATTGATTATTTCTTGATTCGAAGTTAGTGTCGTTCATAACTAAAATATATAATAATGCTTTTAGATTATACGAAGAATGGTTACGCAAGCTAGTACCCGAAAAAACATAGGATAATATTAATAAAGAAGTTGAAAGAAACTTTTCTTGATGGTTCGAGAAATATGTAAGTTTTCACTTGCAATAGTTGAAATGGTTGAATTATCATATCAAAGTGTTTAAATAAAATTGTACTATTTAATATGATTTTTTTGTGTAAGCCTAAAAAAATCCAATAGAGAACAAGTTCACATTTGATTTTGTGAAAGGATCTTTACGAATCATTAAATCATATCTGGCGTGTTTTTTTAATGGATACAAATTTCATATAGAATATCATGGTCATAGCATGGCAACAGTAAATAGTGGGGTTTGCATATAGGAAGAATTGATGGATTACTATGGTAAAATTATTAAGACACTTCAAATTGAGTACCCTATATTACCAATAAAATGGAGTGTGATATTTAAGTATGAATGGTTTGATCCAACTCCTAATGTTGGAACAAAAGTGCACAGCTGATACAATCTAGTTGAAATCAACCAGAGAAGAAGATTTAGACAATTTAAACCTTTCGTGTTGGCGATGCAAGCGATCTAGGTGTATTATGTCCGTTTTCCCAACTTAAGATGAGATAATTCAAATTGGTTGGTCATTTACAAAGTAAAACCTAGAGGTATTTTTAAATTATATGGAAAAGGAGAGAATAAGAGAATTGAAAATGAAGCGTTTGAGGAAGATGTTTATAAAATAAATGCATGTGTAACACATGACGAGAATAAACCTTTGAAAGATCCAAATAATGAATATGTTGAACTTTCATTTGCAGAGGATGAGGAGGGAAAAAGATCTGAAGAGGAACTTGAGTTTCATTCTAATTCTTCAGAAAAAAAACATGATGATGATTTTAATTTACAATTAAGTGATGATAACAATTAATTTGTGTTTGTAATAGCATATTATATGAATAAAAATGCAATAAAGAAGGAAGAAAACACAGCAGGTCACGATCTTGCATCAGCACAATCGCGACTTTACTGAAGCACGAAGGATGTATGATCGTGACTCTGCTGATGAAGGAAGAAAGTCACGATCGTGCACAAGTACGATCATGACCTTATAGGCTTTTTCAAAGGGTGATTTTTTGGATGTTTTTTAACCTAATTCAAGTAAGGATGTTACTATATGAAGTATGTAGTTTTAAATGAGCTCTGAATGATTTAATTGATGTTGACTGAAGGGATTAAAGTGAATAAAAGGGCATTAAGGATTAAAAGAATGTTTGGAAGGTATTGAAATTGATTATAAAGAGTATTAAAGAAACATGCTCGAGAAATTGTCATTGAACATGCATGTTACATGATACATTCATAAATGTATTTATGACTGATAATGCACATGAGTGACATATAAATGTATTTGATTGTATATAGAAGAGCAAGTAGAGTGACCACTTCCAGATATTGATGGAACTTTAAGGCATTAAGCAAAAAGGGAGCAATTGTGAGTAACCTAGACGGTCTCACTCAATTAATTGTTTGTTTTGATTATGCTTGAATTATCTTATGAATGTGTGATTGCTTATACTGATTCCGGACATGAAAGTCCAAAGATTCTGATTTGATGAATGTGATATTAAAGTGCCCCTTGTATGTGAATTGGATGAAATAAATGTGTTCAACAATTTTGTTGAATGCCGGACTTAGGTCCGATGATAAATGCGATCTGAATGTGAATGTTCAATCATGGGATTGACTGAGAATATAAGAATGTGAAGCATCCATTACATGAATGCATGAAAAATAAAGGTAGTTATGACCGGAGTCGCCAGTATAAAGAGCTTAAAGCTCAGAATATGATCAAAGCCTCAAGCTTAATTGTGAATGTACCCAGAATCCACTAAAGGATATGGGACATTATTTCATACAGCTCGATATCTACTAAGAGATATGGGCTAGTAAAAAAGACACTCGGTCACAACGACAATAATAATGAATGTGAGTCTCACGAATATTACATATACATTTTAATACGTATTTTTGACTTATTAAACTGCATTGTTGCCTTGTGCTGAATGAAAATGTTAAATGTGATATGTGATGCTATATGCAAAATGCAAAGATGTGAATTATATGTTACGTGTATTGATGTGTTGTATGAATTGAATGAACCATCGATGATACTAAGAGAGGACATTAGTTACTAAGAGACCTTACAAGAAGCATAATTTTTGTATTTTTGTGAAGAAGAAATAGCTCAAAAGTAGGTCAGTTGAGACTAAAGGAGTAATTAGTAGTTTTGTTCAATTCCTCTTTCAAGCAGTATGTTATGTATAGGTTTTGACATTGTATATCTTCAGATGGTTTTGTAAAGCTATCATGTAAGTTTCGGTTTTTATACAATGAAATGAGGATTGCAGTTTTTTTAAAAAAATTTGGTGACTTTTATGTATACTAGTTGATGCCATGATTAAGTTGAACACGTTGTCATGTTATAAAGCGAAGGTGAGACAGTTAACTATCCATTATTATAGATTATATGCTAAAATATCCACAGGGTGTTCCAGTATGTAATTTATCGTATTGGGGTGTTATAATAAATCTATTATTGCATCAACAGTATATTGTTATATATTTAATTTATATTATTTTATTACTAGAATATTCAATAAAATGTGAATTTCAAATTTAAAATATGCCATAAAAGAGAAAATAGGAAATGATACGATGCCTAAGGGTTAGGTTACCACCATTTAGACAAGCCAATAGAGGTCCAAGTGAAGGATCACATTGTGCAAATGCTATAGAATCAGGTGCTGTAAGTCCACCTACTGCACATCCAAATAAGGTATTACCTTCTCGGCGTACAGTCCCAGCACAGTCACTTTCTGTACCTACGGCTACACCATCCATCACCCCTATACCGACAGAGATATTAGGGGTAAACGTTGTGGATGAAGGAGATGGCCTCTAGCTGGAGCTAAGGAAGATGTAAGAATGTACATCACAATTATCTTGTGACTGAAATTCTATACATTTTTTAATACATGATAACACCATAGGTTTATACTGAAGTTATAGGTTTTAATTTCAAAATGATATAAAATACCTTATATATTAGGTTGGTTCCATCTAGAACGTGCTCCAGAAATATTTCACCTAAGTTCAAGGAGAAAATACATCTTGAGGGTTATATATGGAAGAATATCTCTCAAACGACAAAGGAATTTTATTATCAAGAGTTTGAGGTAAAAAAAAAAATCTTTAATCTTTTTTATTTATCTAATTTTAATTAGATAAATATTGTAGTTTATAAGTATTTATATTATATTTTTCTTTTTTAAAAAAGATTTTTCTGGATTCAAAATTTGATGTTAGAATTTATAATGTATGGGAGAGGTGAGCTCGTGTATATTAGAGATATTTTCTTTGTTCGATACACAAGAATGGTGTACAACCTCATTACATATTTAAAGAAATATGGACTCGTTGGTAGTATTATTAGGCATCACCCGAGGCAATGTCCATTTTAAAGCCCAATTTCGCAAACAGACTTGGAGGAAAGGAGGGAGAGAGTTTACCCGTACACACTAGAGGATCTATGACCCACTAGGTGCATGAAGATAAACTTGTAAGTATCTAAACTTTACACTTATATTCTAATTTTTGTATTTTGATGTATGAAATTTGATTTCAATATAATTTGATGTATGAAATTTAGAACGAAAATATAAGTGTATTATAGAAAATAATAATGTTATAAATGTTTGGTGTCATGAATGGCTATGTTGTTCAGTAATTTTTTTTATTCAACAGGGGGTAAACATTATAAAAATAGAGAAAACTCTGCTGAAATTTTTGTAAATTGTAATTCATTTATAACACTTTATTTTGATGCAGGAAAAATCTATAAGCAGGAAGCCTACACTATATCAGTTCTTTTTGCAAACCCACACTAAGAAACATGATGGTGTGACCTTCGTCAATACCTGATGTAGAGACCTTAATGTATGTAAATTTTATATTTTAATATTAATTCTTAAAAATTCTCACTTATTAACATAAACAATTATAATGATAGGACCAAATATAAGAAAGCATTCAACGATAGTCTCAGCACTCTGAAACTGTTGATGAGAGTCAGACATATCTTGATGTAGTGGGTGGTAAAGACCATCGTGGAAGGATCTTTTGCTTAGGTTCATTTGCAAACACATGCTATTTACAATCCTCCACATCAAGTACAGCTGGATCTAGTAGGCGGTCCGCATCAAATGAAAGAGTCATTTAGCTTGAGAGCACAGTAGAGAGGTTGGCAACTCAGTTGCGACAGCCAATGGAGTATATAGCCCTGCTCTGTAATGAGATGGATGAGTTGAAGAGAAGGGGTAGCACCTCATTGCAGCAATTAGATCATTCGCCTTCACCAAATGCATAGCTTAGATGGATAAGTGAATGTAGATGTTTTGCTACTTTTAAGTAATTTTGTAAGAATTCTTAGTTTATAGTTATTTTCAAGATAATTACTATTGTACATTATAACTTTTTTATTATATATTAACAATCAACATAATTTTTACTTTATATGGTCATTTAATCTATTGTTTAGAGAAATTAAATGTAGAAAAAAATCAAAAGATTATCAACAGAAAACTAGAGAAGGAAGTGAGAAATGGTGGTTGAAATTATCATAGGTAAATTTTCTGATAGAATTACGATATTTTGTCGGTAATTTACCAATGGACTGCTAGGAATAACATTTTATGTAGGTAAATTTAGTGACGATCATTGTTTGTTTATAGATAAAAGTTACCGACAAAATATTATATTTCCGTTGATAGAAAAAACTTACAATCGCTAAATTTTTCGACATAATTGTAAAATTTTATTGCTAAATTTACTAATAGAATTAGAGTGTTCCGTAGCTAAATTTCCCAAGAGAATTACAAAATTTCATCACTAAATTTATCGACGAAATTATAATATTCAGTCACTAAATTTGCAAAGGATTTGAAACATTTGATGGCAAATTTTACTTATAGCCACATCTTCGACGACTCTTTCTATCGGTAATTTTCGTCAAGAAACTTCTTTGTCAATGGAAAATCTTTATTTTCTGTTGGTAATTTTTGTCACTAAAACCAACTTTTCTTGTAGTGATCCTTTTTGTACTTTACACATAAACTTTTGAGGCTTAGGGTCTTAGCCTTGGGTGACCTTGATCCTATCCAATAATACCAACCATACTTTGATGATCGCCAATAGTAATCATGAACATAATAGTACTGTTGTCGCTTGCAACCAAATTAAAAAGAAACTAACTTTCGTTAATACAGATTAATGTAGTAGTAGAAAGTGGGTATCGTTCCCACGAGAAATTTTAACGGTAAATAGTTTACGAGTTTAAACTAAAATAAAGTAATGAAAAGGGGGGGTTTCAATTCACGTAAAATTAAGAATGTAGAAATAACAAAAATCAGAAATTGACAAAAGTAATTAGATATGAAAATTTAATAGACAAACCATGGTTTCGGGTCATCGATGTTATCACACTAAAATGAATCCTTGATATAAAATTCAATTCTTCAATAAACATTCATTGGGGGATGTTTTCTCGTAAGTGTAAATAAATAGAAACATGTATTTCACACATTCTTGTCAACCAATAACCTAGATACAATTGTAAGTTCAATTGATTGATAGCAATAAGAATTAAGAAACCAATGAACAAGATAATACATGTACGACATGCAATTAATCTAGCTGAACGTCTTCTTAAAATTTCCAACTTTAACATAAAGAAGGTAATCATAATTGCTACTTGTGATTAATAAAACTGAACGTCATATTTTATTAATCTAGCTATTAAACGAATCAATTCCTAGTTGCGCACCTAGAAATCAATCAATTCAATTAGAAAAAGTAATTCAGAAGACACTCAATGTTCATCAACAAAACAAATTTTATTAAAACATCTCACACATAATAGATGATAACACTGTTCCCCTCAACAAAGAAAAGGAATTTAGCTACTCATAACGAAAGTGAAAATCAAAGAAATAACAAAACATAAAGTCTCCATCCCTGGTCTTTCTCTAAAATAACAACACACAACCTATGCCAACTCTTAAAGCCTCATAGTATATTTAAAATCCTCCAACTTCAATTGGTAATGTTAGGATTGTAGTTGTAGTTAAACACTCTTTCAACTTTTAAAAGCTCTCCTTACAAGAATCAAACCAAATGAAATTGGTATTCTTTCGCTTCAAATATATCAATAAGGCTATTTTCTTAGAAAATTCTTAGATAAATCTTCGATAGTAACCTGCCAATCCTAAAAAACTTCACACTTTTATCAATATTTTTTATCATTCCCAGTTCATTATAGCTTTCACCTTCTTTAAGTCCACTTATATCCCCTCTTTAGATGCCACGTATCTTAAGAATGAGACATTATCGAGCCAAAATTCACACTTTGAGAACTTGACATATAACTAATGTTCTTGAAGTGTCTATAACACCACTCTTAAATGTTGAGTTTTTAAAACACCAAAATGTCATTGATAAAGACTACCATGAACCTATCCAAGAATGTTTGAACACTTTATTCATTGGACCCATGAAAGTTGCTGAAGTGTTAGTAAGGCCAAATGACATTACTAGGAATTTATAATGGTTGTATGAAGTCCTAAAGTTAGTTTTGGTATATACTTTCCTCTAATCCTCAATTGATGATATCCAAACTTTAGGTTGATCTTAGAAAATTACCTAGCACCCTAAAGTGATCAAATAAATCGTCAATTTAGGGTAATGGATACTAATTGTAGATGGTCACCTTATTCAACTGACACATGACTAGAGATAACCATCCTTTATCTTTATAAACAATACTGATGCACCTCATAGTGATGTGCTAGGCCTAATGATACCCTTATCCAATAAACCTTGTATTAGTTATTTTAATTCCTTAAACTCTATAGGTGTTATTTTATATGGAGGTATAGAAATCAGAGTTGTACCAGTTATTAGATCAATGCAAAACTTGATATCTCTCTCTAGTGGTAGCCTTGGCAACTCTTCAGGAAATACATCTAGAAACTTGTAAACTATTGTAACACTCTGGAGGTTGTTAATCTCTACAGAGGTATCCCTGACTGAGGCCAAAATGCTTTGACACTCCTGTTTAAGCATTTTGTTAGCCATTAATGTTGAAACTATGTTGGATGGGATGGTTTTCTTATCTCCCTTAAAAGTAAAATATACCTCAACCAAAATCTAAAACACCACTTTTTTCTTGCTACAATAGAAGGTGACAAAATGACTAAATAACCAATCCATTCTTAATATTACATCAAAATCTATAAGTGGTAGCATCATAAGATTCGTTGCCAATATCCTACCATCAATCTCCACAAGAAATTAGTAGTAGATTAAATCTACCTATATGTAACCACTAAGAGGTGTGGATACAAGTAAGGATTCTTCCATCCTATTCGGTACTACTTATAGTGTCATAGCAAAGTTAAGCAACATAAAAGAATGGGTCACTTCTAGATCTATCAAAACTTTAAATTATAATCCAAAGATGATAATAATACTAGATACTACCACATTTGAAGCTTTTGCAACTTGAGGGTTAAGGGTGAACACCTTGTCCTGACTACAACTTGTATCTTGAGAGTTAGAGGACTATCCCCGATTGCAGCCTCCAGATCTACCTCTTAAATGCCTCCCTCCTAAACCTTGCCCCTGCTGGGCACCAAACTGTGGTCCTCTGTGTGGTTGTTGAAATGGAGGTTGCACCACACTAAAAGAGGTTTGTGGATATCCCATTTTTGGATAGTCCCTGATCAGATGCTCATACTGGCCATATTTGTAGTAGCCTCCTAGTGTTATGTAAGATGGGCTTTGATGTATCTTGCCACAATGCTGGCAAATGGAGGATGCTGAGCTTAAATTGCTACCTTTAGAGCTCCATACGTTACTACTACTACTTACTCCATACACGAACCTAAATCCTCTCAGATGTTTATGGCCAAATCTTGCCTTGCTATGGGCTCGAACATCCCTTTGTCGAGAGCTCTAACTCTGACTGTAACCTAACGAAAAGTTTGACTGTTGTTACTATCATTATTAAAAACTAGAGGGTCTTATTAAATACCTCTTACCCTGCTCTTCAATAAACAAAGTATCTTATTCTATGAGGATCCATTCCAACTGCTTGATCATATCCACAAAAGTAGAGAACTTCTCCTAAACACTCATAGTCATGCTAACAAAAAGGGGTCCCAACCCCAGTACATATTGTTTATTCTTCCTTAACTCACCTGGAATAATCTCTAAGGTATATCAACTTAATAGAATGAATTTAGTGGTATCCTCTTCCACCATTTTATCTCCTTGAGGTAGATTCAAGAATTATAATCTAAGTGTCTCTTGAGCTACAAAGGAGAGTGAATAGTCTTTAAACCTCTCCCTCAACTACAATCAGGTCACTACACTAGCTAGATATCATAATAGTGTAGCCTCCTGCCTTACATCTCCACATCATCGAGGAAATTAATGGTCTCCCTGGGTTTGTTCCCATCAAACTCTAGGGGGTTGAACCTTAAATACATCATTGACAGCTACATATTTGACCTTTCCTACTTGAGGGCTACAACTAGTGGTGGGATTTGTTATGGTTGTTATTGCACATTATCATTTAATCTCAGAATATCTATTCAAGCTAGAAACACTTGTATGTCTAATGTAGGCACCTTGAGAACTCCCTGTAACACCTCAGGCTCTTTTATAAATGCCTCTTTAGTCTTAATCGTCCTGCACCTACCGTGTCTCCTAGCTGAGGCAGTAAGGATAGTCGCCTCATCTTGTGCCTGAGGCCTCATCATAGCCCTCTTGGTTAAGTCATTTGGGAAATCATGCACATTTTTTCATACTAACAAAGGAAGCAAAAGAATGGTTAGTACTAAAATAGATGGGTATTCTGAATAAGGAAACTATTTTAAAAAGGGATTAAATTCTTATATGTACATAGTAATAAGTAGAACGAGACTTTAGGCCTCAAACCTTTTAACTTAAGCTTTGATTTTAACTTTGTCTTGGTCCAAACAGGCATGTATCAAACAAGTAAAACTTAAAAGATGAAGCCCTTATATTATACATAAGCCTAACCACTAGTGATAGAAATAAATGTAAAAATCTAAAAAAATAAACAAAAATATGGGCACACATAATTACAACATAGTAAAGTGCAATAATCTTAGTGTGTATTAGAACAAAATTTTTCAGCATACAAAATTATATCACAGTAGACATTAGAGTGTAAGTACCAGTGAAAACAATAGAAAAAAAATGTAAAAGTAGATATGTTGCAGCTAACACTCCTTAGAGTCACTACTATGAAGCTAGTAGTAGTTGACCTAAAAAATAAAGTTAAGAGGAGTCAAACCTTAATGGGTGAGTCCATATAGCCCAACGATACCCAGTGACATGCTCACACAATATATAGTTTACATTAGTATAAACACACATTTATGATACATGACAAAGCACATGTAATACATAATAAATTATGGAGAAGGAATTTTTATTGGACCTTAACGTTTAAGGGTAAATCCTTACAATACAACATCTTAAATAACTGTAGGGGGCTAAACATCACCAACGTCCAGCCATACACCTATACTCATATAGTCATAAGGTTATCTTGGTCTAAAAAGGGCCGTGGGGAGCCAAACATCACCAACAGAGGAACTCTCACTTAATATTTCCAAAGTTACAATCACATCATTAATATACACATCAAATAAGGACCTAACTAGGAGCCACGCTTCAACTAGACGCTCCTACAGATTAATTCCTCCTCCAGAATCACAATAAAATACATCCACACACAATCCAAATATCAATAATGAAATTTCACAAAACAAGCACTTAGTTATGTAAGAACCATCATAAATTCATGCATTATGCCATATGTATCCAAACTCATAATCATATACTTAGATATCGCAGTATTATTGGATTTGATATTGTTAGATAGATATAAATTTACTTGATTGATGTACTTGTCAGTCTGAACCTTGCGATATGGGTCTCACTCTTGATATACCTATAAAATAGGAAAGGAAATATCCAAATCATTGTCATTTACAAGTTGTAATGACTCAATAAGTTTGATAGGATGGTCTAATTTTGTAATTCGCCCATTGATCGTATTCTCGCCTAAACTTTACGTGATTTTTAATTTGCAAACCTTTAAGAATTTTACTATAGTTCTTAAGGAAAAATGATCAACACAATTTATAGGATTTTTCAATTTTTTGTAAAATAATAGTTGTAGAATGTCGCTGGAATAGTATCTCTAATAAGTGGAATAATCCTTCAGTGACCGAAAGATTTTTTAATTTTAGAATTTAATGATTTTTATACCAAATAAAGGTTCTTAATGAGTATAATAACTTTTATAATTATAAAAAATTCAAATTCTTAACTCTCAATAAAATGAGGAAAAATTATTTAGGGGCCCTAACTTCTGTTTTTGTGAATCAGTAGCATATAGGTAGTGACTAGTGACAAGACCATAAGTATTTTGCATTTGATGTCGAGGGGAGTCTAACGGTTGCGGTGGTGGTTAACAACACTCACTAGATGCGATGGATCGAATATTTGAGCTTTTCATTAATTTCTCTTGTCATTTTTTGTTATGATTTTGATGTTGTTGTGAGGTAAAATGTGTATGGTTCTGATAAACTCAAAGAGAGGAGTTGATTAGAATATATGGTTGGTCAATTAGAGTTGTTGGCAGGAAAGAATAGAGGAAATAATGATTTTATGAATAGTTACCTTAGGGGATGAAAATGAAAAATAGGAAAGATAAGGGTGAAAGATATATATACATGGGGGATATGACATCAAGCCAATTGCTACACCCATAAAATATGGATGAAATTTGTCTAAGAAGGATAAAGAAAAAAATTGGTGAATTCAATACTCTACAACAGTCTGGTTTGAAGTTTAATGGATCTGACCTACATAAGGTCAAACATTCTCTTTAGTATTGGACTTATAAGTTGCTTCATGAAGACTCTCAAAATAACTCATCTGAAGGCTACTAAGGGAATCCTACGCTATATTAAAGGCAGTATAGATTATAGGATCCTCTATACTCACATTAATGAGTTTAAGCTAATCAACTATAGCGATAGTGATTGGGATAGAAATATTGACGATCATAAGAGTAATAACAGGTTTTTATTCTTTATGGGAAATTCAGCTTTCACTTAGAATTTAAAGAAGCAATCAATTTTTACACTATCTACTTGTGAAGTTAAATATGTTGTAACTACTACTTGTGTTGCCAGGCACTATGGCTAAGGAGTTTAATGAAGGAGCTCAACATGCTAACAAAAGAAGTAACATAGACTTATTGACAACAAATATGCACAAGCTTTGACAAAAAATCTAGTCTTTCATGAAAGAAGCAAGCATATATTCTATCTTTTATAAGGGAATACATTACAAATAAGGAGGTCCAGTTGAATTTTGCAAGATCTAAAGATCATATTGCCAATATTTCTTCCCAAACCACTTAAGCAAAGAGATTTTGAAAGATTAAGAAGCATTTGTAGACTCAGAAAAATCAAATTCAAGGTAGGATTCAAAAAAATAAGTTTGATTTTTAGGCCTAAAAGTGTTAAAGTCTTAATCCATTATCTTTGTAGACTATGATCCATAGTTTGGCCCATTACCTAGAATCTACTATCTAGAATTATTTAATGGTCATAAGTTATGTAGATGTTGTATTCAACAATGGAGGATGAAAGAATGTAAGTAGATGAGAGTTGAATCTAGAACTCTCTCACGACTTCTATAAATAAGGAATGAGTCTTACATTGTAAGTCAAGCCAAAAAGTAAGAGAAACTTATAATAAAAAAACTTCCTTTTCTATAAGTGCTCTGTAGCATCCGGACTTGGGCCGGATCGCTACAGTGCCGGGCCTCGGACCCCGACCGCCCATCGAGTTCGAGTGCCAGAGGGG
>JAOQML010000195.1:24377283-24395430 GCA_027568935.1 Erythroxylum urbanii | reverse complement strand
GCCATTGCTCCAACATACCATTATCGTAGGTTATGTTCCTAAACGCTTAGGTACGTACCCTATGGTAGTGGGATGTTCCAGCATGTGCAATACATGCCCTGCGACATATCCCCATCCTCGACGTCCACATGTCGAGACACACGCGCCATTTGTTGGAAAATGGGCCGCATGCGCCAACTAAACCGCCCTTTGGCGGTTACTGTAGTACCGTTGGGCACGTGCAGTACACGCGCTTGACGGTGCAATCACCCTCTGACGAAGAGGGCAATTTTTGGTGAACCCAGGACAAAATTTTCACATTTTTTGCCCGTTTTTGACCTGTTTTCATAGTTAAGTCTCATGTATACCACTTTCACGTAATCATATACAAAAAAAAAAACAAAAAACGCATCAAAAAGTAACGAAAACAATAATGGATGAAAATAAAAAAACCTTCATTTCCAACAACCCGATCATGTAGCTGCTCTAATATCACGTGTAACACGTAGCATATACCTTGTTAAGTGTTCCGGATCATTCATGAAAGGGGTAAAAATGAATAAAATGCAGAATACTTGATTTCGGTTCCATCTCGACTTTCGAAGCAGTTTCCATGGCCAAAACGAGCTCCATTCTTCTTGGACCTTCGCAAGAATCGTTCACCGACACGTGATTAACGTCTTTCTACAATTTTCTCAATACATAAGCGCTCTTAACGGGTTAGAGAATCTGTATGCTTACGAATGATATGAGTAACTGCAGGAGATCTTAACCTTTATATATAGCTGCCATATCGAGCTTCCCCATCATGGGCCCGATATGGGTCCAGCCCACACTAATCGGGATCTATTTTTCTCCCAGACTTTGACCCATTAATTTGGATCATCTATTTGGTCATTTTATTACCTTTATCTAGATCAAATTATATAACTTAACCGATAAGTTATTGAAAAACTGAAAAATACGATTAACGGTTGTCCAACTTTATGAGAAATGATAAAATTGTCCAACAATGCTTCTTGTGGAACATTTTATGAAAGACCCACTAGAATTTGCTTTATATGTGAAATGAAAAGGAAGGTAGATAAGAACTAGTTAGCTCTACGGGGTTCTTACACAGAAGACAGGTAAACAATCAGAAGTGTTGAAAGGGGCTTGAATTGGGAGCTCAAGCTGTAGGGGGTGTATCATCAAAGAATTTAGATTGTCTAAATTTGTAGGCTATTTCCATATAAAGTAATTTATGTATCAGGCTTAGACAATACTCGTTTGTCATATTATGACAGAATGGTTGCCATCATTTGCCATTGAAGGAAGCATAGAGAACCTAAACCACTTATTCTTCTTGATTGATCAAGTCCCTAACAATCTTCTTTTCTTTCTTCAGGAATGCATTTGTTGTCGAAAGGCTCCCTGGAGGACTGCTTCATTATCACTAATTATAACGATAAAAGTCACTATTAGTTCTCCCACGCTTATCTTAAATAGTGATTGCCCCTAAGTTTAGATTCCCTGTATAATAATTCAATTATCATCTGACGCTAACATGTTTTTATTGGATTTTTTTATTGGACTTACACACACACATGTATATATATTAACAATTATATTTCATGGGATATTATAAGATTAACCTAAAATTAAAAGTGATATATTGAGTTAACAGAGTTAAATCTTCTAATGACGTATGAATATTAGATGTGTAGAAATATATATATATATATAAAGTGGTTATGAATTCCAAAAGAACTAATTAAGATTTCTTTTCTATTATTCCATCCATAGGAAAGAGAGAACATATGTACACCTTGAAAGACCAAAAGTTAAAAAAAAGCAACAACAATTCAATTAAAACTATTTTAATAGATTTAGAAACGCTTCTATTAATAAGTTTATCCTTAACATTTTGACACAGAATGATTTAAGAATATATGTTAAATTTTATATGACTGGGCCTAAATAAACTTAGCACATACAAGTCCAAATGAGGTTCTTTCTTAAAATCAGGTTCCATCCTAAAACCAATTGGTTTTAAGGTGGAACTTCATTTAGGATTATATGTGCTTAACTTATTTAGGCTCAATCATATAAAATTTAACATGGTATCAGAGCAGGTTGCTCTTGGGTTACACGTCACCACCTCGTCACAATAGACTGTATCATGTGTTGGGCCCTAAATTAACCCACACGTGAGTGGGGCGTGTTAAAATATAAGTAGGACTTTGTCCCACATGGAAAGAATATATAGCCTTAAGCATGCATATAAGCCTAATGAGTTACTCCTCCTAATACCAATTAATTTTAGGATGGAACATCATTTGGGATTATAAGTGCTCAACTTATTTAGGCTCAATTATATAAAATTTAACATGTTGAAATATAAGTGAGACTTTGTCCCACATGGAAGAAATATATGGCCTTGAGCAAGCATATAAGCCTAATGAGTTACTCCTTTTAGTACCAATTAGTTTTAGGATGGAACCTCATTTGAGATTATATGTGCTCAATTTATTTAAGCTCAATCATATAAAATTTAACAATATATTATAAATTTTATATTAAAATTAATAAATGATATCAAGGTTTATTGTAAAAGTTAGACATGAAAATTGCATTTCTTTACGAGGAACTAGATTGTGATATCTTTATCTCATGGTTTCGTTTTTAAGGAGTTCTTGAATCATGTTATACTGACTTAAAAATGTATTATATGGGTTCAAGCAAGCTCAAGTGTTTAATATGGTAAAAGTACTTGAATTTTGGGATCTTATATCTTCAAATGTTGATCCAGGCTTATCTATTAAGAATACACCTACTATGTGCACTTTACGCTTGTTGTATTTAGATGATATGATGATTATCACAACCGACAATAATGTTAAAATTAATTGCCTTCGAGATGATTTGTCTATTTGTTTTAAAATGAAAAGTTTGGGTGAAGCTTATTGTTTTCCTGATTTAGAAATTGATTTTTTTTCTGAATATTTTGTCTCTAAAAAAGATATACAGCAAGTTTATCATAGTGGTTTCGTACGGGGCAGTCAAAACAATGACTAGTCCTATGCCTATGTAACCTTGCCAAAAGTTATCTAAGAACGAGGGGAAGCCGTTGGAAGGTGTACCATTTTTCTGACATTGCGTATTCTATTGGAGTACTGATTTCTCAGCTTATAGGTTAACCACGTGAAAGTTATTTAATTGCAGCAAAGAGGATTCTTCGCAATGCAGAAGGCACTCAAAGTTATGGATTAATAATGTACAAGCGGTTTAATATCATTTTCTTATATATGCAGACTAGGCTAGTGACATCAATGACAAACGTTCCACAATATGACACTGTTTTACTACAAATTCTCTTACAATGTTATGGTGTAGTGGACAATAAAGCAGTTACTATGTCATAAGAAGACTTGCTCAAAAAATGGTTTCTTTTCTCAACTACTCAATTCCCATGAACTGTAACAGTGAAAGTGCAATAAAACTGGTTACAAATTCAATATTTCATACATTAAGATTTACTTACTTCTATTTTATCCAACAGAAAATGCAAACTCAGGATGTTGAGCCGCAGAAAGTATGATCGGAAGATCAAGTCCCTGACATCTTTACGAAAGCCCTTACCAAAGTTAAATCTGAAGTAGTTCCTGGAGCCCTTGGTGTTGTTGACAGTAAGTTTACACTAAGCAAGAGTATCACAAATTAGTGTAGAGTAGTTCCTGACCTTTACTTATGAAAATAAAGCTGGAGCATCATCATCCCCTCCTAATAAAATTAGCTGAGTTGTTTTAGGAAATGTTTTTAGTATAAATAGAAATATAAGTCAGGAAATTGTTTACTTCACTTTAGTCTCTGTTTTCCTCTAAATATCATGTATGAGTAGTAATATTCAGCTTTTTTCAAATTGTTTATTTCTCAAGTCCAATTTACATTTACTCCTTAAATTTGTGTTAGTCAAAGTACTGAAAAAGTCGTCAAAATACGAACGGAGTTTTATATCCTGGCACAACGTGAAGTCTGTTCATATTAATGGTAGGCAAAGCATTGAACGTGGATATCTCGCTACAACCTTGCCATCCGCAACTTAAATGCGTTGCCCACCATCGAGTGGAAAGTTATGGGCAATAAGTTCATTCTAAGTCTGAGGCTTGAAAGACAATTTTGACACATAATGGGCCTCATTTTGTAAAATAAAAACAGAAAAAGAGTTACTGCCCGGCACTCAGCAGAATAATGAGGTCCGCCTATTGCTTCCACATAGCAGACTTCACAGGCACCGTCGCCAACAAAGAAAAAGTAGTCATCGTTGAATTTAACGTTTCTAAACGGAAGTTTATGATGGCTCATTTGCCAAAATAACTGCAAAACAAAATTTCCTTTAGTGCCAAAATAACAGATGATTCAAGAAACAAGACAGGTCTTACAGACAACTTTTAAGAATTCTAGTGTCAGTCTTCAACTTGATGGTGGTGGTGGCGGAAGGATATTGGTCGGAGGAGGTGGTTGCATCATCTGCATCATATGAGGCCTTCCTAACAATTGTTGTGGGGGTGGCGGTGGCCGCCAAACTTGTGGTTGGGGCATTCCCATTGGCTGTGGGGGAGGCCTTTGAAGGACAGCAGCTGCCTGGGGAGGGGGTGGTGGCATGTTTGGAGGAGGCGTTCGGAACTGGCTTGGAGGTGGAGGCATGAAAGAGGATGGCAATGTTTGCCCAGGTTGGGGTGGTTGGCCTTGCCAAGAAGGTTGTCCAGCTACTTGCATCGGAGGGAATGGTGCATTAGGAGGTGGAGGACGGAATGCTGGAACAGACCCTGGGGCAACAACTCCATTTGAGAATGGACGTGGAGGCACTGGTGCACCAACAGGGCCATTGGCTTGAGGAACATTTGGAAGCGTCGGAGGTCCGCTTGCAAACAGAGTATGAGGTCTGCTCTTTTGCACACCTGGATTGCTTGCAGCCAGAACTCTCTCTAATCGACAGCAGGAATTAAAGAATAAGCAAAACTTGGGCCAGCTATAGTCATTAACCAAAATTTGAAAGGACTTTTCAGTACACAGGCATCTAAAGAAAACAAAGTATCAGGCCTAACCTGCAGGAGTACCATGGCGCTCCCCTTTCGTGTCTTTCTTGTATGCATATGAAACTGTTATCTGACGATTGCACAGGTATTGACCATTCATTGCCTGTGAAGACCCAGAATTCTTCCAATTAGTGCTTTATTTAACATTAGATAAAATGAAGGTGCAGAAATTTGACTCAATCAATTATCATATCAACCCATCAGCCTGTCAGCTAAATGCATGGTTCGTTTCAGATCTTTCAACCAACAAAACTAACGAACTATTAAGCAGATCTCCAGGAAAGAGAAATATCTAAGCAAAGATACTACCTCAATGGCTGCATCAGATGCATCAAAAGAGTCATAACTAATGAAACCAAAACCACGAGAATTTCCAGTCTCAGGATCTCTCATTATCTGCAAACATCCACATATTAGAATATAAACACAAATAAGCACCAATGCTGTGACAAATTAAAATATCACATCAAAAAGCAATTGCAATCACTTGAATCACATATTATCTTATGCGTAGAGCAACGAGTGCTAATGGTGTTACAGCTAAAATACAAATTCAACTGTATCCAGTGTATTAGGTCAACAAGCCACGAGAGACATAAAATTAGCATTTTTTTAATCTAGAACATTAGGTGATTTCAGATAATCGTCAAAATATTGATAGCATCAATTGTTGCTGTAATTATTCAGAGAGACCTCAACATCACGTAGCTGCCTATTTCAAAGTGCAAAAACACTGATACGAACAAGAAATGGTACACACACACAAAGACATAAAAGAACCTGATGAACAGAAATGTATTCTTGCATGAATTAACTCATATAGACTGCACGCTTATATAATGATTCCATAAACATTTCTAGTTTCTTTCAAAGCTCATAGTGCTTAAAACTCATGCAATATCTAATGCAACTGTGAGACAGGAGCAGGATGACCTTAGGGTTGGTAACAATCACTCCAAATGCACTAAAAGTATCATGAAGAAGCTTCTCATCGACATCCTGCAAAAACAAAGACATTAGCCAAAAAAAAATCAGAAATAATGATATGCATTGTGGACACACGTAGTTTTATTTTTTTGAAGAATACTGCGTTGCTTACAGGATCAAGATTTCCAATAAAAAGGTTTGCTCCAACATCTAAGCTTTTCTTATCTTGTGATGCCTGAATAAGAAAGCAAGGTAACAAAACCATAACAACCAACTTAAATCGGGTGGAAAGAATAGTATGAGTTTTAAACTGGATAAGTTCTCCGCAATTGTCCTCCATCTTAGTTTCAAATTCTGAAGGAAATAATTATGATAATTAGAGAAAAATATGAACAGTTGTACCTTGTTTACACGTATTGGTTTCCCATAAAGCTTGATCATATTCAAAACCTTGATTGCCTGCATAGACGTCACAAATTACATATATAGCTTAAAGCATGTATGCGCTAAACAAGCTCAAATAAAATACATGAGTATACAGAACCACTCACATAATCAGCATCTTCTTCACTCCGGAATTCTACAAATCCATAACCTTGATGAAGATTGGTTACTCTGTCCTTGGGGACATAAACATTAACTGAAGCAAAGAAGAATAAGCAGGCTATCAAAACCCAATTCGCAAAAAACCATAGATATAAACCTAAGCCAATGACTTCAACGCCACATAAACCACATACCAACAGGACCTGCTTGAACAAATAACTCCCATAGTAATTCTTCAGCAACCTGCAACACACAAAATTAAAAGGGAAAAACCCAGGGAATGTGAGAAGAAGAAGAATAAAGAGGAAGCAGATATTATTGAGAGAGAGAAAGAGAGAGGGAACCTGTGGGTCGAGGTTGCCGACGTAAGCTGTGGCGTCCTGGTTCCTCTCGGCTGAGTGTTGGCCGAGTAAATTGGCTCCGACACCTGGAGCGATTCGAGTAGTCATGATTTTCTTGCGATCTCTGTCTCTGCAACTCTCGTGTGACCCTCTATTTTCTACTCTAAACAAGTTCGAGATTGGGCCAACCCAAGGCCCAAATAATAATTTACCGAAAACAAGGAGGCCCATTAGAGATTAGCAATGTTCATCAAGCCGAAAAATGAAACCCTAATTTAAAAAGAAAAAAATTGGTTCTTACATACTTGGTTTTGGTTTGTTTATTTTGGTAGAATTCTTCGCATTGGCGTTGATTAGACACTTGAGTGTAGATGAGGGTAAAAATGGATGAAAAGGCTGATGGGAGTAGAAGGGCTTGGCCATTTCGAATTGTATAAACAATCTCACAGCTCAAATACCATGGTTGCTGCCGCTTGAAATGATTAAAACTTAATCTGCAAATATCAATTGATTTACCATTACATACATTATAGAATTATAAGGAGAAAACTCCCCAAGATTCAACTTATGCATATAGTTTTTTTAATATTTCCACAAGGTAAGAAGAACGTAGCCAGCTTGTTTAAACAAGCATTAAGATTCCATGGATAAATAATCAAATCCTTGATAGCATCTGCTAGAATGGTCAATAAGGACCATTGCCTATTAAGGGTCAGAAAATGTGTTGAAGGCCTTCAACAACTTTTTGCACCGGACATGACATGATTCATGCAACTTTCCTGTCCGAAAGCACCAACAAGCTTGGGAAGAAAACAACCACTGACTACAAAACATATACAGACCACAGTAAACAGGGTGTGTGCAATACAATTTATTCGGAGATTCCTGCCCGGCATTCGGAGATGCTCTTATAATTGTACGAGAAAAAATGCTTCATGGAGGATTTGAAACACTTAACATGGCTCAAAAATTACATGCTTCAAAGTATTCTAACAAATTTGAAACACTTGTCGTGGTGAAATTAATAACTAATCTATATCTTAATGACCCGGAAAGAATTTCCTCAGACTGCTATACTGCAGCTTCTTGGTCTTCTCTGACTTCAGGATTCGAATCATTAGCAGAAGTCAGTCCAAGATTTTCTTCAACTTTCTTCCATGCATTCAAAAGATTTGGAGGATATTTCTTCTTAATTGTGCGTATCAATCCTTTTGCTTCCTTCATCTTCTTCTTTGCTACCAATCCCTCTACCAAACCCTTCAATATAGCAAACTCCGGAATCTTGTGAACCCTCACGCTTTCCTTAAAAATCTTATACCCTTTCTCATATTCCCCTTCCTTACACAAGTAATGAACCAAAGTCCTGAAAGTGGATGCATTTGGTTTACACCCATATTCCTCCAAGCTTTTATAAACCTTCTCAGCTTCCTCCATCATTCCACTCTTACAATAACTGATTAACAAGTAATTATAGCTAATTGTATCCGGTTTCAAACCCAAGTTCCCCATTTCCTCAATAATTGCCTTCACTTTTTCAGGTTCCCCACTTTGGGCGTGCATCACCTTCACATTATAAGCTGCAACATCCAATTCACACCCCTTTTGCACCATCTCACTCCACAACCTCTCCGCTTCTTCACTTTTTCCTTTCTTATAAAACGCACTCACAAGAGTAGTATAAGTCACAGCACTCACTTCCACTCTTTTTTCCTCCATTTCCCTCAATCTCTCAACACCCTTTTCGGGCATTCCTGCCTCGCAGTAACTCTTAATCAAAATCCCGTAAGAAACAGAATCAGGCAAGACTCCATATTTCGACGAAACATCGTTGAACAAGACGGGAACTTTACCATACAACTTCGATCGAGTGCAAGCAGACAACAACGCGTTGAAAGAAATCACAGTTCGAGAAGCACCGAACTGACCCATTTGCTCATAAGTCCTCAACGCTTGATCGAACATACCCGCCTGACCATAGGATCGAATAAGCGTAGAAACAAAAGGCTCTTGCTCGATTTTGGGATCCTTTTTCTGGGCTTCAATAAGGGTTTCGATATCCGCGAACCTTTGGGACTTGGCAAGTCTCCGGACGGTAAGGTCCTGCAAGTAACGGGTTGAGAGAAGAGAGAAGTCTTTGCCGGAGACGGCGGAGTATATTTGCAGAGCCTTGTCGGGGTCGAACTCGGATCGCAGTTTGGACTTGACTTTGGAGATGGACATTGAGGAGGTGGAGTTAACGGCGTTAGTGCTCGTGGCGGTCGTGGCCGCGGTGCAGAGATGACGTAGACGAAGAGAAGACAACATTTTCTTAACGGCTGCTTGGGGGAGAGAGGGAATGGATGTCTAGGGTTTAAGGGAGGCTGTGTAAGTGTTGCGCACAATGCCTTAAAGAAATTCATTAGCAATAACAAATTGACAGAAGAAGGATTTATAACGACAATAGAATGTAATATTATTATATTATTTAAGAGAATATAATAGACTATAATATAATATTATTATATTATTTAAGAGGAAGTTTTATAATATAATGGAATAGAATTAGATGAAAGAAAAGTGTTTTATATTATATTTTATTTTATCCTAAATAGTAAAAATAGAAAATCTCCAATTTGGGAGTTTACGGTGAAATATAAAATGATACACTATATTATATTATAAATTTTTCATCCAAATAATATTTTATTATATTACATTATGAACTATTTCATAATGTAATATGAAATAGTTCATATTACATTACTATTTAGTATTTATTTTGCATTTACTATTTCTTTTTTGTAACTATAAGTAGGGATGAATCACCCAGGTTAGGCTCAGCCCGAGCCTTAACTAATGAAGATTGAGCTCGAATTGATCCAATCAATTTTGTTAATTATAAGTCAAAACGATGTCAGTTGTTAACTTGAGGTTAATTGTACATGCTCGATTGCTCCCATGTATAAATTGGTGTTTGACATTCACTCCCATTAATATTGCGACATAGCCTGAATATTCTTTGAGCCCCTAAAGATATATGAGAATACCTCACTCTCTTATATGGTGATGTTATAGATCGTGAAGACATATTCTGGCTCTCATAAAAGTACAGTCCACTCCATTCTTCCATTGCGAGCTATGACTATGATAATGAATCATAATTCCTACAATAAACTACAAACTCAAGATCAAGTAGAGAAATTTAAAAGATAATTAAATTAATAAGCCAAACGAATACAGTAAGATGCAATAAAATAAAATAATTACAAAATTGAAATAAAAGAAAATAAAAAAAGATAAAACAAAATAAAATGAAAATGACTAAAGTAATAGCATTTATGCTTTCCCAATATCAAAGTCCCTGACAAAGGCACCAAAAACTTGATTGACTAATTTTGAGTAATCAATACTGTAATAACTACAAGTGCATGATGTAGCTGGAGTACTGACAAGTATAGGTTGATCCCACAAAGATTATGAATACTAGTAATTACTCTTCCCCTACTATCTAGCCTAAGGATTGATTTTACATTTCTTCATTAAAAGAACCCTTCTCCTATTATCTAGCCTAAGGATTGATTTTACATTTCTTAATTAAAAGAAACTAAGACTAAGCCAAGCAAAATAAAATAGGTAACGAATTTGAATAGAGAATTAAGGAAGCACTTAGGAAATCATTCATATTGAGAATTAGTATCTAGGTTTCGAATCCCCCTAAACCCTTGACAGATTGATCTTTTATTATGCAATTGTTTTATTGATTTATTGGACCGTGGAGACTCCTATGGTATGCTAGTAGTTGACCTTGAGTCTACTAATAACTAATCCTAAGATTTCCAACTGAATTACTCAGGTTAAAGGTCATATAATTGCTTTACCAATTTATAAATCCCTCTATTAGATTTGACCATATTTCGAAAGATTTATGTCATCATATCTCTAGGGTTGCAATCAACTCCTTCCAATTAAAGGAGATGTATTTAAACCTAGGATTTCCTAATCTCTACATATGAAATTGTTGTGTCTAGTTTCTATTGCTTTTAATTGCCTTCATATAGTGATTTTGGTTATAAATCCTTGTGTTTTGATCCAAATGTGAGGTAAATTGAGTGGAAATGGTGTGAATATAGCATGAATGTTAATTAGATTATTTTGTGAATTTTGCATGAAGGTTTAAGGAAAGTCACGTAAATTTTGCATGAAAAGAAAAATAAAAAAAAAGAAAATTGGTGACAAGTGTCACGACCGTGACTAACATTACTAACATTTGGATGCTAGTCATGGTGGTGACTAACATCCAAATATTAGTGACGGTGGTGACATAATGTTAGTCACGGTGGTGACATAAGAAGTCACCAACGTGACTAACATTTAAGTTTTAGTCACAGTGGTGACGTCTTATGTCACCACCATGACTAACATTATGTTAACATTTAAGAGTTAGTCACGGTGGTGACTTATCACCACCATGACAAGTGCCCTAATAAGGTGACTTAACTTGTCACCCCCGTGACCCATTTGTTTTCTTTAATTCATGAACTTATCACGTGTCATATGCAGGGGTGACAACTCGAAACCCTAAACCTAGATTCATACTACAAATGGAAAGGGAATAGAGGGTGGCAGCTGATCAATCATTCATTCACTCTATAGACACCTTCATTCAGGAAGAGAAGAGATAAAGAGAAAGAATGGAAGATGAAAAGAGAAACAGAGAGAGTCAATGAAGAAGAGAGAAACATAGCAGACAGGTGGAAGCAGAGCAAGCCTTCGACCATTTGGTGAGAACAAGATGAAGCAGAAAGCGAGAGCTAATGCGGGAAGCTTAAGAGGGGCAAGAGACCACCACATCTCACTCACTCGATCCCTATTTGCTTGCTTTTTATTTATTTTTTGCATTGTTTCTTGTTGTTTACTGAACTTGTTACTTTTCTAGCTTAGCCGACTGTACTTGTTTTCTTTTCATAGTTTATTTAATTATTTACTTGGTTTGTTACTTAAATACTTCTCTTATAATGATAAAGATGGGATTGAATTATTTGAATATGATGAATCTTGTTATTTCCGTGATAGGCTGATCTCTTTTTCTTGAGGATTAATGTAGCTATTTTAGTTAAATATGTACGATTAAGGGAGTATTTTGTTGTCTAATGTTGTTATAGTTTCTGAACTAAATGGAAGTAACAACATAATCAAACTTTGCATCATTTTGGTATTAAACAAAGGATCGAAAGAAGAAATTTAATGTGGAACGAGAAATTGTGGACTCCTATATTAAGAATTAGAAATATATTAACTTAAGTGATAATTAATCGTCAGGTTTCTATAATTAATTCTGATGATAACTTGTTAAATAAGAAAGTTAGACTTAGTTTATTATTCAAGTTTATCTTAGAACCTAATTGTTGATTTTAGTAAGCGACAACCCAATCATTTCCCCTTAGTCATGCATAAGAGATTAAATTAGTGAAATTAATTCTCAAGAGTCTTCCATTTCAATTAATCTATTTGTCTTTACTTACAGTTGATTCTGTTTACTTTTTAATATATTTTGTGATTTTCTTTAAAGTCTTCACTCAATAAATCGAAATAAAATGTTTATGATTGCATCTATTTTTATTTTTTCTTTTGTTCAAGGTTAATTTAAGTGGATCAATTTTGCCTCTGTGGGAGATCACCCTGGGTAATCATTACAACTACCTCGTATACTTATGAGTAGGATAGCCTAGGTATTTCAAGAACTTATTTGGGCACAATAAAAATCAGAATATGATCTAATATTCTCGAGATTTTTATAACATAAATAAAACATGTAATCAGATCACAATAATCAATCAAACCAATCGCAATAATAAAAGGAATCAAAGCATTAACATAAGGTCCATCTAACCTAAATACTAAATGGATGTTTAGTTATAAATGATCAAATACAAAATCAAACATACATAACTAGAAATACGAATCGAAAACAATCATAATGTTAAATCTCCCTGATTGTCTTCTATTGAATGTTCTTGCGATGTAGAGGCTTGATCTTGTATTTTGATGGATCTTTCGATGATTTCTTCATATTTTTGCAATCCTCTAGACCAAAATCGCACCTAGAGAACAAGTTCCATGTCTAGAATCGCCTCCTCAAGTCTGCTCTATGACTCCTACCGACTTCCTCCTTCTTTTTACCTCCCAAAACATTTCTTTATAACAAAATTTAGGGTTCTGGTGAGATGCACGGTTTGATGCATAACCATGTATTAGATTGTACATAACCAAAAATTACAAGATTGTGAAGATAAAGGGGCTTGGGAAAATGCATAACTATATACATGGCCGTGTATCCTTTCTGCACTTGAAATCTTCAATTTCTGTCATGATCTTGTTCAAATTATTCTCTTTTTAGTCCATAAAGGCAATTATCACCTATAAAAGTACTTAGAGCGAATTAAGTACCAAATATATGATAAAAAAAGTATAAAATATCAAGAAAAATACAACAAATATGGATGGTAACATATAGTCAAATATTCATCTATCATCAATCAATTTTTTTTTTGGTTCCTTTGATCTAATCAACAACCATTCTCTATTATTAGGGCAATTTAGCCTTATTTTATTCCATATTAGTAATGATATTAGGTATGAGAGGTTGAAGCCTTCTGTTTCCTATTATGAATTTTCCTTGCTACCCTCTTGAAGTTGGACTCGAAGCTACTTCCTTCCACAGCTTCATCCTAGGCTAATGTTTCCTGTGCTTTTTTTAGAGGAGTTTGCCATTTCCTTAGGATGATGAATCCTTTTAGGTGTACCTTGTGTATTATCAAAACTAGTAGTTGCTACAAAGTTCACCTTTATTTGCTCCATATTTTATTGAGCTTTTACCTCACACTCAACTACGTTATCATCTTTAATGGCTTACCTAGTTCCAAAAGTTCCCTATGAAGTATTATTGGATCAATTTCCTTCAAAACCTGAGTCTAAGAGGATTAGTTCATTGAATTCCCTAATCCTAAATCTCCTTCTAGTTGCTCCTAAGATTGCTTTGGTTTTATGCTTCTAGGTTTCTAATTAAAGGTGACTAATATTTGATCTTCAAATAGGTTTGTAGCCTCATATATTCTCATTATAGATATTACTTCTAGTAATTCTTTAGTTGCTTCCAACAGAATGCAGATTCTAACAAAGTTTACCCTCTTTAATATTTTTGTAGTTTCATCAATGCATCTTAACCCTCAAGTTGTCTAATATTTTAAATGGATATTATTGATATATACTCAACTTGGTATCTACTTATGCCTTAAATCTTCTATCCTAGTCCCTAGCTTCCAAACCTGTAAGAGCAATAGTTTATAGTTAAAATGCCAAAGCCCTATCTCTATGTTTTTTGTGCTAGTCTTGTGGAGTTGAATCTAAATAACAATATATTATTATCATTCAATAATACTTCCTAAAGTCCCAGGTTTTTCCACTATTTTATGGCCTTGGTACTTATAGCTCATAATGAAGCCCTCTTATCCATAAGGAACTCTAAAAAGTAGCCTCTAATCTCTTCGTAACTTCTCTAAGAATGTTCAGCTCATGAGCTATGATGATCTTCCTTTTTGTTGTCTTTGGAGGATTGAAAGATGGAGAAACATTACTATGATGATCTTCCTTTTTGTTGTCTTTGGAGGATTGAAAGATGGAGAAACATTACCCAAAACTTGCTTCCAAAATTTCCTATCAATATTATTACTCAAAGGTTTCTTAGAGGAATTGCTAGGTTTAGGTCTTGTGGTCTCTAAAAGGGGAGCTTGGTAAGGGCTGAATATGTTTAAGGGCGTGGTGTGCGACAGTGAAAAGTTAGTAGGTTTAGTGGCTTTTCCAAGAATGCTTATAAACAAGAAAAGTCCTAGTTTGATAGGAGGTTAGGTTCTGACATTATTAAGGCCTATTTTTAGTAAGTGGTTAATAACTAGAATTATTTTCTATGTTGATTAGTAGGTGAGCAAGGTAGGCCTAAAGGTGAAAGGATAATGAAGGAGCTATAGTTATGGTGGAGAAAAGAAGAAGAAGCAGTAATGAAAGTGGAGTTGACTTAGAAGGCAGTTAGTTAGAAAAGTGATAGAAGAGGATGAGAAACACATTGAAATAGAGGGACCTGGAAACATGGACAAGCCTCATTGAAATCATGCAATTTCTAGAAAGAAGCTGGAATAAGCTATTACTACTTTAACAATAGAAGAAGCTTCATTGGATGCATACTTTTCTTACGACCATATACTGACGATTTTAGTTATACCACTATGTTATGAATTTTTTATTGAATACTAAACTATGTATAAGAATTATAACAAAATATTATTGGTTTTACATAAATATATAAATTTGGACAATACTTATTTCATCATAATTTAAAGGTAAAGCTTATATTAATTAAAATTGAGGTCTTTACAAATTTTAGACAAGTGTTAACATTAGAATCTTAGCTGCAATATAATTCAAATCCTCCTTGATTACACCTATAGGACAAGTGTGCTTTGTGTGCAACTATTGGCTTATTAAACACTCTCCAACTATGTATCTTCCTTAAATTTTGACCCACTACATGTTGTTTCCCTATTCGATATCTTGTGCTCTTAAGATTCTTCTCACCTCTGCAGATTGTGACGGTCACTTCATCTAGTTGCTTGTAGTCCTCCTCATCAGCCGTACACCCTCACCATCATTGATTTCTCATTGGGTTTCCTTGGTGCTTCCATATATAAGTACTATCTTGATTCTCTTTCCCTGTCTAGTTTTTATCCATGTCTTGGTTCTTCTTTTCTCTTTATCTTATTTTTGGCTTTGTTTTTCTATCGTTTGTTGAGAAATTAAAGGCCTTATCTGATTTAATTTGGCTCTTCAAGTTTAGAATAATTAACCAGGTAAGATATTTAGAGGGACCAACATGATATTATTCCTTGGCTATATATATACCTCCATGTAGCTAATGTACAATTATATGTTATCTAGTAGTACTGAATAGCTCCTTCGAGGAACTCTAAAAGATTCGTCTATTCTTTCCATACCAGATTTCATGAGCAGTGTTCTCTATTGCTAATTTATATACAATGTGATCTTCCTTCCATAGTATGTGCTATTGAGAGTATTAAATAATTAGCTCTTATAAACCAGTACCTGCCATACCCATTTTTCAAAGCCATTTAATTTCCTTCAAGAAATATATAGAGAATTTAAAATTGAAAAACAAATGGTCTTTTGATTCTAGCTCCTCTTAACATAATATATATATAATAGAAACTTGTAAAAACATTTTTAGTCTGTCATTTGTGTTTAGTTTATCTTTGAAGGTGAAACACAAGGTAAGCTCTAGGTTTTTATATGATTGTCCCATACCAATGAGAACCATTTAACTTTGTCAAAGTGGTCTCTTAGCTAAGCCCTACAAAAAGAATTAGAGAATAAATTCGAAGAGTGTCCACTCTAAATTAGTGTGTCATTCCAATTAAGGTTGAGATTAAAACTAGGCAGATACTGAGTGATGTCATTCCTCAGACTTTGTTCCAGTTGAGTTCTATAATGTATCAGAACTCATGTTACTAGTGCATTGTTAGGTATTACATTCTTTAAATGATTGAGCTCTTACACATTACTAAGAGATCCCTATTGTGTCCATCTATTATGCTAGAAAAAATTTGATTCTCATCCTCTATTCTGAATAGAAACTGATTTTTACCCTTTCACTTTGCTTAAGAATGTTCAATAGGGTCCATGAGATGTTATATAGGGGCTCTATACATGAAAGAATATTATTGCCTATATGATATTCATTTAACCATTTGATTTATAGAGCCTTTTATCGTTGAAAATTCTCCAAATTTGTTTAATGATCAAAATTTTATTTGTGTCTCGAATTGAATTCAGTCCTAAGTCTCTCTCCTTGTGTCGCAAATTGAATTCAATCCTAGGCCTCCCTCTAATTTCGAGGAACATAACTCACTCCATTTAACTTAGGCTGGAGCATGTTTAGAGGTGTCCCCAGACCATAGGAATTACCTCATAATTTTGTCCAATACCTTGATGATGTATTTAGAAAAAAAGAAAAAAGAGATGTACAATCCAGTAGATGTAAAGACTATTGATCACGTAATTTAGAAATTGAGTCCGACTTGCAATAAAGAAAGATTAATCATATGTTTCAATTATCAAAACATAGCACTCAATCATATGTCATGTTTGGCAATTTAAAGCAAAATACACACATATAATGGCTTGAGAGAATCCCATAGAACGAAATGGCAAAACCAAAGTTTACACCATGAATAAAATGAGTCCATTTTTCGGAGCTCATATGACACAAGCGGGCAGCCGGGAGAAGGCTATAGGTTAATGTGCACATGACGAACGAAATGGTATCTCTCTTACCCACATAAGCAAATTTCTGATGTTTACATATTTCACACCGTAATCATATATTTTTATGCTTATTAAATTTTGTATTTTTCATCAATACAAAAGTGGCAGAAATCTTATAAAGCAAACATGATATAAACTCACAAAATATTTTTCCCATATTCACAATGAATAAAAGCAAGCATTTAAGTACACATACAAGCAAATAATTCAGCTTATCAACATAACAACTATAAACATATTACCCACTTATTTACTTATAAATCCAAGCTCAAGTTTGTTCTTCCTCTTGCTCTTGCTCTTGAAGCCTTTGGTTCCCTTCAAACAAACATATTTTCATACAAATCAATATACACGAATAGGACTTCCATAAAGCTATATTATCCAAAGATAAGCTTAGACTTAATCTATTCTTAATTTATCTAAGCTAGAAGAACTAAGATCTAGTTAAAAGTTCATAAAAATTTAAGAACATAAATCTCTTGTTCCTCTTCTTTCTCTCTTCATTTTTAGCACATAACCTATTTTCTCTACTTCCTTGTTCTATCAAAATAAGAAGAATAAATAAAGGGTTACCCAAAACTCATCTGAACCTTCTTCTTCTATTTCTTATCTCCTTTTTCTTTCTTTCCTTCTTCTCCTCTCTATGCTTCGGTTCTCCTTTTCTTCTTCTAGATTCTTCTATGACTTTCTCTATTTTTCTTTCTTAATATGCACGGCTCTCTTCTCTTCTTTTCTTATTAGTTTAAAACAAACTTTTGTCTTTCTAAGCTTACCCTTCCTTATTAATCTAATGCCTTCTAACTCTTTAACTTAATTCTAACTCTTTCTTTTAATTCATACAACCACACGAGATTCATAATATATCTAATTAAACTCCAAAAATTGCTAATTCATGAATTCTAACT
>JAOQML010000195.1:24292892-24309662 GCA_027568935.1 Erythroxylum urbanii | reverse complement strand
AGTTTTTTGTTCTGTCCCCTGCAACCAAACACATTTCTGTCCTCGAGACGGAGACAATTGTCCCCTGTAACCAAACAGCTCACTGTCCCCAATTTCTGTTCCGTTCCGTCTCCAAATTTTCGTCTCGTTCCGTCCCTGCATATTGGAGACAGTAACCAAACAGACTGTTAATGACATCTTAAAACTATTTTTAAAATTTCATTCCGTCTTGGCCAATGATCTCTCGAATTAATACTAATTAAGAACAACATAACATTCTATTTAACAACTTTAGGGTTAGATCCTATATTAATTATTCAACTGCATCTATATAGTCCATGCTATATCCAATTATTAGTCATAAGTAGCATTAAAAGATAAGAATTCCTATATAAGATACTTTAGAGGTTTCAAGTAAAAGGATCGTTTATACAATCACCACAATGAGAATTTTCATAGTTATAGAAGTAATGTTCCAAATAAAATTTTTATATTTAATTCGTTCAGTGAACTCTTTATCTAATAAGCACCAAAATGTTTGCTTAAATATCTACATACTTTGGTCTACGAGATCAACTACTTTCTTCATAAGGATGAAACATAATGTGTGCTTGTCTTTTATGCTCTATTAGTGTTTTGTCTTAGTACGTAAATGAAATATGATCTCATAATTGTGATCTTATTATAATTTCATTTATAATATAAATTTATCCCATAGACTTTATCATATATATTAGTTAATTAAAAAAAGATGCATAAGATCAAAATGCATTTAACTAATTATGTCATGAAAAAGTAAAACCAAGTGATTGGTTGTAGGGCATAAACCAACAATCTCCCATTTGTATTGCCAATCATTTAAGTATCTTACACCACATTACCACATAACGATCATACTACCATTGAGATAATGGTTTAGTGAGAGAATTCTACAAAATTCTCTATTGTGAGTGCTTACTTAAATCTTACAACTTTCATCTCAATTATTATCATAGTTAAGAGAAATTACATAAACACACACTTGGATCTTTGATGAAACTTTAGCTCTTTTCACATGCTTAATGGATCTAACATTCTACAATACATTATTATTTCAACAATTTGAGGAACTTTATTGATTTTATAAAAAAAATTTTAATCCAAATAATCATTTCCACTAAATGAAAAATATATTATGGCTTGATTGAAAATATATGCTACATTGGAACCTTTACAACTAAAAATAATATTATTCTAAGTAAAATATATCTTAACTAGGACTTTCCGTTACATTAAAGTTAATAATTATTGAAATAAGGGAGGTATGAATCGATATTTTAATGATAATAAAACGTAAGTATGAATAACAAGTTTGTTTTCTTGATAAGAAGTTTTATAAGAAGAAGATGTGATTATGCATAACTCAAAAAGATACTTCATGAAGATGATAAAGAAATATTGAAGCTTGCAATTTTCAAAGTGAAGGTCAAGTCAAGAATAAAAAAAAGATCAAGGCATATCAAGGTCATTCTATATTTTTAAATGTTAATTATAATCTTATTTTGTCAATTTAAGAATCTTAGAAGCTCATTATGCATAGACATTTTATCTTACTTTATGGCATGTTAAGAGATATTAAAGCCTTTATTTCAAAGTATAATTGGTCTAAACATATTGATTCAGTATTTAAATGTTAAGATCATAGTTTTAAAGGTTTGATCAACTAAATAGATTAATAATCGTCCAATATAAGTTAAATATGTAATGGACGTGTTTATTGACATATTATTTAACCAATATAGTGATGAGACTGATTATTGTTCCTCTAGGGGACACATTGATTAAACAATATGCCATAGTGGTCAACCAATGTGTAACAACTAGTGAATATTGTGCATTGAATGCACATTGGTCATCTAATATGACCTAATAGTTAATCAATGTGCTAAAACTAATTGTTATAACAACTATTCTTTATATCCAATGGCTAGTAGGAGTCCCAAAATTCTATAAGTACATATTTTCTTATTAGTTCTTTTATTAAAAAGCGTTTACACACATATATAAGTGTTTATCAAGCATTTAAGCATTCATTATCTCATATTGGAATGAGTGAGCTTCTTTGGTATTATTATAGTGATAAAGTGAGATATTTTGAGTTTTAAGCCTTTGTTAGAGTGTTATATATTGTAGCTAGGTGTTACATAGACTATGCAACGAACTCTAAGTTCGCTCACAAAATGCGCCAAAGTCTAAGTACGGTAGTTAAACTCCTACAATTCAACCCAACCTTCCCAAACCCCTCGTGTTTAAGGTGTTTCCCACAAAGGCAAAGTAAACCTATGAAATTCACTAACCCAACACAATAGAATGGATAACAATAAGAAGAGAAAGATGCACAAAGTCTTACAACAAAATTTCCAACCTTTATATTACTCACAATTGATACAAAGGATACAAAGCTCTAACTCTCTCTAATGAATGAAACCTTGCTCAAATGAGCTATTTATAGGCTTTAGGAAATTTCTTGGGCAAGAATACCAGAAAGTGGTCTTAAGGCCACTAAGCCACTAACTTAGTTAGTGATTGACATCCCCAACCACTTTAGGCACTACTTTAGTGGGTGGTTTACATATCTTACCGCTATCCCACTCCTAAGTCGAAGCAACATGTGTAAAATGCTTACAAAACACCTTATCCATGTTCTTTGCCATGTTATCCCACATTCTTGATGAATCATCCCACTAACTCTGTCACATCACCTATGACCTTATCCAAAGGTGAAGGTTAGCTAAGTTTCGAGCCAATTCACGCATGGTCTAACCAATGCACACCTATAGTCAAGTTTGTTCATCCATGGTCCATCATTTGAGCACCATTTCTTCCTTAGTCCCACCAAAGACATTTTAGGCAAGTCCAACTCGCCTTAGCCATCAAGCCAATCAATGCTCCACGGTCATTGCAGCTTAAACCATGCTTGATCTTTACTTGGTTAAGTTGCCTTGGTCCTTTGACATGCCTTTCTCATGCCTAATCAATGTTAAACGTTAGCCAAGGCTCACCAATGCTAGCAAAAAGGACCCTGCATTGTTAAGGGGCTAACACTAGGGGTGCTATAAATGCCATTAATGTTCCTCTTTACCTTAAAGGAAGATTGTATAAGGCTTCTTCTTTTCCAAGAAAAAGATTATATTAAGGTTATTCTTTACTTTGAAAGAAGAGTTATAGTGAAATTCTAAGAAGAGTCTTGGGAGTAAACATATGCAAAGGTTATTTACCAAATTATTATAAACTAGTTTGTGTTTCTCTCCTCTTACCTTTTACATTATTGCTTAAGTATGTTATTGAATTTTATTATTTAGTATATTTATAACATAATTTATGCTCATTTATACTAAGTTTGTAAATAATTCATTAAAATTTTCAACATCTAATTCGTTTACCCTCTTAGGTGTCTTTAAAGGCCAACAAGTGGTATTAAAGCAAGTTTATTAGGCTAGTATCTTAAATGGAATCCTATAGTAAAGATCATACTGACATATTTAGGAGCATCATTATCATCATTTAACCAAGAGGGACAAACATTAGTAGAGCCCCCTTATTTGATGGAAATAATTATATCTGTTAAAAAAACAAGGATGAAAATTTTTTTGAATGGAGAAAATGTTGACTTATGAAAAATTGTCTCAAGTGGTCCATTCATTCATACTAATTTCTATGAATAGGAAGGCTAATAACATCTTATTTTGTGCATTAGAAATAACTAAATTTAATAGGGTTTCTATGTATGAAATGGCTTATGAAATTTGGCATACTTATTATGCAAAAGGGAACAATTCAAGTAAAGGAGAGAAAAGTTAGCACATTAATTCCCCAATATGAGTTATTTTACATTAAGCATAATGAAAGCATATATAGCGTGTACACTAGATTATTAATATTATTAATGCTCTCAAGGTTCTTGGAAAGACCTATATTGACATTAAAATGTTAAGGAAGTTACTTAGGTCACTTCTAAAATTGGGGAAAGCTAAAGTGATAGTCATATAAGAAGTCAAGGATCTGATAACAGTACTATTGGAGAGCTTGTTAGATCTCTCTTTATATACAAAATAAGACTCTAAGAGATGCAAGAAAAAATAACACTTGAAAAAAAGGACTTAGCGTTCGAAGACCCAAAGGAAGAATGGAGTAAAAAGGAAGAGACATCAATTTATGAAAGCAATAAGGAAGATATTGCCTTAATTACTAAAAAAATTCAAGAAATTCTTGTTAAAAAAGAACTCTTATAAAGAAATAACTTTAAAGGTGGTAAATATAAATTAAATAATATTATTTATTTTAGAAGTAGGAAACTCAGACATATTTCTTAACGTCCTTTCCTAAAAAAATGACAAATATAAGAGAAATGAAAAGAAGGAGAAGAGGGATAAAAGCAAAAAAAAAAGGCACTTAAAACCTCCACTTATGATGACATAAGTGGTTCTAAGAGTGAGCATCTAAAAGGAGATGTGGCTCATAGGTACCTTATAGCTAAAAATGATGATAAGGTACTCTTCAACTCTAAATTTTATGATAGTGATAGTGATGTTGAATTTTCATATGATGAACAAGTTAAGAGCTTTGAAATTATAAGCATCAAAAGGAAGATGCTATCTTCTAAACTCAAAGAGGCACAAAAGAATTTAGATACATACATAAGTAAAAAATTTTAAAAAATATTGAATTGCTTAGCATCAAAGCATCTAAGAGTGTTGCCATTTTTGATAGTCAAAACCTAAATTCCTTAAACAATGAGAATGAAGCATTGAAAAATGAGATCAATGTCCTTAAAGACTCATTGTCCAAATTTATAAAAGGAAATAGGAAAATTGAATGCATGTTAGGAGCTCAAAGAGTTTAAATATTAGGTATGAAATCTCATGTAATTATGGGAGAGTATCTAATACCAAACCTACATTTATTAAGGGAAGCATTTGCATAGTTAAGAACCATTGCCTAAAGTGATAAATAAATATGGAGCATATATATTTAAGTATACACATAAATCATATGCATATACCCCATCCTCTAGAACCTCATGCTTTCATATATGGCTCACAATCTAGGCCTAAATCTCAACACCTCAAGGAAAGAATATGCATAATTTCTATACAAAGACATATGATAGCTTGCAATCTTACTCATACTCCTTTAGGCTTATTACTAAGCATAATATAATGACACAGTTTTGTACTCCTTATAAAAATCAATCAAAGAAACATGTCTTACATATATACAATTATGATAGGTCTCTTTACTACCCAATTTTTTTTTAATTTATTTAATATCCTAAAGGGGGATCCCCAACATTCATATATATAGAAAAGAATAAGGAATGCATTCATATACCAAAATTATAAGGTTTATTATCATAAAACCAACCTATATTATTCATATAACATGATATGTCACTTTTTTGATAAATATGGGCACATTGACAAATTTTATTTCACAAAATAAATTAATGAGTAAACCACCAACCTAAATTATTCATATAATATGATATGTCACTTTTTTTGATAAATATGGGCACATTGACAAAATGTATTTCACAAAAGAAAGCTTAATGATGAGTAAACCTTCAAGGAAGTGAGTTGGAAGAAAAAGGAGACTAACTATTAAGGACCCAAGATCACTAAGATATCTAAAACACATTAATTGTTTTATTTTGTAGGTATCTAATAGAAAAATGGAATAATTGGTATATAGATAGTGGATGTTAAAGGCACATGACTAGTGATGCATCCTAATTTTCAACACTTAGAGATAAAGATGGAGGATTTGTCACATTTGAAGATAATGTTGAGGGTAAGGTAATTAGAATAGGAAAAGTTGGTAAGCAATTTTACCATATTATTAATAATGTGCTTTTAGGTAATGGATTTAACTATAAATATCAAGTATGAGCCAACTATGTGATGAGAACTATAAGTTATGACTTGAGGGAAGATCATGCATATTGATAATAGCATTATATTTTTTGAAAAGAGAGAATGGAATAGATTTATACAATTTAACTTGATGATTTCTCTAACCAAAATATGAAGTTTTAAATGTTTATTAATGAAGATGCATTTATTTGGGATATGATGATTGGACATGCAAACATGGAACTTATCTTTAATCTCAACTCTAAACAACTTGATAATAAACTTCCAAAGGTCAAATTTAAGGAAGATAAGCTTTATGAAGCTTGTTAAATAGGAAAAAAAATCTAAAAGCTCATTCAAAAGCAAAACTTTGGCAACTTTTACTATACTTTTGTAATTACTTCATATGAATTTATTTAGCCCAACTAGATTTGCTAGTCTAAGTGGCAAAATTTTATGCTTTTATCATAGTTAATGGCTTTAACATATTTACATGACTCTTATTTTTAGTTAATAAAGATAAATGTTTTGGGGAATTTTTCAAATTTATAAAGAGAGTTCGAAATGAAAAGAAGCTCTCTATTGGATCTAATAGAAGTGACTATGGTAAGGGGCTTAAGAGTGAAAGGTTTAAAGCCTTTTATGAAGATAATGGTATCTTTTATAAGTTTTCTACTCCAAAGACCCCCCACAAAATGGAGTTATTGAGAGGAAATATAGGACATTTCAAGAAATGTCTAGAATCATGATGAATGAGTATGATATTCCTAAGTATTTTTCGGATAAAATTTATAGCCATCATATGCCACATTTCTAATAAAGTGTACCTAAAACTAATTTTGGATAAAACTCCTTATAAGCTTTGACAAAGAGAGAAACCAAACTTAGTTACTTCAAGGTTTTCGGTTGTAAGTGTTATATTTTGAATACTAAAGATAATTTACAAAAGTTTGATTCGGTTATTCCCTAATTATTAAAGCATATAGAATGTTTAATAAGAGGAGTCATGTTACTTAAGAGTTTATAAATACTATCTTTAATGAATCTAAACCTCTTATATTCGTTAATGTAGGCTTATCAAAGGAATTAGAGAAATTAGCCCTTAAAGAAAGAAAATTAATCACCATCACACCTTACATGAACACATTATAGAGCTAAGTAAGGAAGATAAGAAGGATGAGGAGCTTCTAAGAGATTAAAATATTAAAAAGAAGCTTTTTGGGGATCAAATTATAGTTGATATTCAATAAATGGTAATCACTAGATCTCTTCTTAGAGATTTGTCTAATCTTGCTTTCACTTCTAAAATTAAACCTAATACTATATAAGAAACTCAAATTGATAAAAAGTAGGTTCTTGCTATGAATGATGAGTTAACAAATTTATGAAAAGTAAGACGTTGACTTTAGTGCCTAGACCCAAAGACCACTAAATCATAAGTACCAATTGCATTTTAAAAAATAAATTAAATGAATTGGATACCATTGTGAGAAATAAAGCTGTACTAATGGTAAAAAGGTACAATCAAGAGGATGGTATAAACTTCAAGGACACTTTTACACTGATAGCTAGGTTAGAAGCTATTAGGTTACTACTTGCATTTTGATTTTACATAGACTTCAAATTGTTTCAAATGGATGTTAAAAGAGCTTTTAAAATGGTTTCATTCAAGAAGAAGTTTATGTAAATCAAATTCCTGGTTTTGAAGATCACGATGCATCTAACCATATTTTCAAACTCTTTAAGGCTTTATAATATTTGAAGCAAGCCCTTAGAACTTGGTATTATAAGTTAAGTGTATTTCTTTTAAAAAATGGGTTCACTAAAGGTAAGGTTGATACAACCCTTTTTATCAAAAAGCAAAGCAATGAAAGCATATGCAAATAATTTTTAACTATATAAGTAGGAAATTTGAGATGAGCATGATGGAATAGCTTAACTTCATTCTAGTGCATAAGCATTTGCGTAGCTCTTTAATGTACTTTGCTTGAAGATACCTTCCTATCTAATCGTAAGGAGTCCCACATTTTAATCATTAAGTTCATTCTTAAATATTTATGTGGTACCATTTTGTTAGGAATTTGGTATCCTAAACATACTTTTTTTAACTTGATTAGTTATTTAGATATTGATTATGCTAGTAGTCCTTTGGATAAAAAAGAGTACATATGTTACTTATCAATTCCTAGGAAATACATTAGTCTTATAGTTTAGTAAAAGTTAAAATTTAGCCACCTTATTACTATAGAAGCCAAATACATGGCAACTAGTAACTCTTGTACTAATTAAATATGATGATAATAGTGCCATTTGCCTCATTAAAATTCAACACTTTACAACTAAGCACATAGAAATTAAATATCACTTCATTAGAGATCATCTGATAAATGGAGATATTTATTTGGAATTTTAAAAAATTCATAACAATTATTTGATATTTTCACTAAACCTATAAGGACATATTTAGCGTAATTAGACGAGAATTGAGCATACATAATGGCAATTGTTAATGTTAAAGTCTCTTTTAATGCTTATAATTAACCATAAGTGGCATTTATATGTTTTTAAGTTTGTTTCTTAAGTCGATCATGTCATAACAGTCAACCAATATCTTCGTACGATCGACTAATATGTTAAAACATTGTTAATTTCCCAAATCCAATGAGTTTACTCATAGTTTAATCGCTCCTTTGGTTAACCACTTACTTACATTAGTCTGCCAATGTCTTCAAGAGATCGACCAATATCCCTATATCTAAGAGTTTTTACTCTCCACTGAGTTTGTTAAGAGTTTAGTTATATATAATGGTCGACCAATACCCTTATCTTGTCGACCAATACCCTATTCTTCAATTTTTTCTCTTTCAAAGAGTTTATTAATTATTTGGTCGATTGTATTAGTCAACCAATATAAGGTATTGGTTGGCCAACAATATTAGATGATCAACAAATATTGTGGGTTTAAAACAAAAACTTATTCTTCCTCTCATATTCTTACTGCTACTTTATCTCACATCTTCTCTCCTCTTTAAAACAAAAACCAAATCAAGTCTCTCATTACCAACCAACACCCTTTCTCTCTATCTCTCTCTCCTAACTCTATGACAATTCTCACCTTTCCACCCAGTCACCTCAAACCACACTTAAAGAAGCAACTTTGCGTAGTTCTCTCATGGAAAAGCTCATCTATCTTCAATATCTCTCCTTTTTCTTTGGTGAGTCTCAGACAAAATTTTCATCTTTAGAGACCTCCCTTATACCTATAAAGCCAAGCTCCATTGACATTTAACTCCAATTCATCCAACTTCATATTTATAAAAGTCATAATCCCTATATTTTGGGGATTTTTAAAAACCATGAATCTCATTTTCACTTTTTGATAATTTGTATTATTATCATACTTCTAAAATTTTTATGGATTTCATTCCATGATATTGATTTCAAATTGAATCAAAATGTAAATTAAGTGGGTTAAAATTTTATAATTAGGGATTTTTCAATTCTTTATTTATTTTTATTTAATTTTTCAAATTAATGTTTAGTGAAATTGAAGGTTGACTTAAGGTTTTCAACTCTAAACTACATCAGAATGTGTTTAATTTTGTTTAAATTTAATTTTTTTGAGTTTGGGAAATTTTAAAATTACTCAAATTTGTGTAATCTTTTGTGAAAATGATGTTTTATTAATTCAATTAGGAATGTAATTGAGCTTATTCTTCATTCAACTTTATTGGAAGTTATTAATTCATGATCTCATTAATTGATTTCAACCTAGACAATTTCGAAGAAATTGGGATTTGTTTTAACTAGGTTTAATTATGGATCATTCTTATAAAACTGAAGCCATTTCACATCTTATTTATTTTTTCTATGTGTGATTGCACTTTTTCATATCTCACTTTATCATTTTTTACTTCTTCAAAACACTCTAATTTTGAATGTTTATCAACTTTGCATATTTCATTATTCATTTTCCTACCTTTCTTATTGTAATGGATGGGAAATTAATGTTAGTGAGCTTGAATTTATAGAAATGTTTTTCCTGTATGTGACTTTACACCATTAGTACCTATAATCACTTAAAACCTTTCTTAGCTACATTCTTATACCATTATCTAATGTACTTCATCTATTCTCATAGTAAGAATCTAAGGTAACATTAATCTTGTGTCTAGGACACTCACTAGAGGTGGGGCCAACCTTACTCCTTCAAGATTTAGAGGTCTCAAGAGAGGTCATTAACTCCTCCATCTCCAATGCCTTCTTCCATTCATAAGTATGAGCATTTTGATACTTACTATTTTCAATTTAATGATTTCATGAGAGTTACATGAAAATTGTGTCATTTCTCTATCACACATGGAACAATTTAAAGAATATGGTTCAGTGAAAATTTTCATTGATAAAGGACATAAACATGTAAAAACTTATCGTATCAAACAAAAATATTAGGTTGCTTTATTATAACCTTCCACTTAAAGTGATTTGAGGTGATACTCACTTCTTCCCAAAAATCTAAGATGACGATGTCCATCTCACTCATAATCTTATAGATGAGATTTTAGGCATTCTCATTCCTAAAAATTATACCTATTATTAGTTATAGTACCCAATATCAACTTCAATCTTACTATGTGTCTATTAGGGTCAAAATCATCTTTGATTTAGGTACTGGTGTAGAGGTCATTAGAAAACCTAAAGATGTTCATGGTCTCCATGTTATTTCTTGATTTCATCATCTTTTCATTAAGTACAGTTACGTTTTTTCCATTAGTCATTTTACATTTATAGGCAATGATGACCTTTGGTTCCTCTCTAACTTCATGTTAGGAGAGTATATTCATCTTAGTACCTTCATTATGCTCAATATGGTGCATTTCAATTAAACCAAGAAAAAGGAACAAAATATCCTTCATGGTTTAATACTTAGCCTCAACTTTTAATATTTTCACATTCCTCTTGTTAGAGATGAGATTGAACTATATTTCTTTTGTTTAATTCTAGTATACTTAACAATATATGTTACCAATTAATTGGCTATTATATGATAACCACATCAATTGTAACAGCTACAACCTTAGTAGCCTCCACTACCATATGAGGCTCCTTTATATGGCATTGGTTTAAATGAGCATTTATTTAGTCGCTTCATTAATCTACGTACGAATGATGAGGCTACTACCTTATAACTACGTCATGGATCTCCATCTAATGTTCATCTAATAACTATTAAGTATTAGCTCACCTAATTATAAGGAAAACTTAAATTTTTGTGACATTATGATCCATCATTTTGATGATCTGTATCACTTGATTTAATCTCAATTTCCTTCTTTAATTAATTGATTTTTATGTTATCAAAAAGGGAAGAGAACTTTAGTGATAGTAGATTTAGGGGGAGTGATGACATTAAGAGGCTACGACTTTTATATATGTTGTATTTTATCCTTAAGTAATTTTTTGTTATTTACACATGTGGATATTTCTTTTAAACTTGATGGTGAATACGTCTTGTATTCTTGACATTGATTTATGTTTTATACGTTAACAATAGGGAGATTGCTGAACCAAAGGAGGTTTCAATCGATATTTTAGTGACAACAAAACTTAGGTAATATTAGTGAGTTTATTATCTTGAAGGGGAGCTATATAAGAACAAGATGTAGCTATACATAACTTAATGAGAGATCTCATAATGATGATAAAGAAAATTTGAATTTTTTAATTTTTAAAGTGAAGATCAATTTAAAAATACTCATTTAGTCACTTTGAGAATCTTATAGGCTCATCATGTATAAACATTTATCTTACTTCATTATATAAGTTTTTTCATTCATTAAGATGTATTAAAGCCTTTTATTAATAAGAAAAAGCCTCTTGATCTTTCAAACACTCTTTAGAGGATAATTTGGTAGTTATGTTTAAGTATAATTACATTAAACAAATCAAGTTTGAGAATTTGAAAGTGTTAAAATCAAGTTTTTTTTAGAATTGGTCAACTAATATAGGTTAGTGATCAATTAATGTAAGTTAAATGTGGAACATAGGTGCTTGTTAATGGTTAACTAATATGATGATGTAGTTAACTAATTTGTCACATGTGTAATAACTAGAGAATATTGGTTGATTAATATGAACAAAAGGTCGACCAATGTACTAAAACTAACACGTCTAACAACTATTTCTTAGCTCCAACAGCTAGTAGGGGTCTAAAACCTGTAAACACATATTTTCTCATTATTTCTTACATTGAAAAGTATTTAGGTGTTTTTTACACACATTTCTAATTGTTTATCATGCATTTGAGCATTTATTATCTCATATTTAAATGAGTGAGCCTCTTTGTAATTATTGAAGTGATAAAGTGAGATATTTTGAGTTTTAAGGCTTTGTCAGGGTGTTATATATTAAACATAGGGAGTGTTCCAAGTGGCATTGAGGTTCCTCTTTATCATAAAAGAATATTATATAAAGGTTCCTCCTTGTTAAGGAAAGATTGTACTAATGCTATTATTTTTCACCGGATAAGAAAAGTTATAGTGGAATTCTAAGAAGAATTTTTGGAGTGGACATAGCAAATCTTATTTATGGAACCACTATAAATCAGTTTATGTTTTTCTTTCATTACATATAATATTATTTCTTAAGTATGTTGTTGAATTATATTATATTATAAATTCAGGTTTACTAATTTATACTCATTTAAACTAAGTAATATGTTACTTAGTTTAAATGAGCATATTACTTAGTTTAGGGACCAACTACGCCCATATGATCTTCAACTCAAATATCAACTTATACATAGAATAATAGAAATATCTTTAATACTTTATAAGTATCAAATATCTCAAATATCAAGCATCTTTAGTACATTATCTATATACTTAGACTATAATAGGTAAAAAAAACTCCTGTATTTATCTTTATAAATCTAATTCTCAAAATTAAGTTGTTACTTTTTTCATATTCAATAATAGTTATTCTTAGACTAACATATCTTTAATAATTAAAATATGAATTATTCTTCTTTATAAGCAGTATGTCATTATATGTTCCTATTAGAAAGGATAACTATACTCTCACTAATCTTTTATAGAAATGATAATCCACAATCATCTCCGAAATAAACTCTTTGAATTCATCATGACAGTTAATATTTCATCATTTTGTAACCTTTCAACTATACATGAAATGTTTCAATAAAGGTAATAATTTTACTCAAATGTACTGTCATAATATTTGAAACTTCAGAAATGTCATTTTACTCTAATTATTATCTTGAGAGCCATTCTCTTATAAGTATGCATTAAATCAAATGTTTTACTTAATGAGGTTTGTAAGATGATATCTAAATTTATGAATATATTAGAACTTTCTGTTATCCAATTTAGTTCTAAACTTATTAGATAATATATACTTTAATTAAGTATTACATCTTAAAATCATTAAATTTGACTCTTTTAAAAATTTTCTTGTTAATTAACTAAATTGGAACTATTAAATGCAAGTTATTGTACTAGGCATAAAATTGAAAAAGGTAAATATTACATCATATATTATCTTATATAATATTTTTCTCTTTATACAAACCTATACTATTATAAAATTCAATCGTGGAGGCACTCATTAAGGAATCTCATTTCCTAGAGATAACTAAAAAAATTTATATGTCACCATGTCGATCTTACTGAAATGTTTTAGTATTCTCAATGTTTAGTTTTTACTTAGATTTAAATAATTTGAACTTTTCATAATTTTAAATCAATATTTTATTTAATACATATGGTTATATATTACATAAATTCATTTGTAAATTTAATGAAATATAAGAATTCATCCTTTTATGAACTATTATTACATATCATACATCATATGTATAAGATTTAATAAGTAAATATCATAATAGACCTTTGACAAAAGGTTAATTTGGCCATCTTTCATCCTAACAAGTTTCACAAGTTTCATATGTTTTATAATCAAAGGATACAAATATCATTATGTATAACTTTATAATTCTCATTATGTTGACTTAACTAACATGGCATAAAAAAATATTTTTTATTGTCTAACTTTATATTCCTGTCACTTATGTTAATCATAAATCTTCTTTGATCCAATATGTATAAACTATTTATATAAACTTCAATAAAGTACTTTCCAAATTTAGTATAAATACTCAAAAGCAGGAATGAGAAATATATATGATCTCCAACATATTTCATATTGGGAAAAGAATTCATACAATCATTTTTCTTATAATAATAATTATTATCATCCCTAAGTCAATGCCTTCAATTTTAGTCTTTGTTTATGATTTTAGTAGGCTAAATTGAATAGAATAATTTTATCAAAGTACTATACCTTTTAACTTTACTTTATGTAGTTATTTGTAATGTGTTATCATAATGATGACACCCATCTTTCATCATCATCATCATCATCACCCAGTTGAAAATCCCACAACAAAGCGGAGTCTAAGAAGGTCTAATAGTACCCAACCTTACCTGTACATAGTAAAGAAGTTGTTTCCGATAGACCCATATGCAAATGTCATAATGAAAAAGTGATGCAGGTAAAAAGGGGAAAAAGGTAAAACTAAATATGTTAAAAGATGGGGTAAATGAAAAGAAAGTAAATACGTTCTGATATGAAAATAAATACATATATAAATAAATAAAAATAAAAAGGGAAATAGCAATAAAGGATATACCTAATATGGAGCCCTGCTTTGTAAAATACCTGACAGGCTGCAACAGAGCGGCGTTGCTCGACTCTAGTTGGACTAGGAGTTCTTGCACTGCAGCCCTGTGTTTATGACAATCCTACAGTTTCTGACATCCTTGCTGGACCTTTCCCTTACACTTGTGCTAAAAAGACAAGTAGTATGACAGAACAACTGGTCTGCGACTCGTAACTAGAAAAGACAGATTAGACTTCCTATGCGGTAAATACATTGTGCGAGTGTTACAGTAAACAATTTCTAATACACTTACTCGACTGTCTTAGTATACTTTAAAGGGTTTCGCTCACCCTTATCCTATCCCACCAAAAATTTCTATTTCTAGCCGCTTCCACAGTAAGGGCCAACTTTGTCATATCTTTCTTAACCACTTCCCTTCAGTTCTTGTATGGCCTGCCTCTTCTCCTCTTGTAGCCGCTAAGGGGTTATTTGCTCGCATCGTCTTACCGAAGCATTGGAGTGCCTCCTACTCACATGCCCAAATCACTTAAGCCTGGACTCTCTCATCTTGTCGACAATACTTGCCACTTGTAGTCTGTCTCTCACCACACAATTTCGTACCTTATCTCGTCTGGCAATGTCACTATATTTTTTTCATATTGCCCTTAAAATTTATAAGACATAAGTTAACTTAAAATGTCACTACATTTTTTCATCTATATGACATTAACATATCTCTAAAACTTTGTCACAAGAATCCTCAACAATGTTTATATTATATTGTCTAATAGACATACAACTTTGCTTTCTAACATTGAGAACTCATCTCAAAGCTAAAATTATATCCAAGAAATTTGGTTTACTAACATTTAGTATCAGCTATACTAAACAAAGATAACTTCTAGTCGAAGCAAAATAAAATGTATGGAAAGTAATTAATAGGTAATATACCATGACAACCAATAAGATTATAACTTTAATCGTATATTTAGTTACTTCAAGTATTTTATTCAAAATAATAGGCTTCACTACTATTTCGAAAAGATTACTTTAATCTCTCTAATGGGTTGATCCCATTTAAATTTAGTCGATCTTGAGTTACTTAACAAATCAACTGGATTTAAATTAGATAGGTAATATTATTATCAATAACATCTCATGGAACTTCTAGATCTGTTATGTAATATATCTTATCAAAATATATCTTATATGTTATTCTTAACCTTACTTCTAAATTCATATGATCATGAAACACTCTACAAATTATATAAATATAGTTAAGAAGGTCCAACAATTTAACATAAAACGTATTCAAGTTAAAAAGACCTTAAGTCATTCAACAAATCTTACAATAATAAAACTCTTGTTTTATGCTTAAATAACATAAGACAACAATTCTGCTCTTAATGTGTGCTTAATTTTAGTGAGGGATGTAATTTCAAATGATCTTATTGAACATAAATTACATAAATTCACCAAAGGAATCTGGAGAGCACTCTTGAGAATATGCTTGATTACTGAGGAGTTAACCAACTTGAGCAGATGTTTTAACAAAACTGCATATAAGTGCTTGGTAACCAACTTGAGCAGATGTTCTAACAACTTGAGCATCAAAGCTTAGTACTCAAATAGTAGATGTTCTAACAAAACTGCATATAAGTGCTTCTAGCTAATTCTATCTTCTATATTCACAACAATATGGGATGAAAGAAATAACATAATTTTTCATGACATCATATCAGTTTTGTAATAAATAGTTTTGTAAGAAGCTCATACAACATATCAGACACTCTAAATCAATGTACAAAAGCAAAGATTTCAAGATGAGCAATATCTTCTTTCCTTTTAGAATGTCTAGTTTCCTATTCTTTAAAGTCTTTTCTTGTAATCTTTGATAGTCACTCTAGTGACTTTTAGCATTATGTTTTGATAGTACATTTGGTATGCCTTTTAAGGATTAATTCAACTCTTCCTTTTCTTTTTAAGAAAAATGACCTTGACTTACTCAACAAACTTTACAATAAACATAACTCTTGTTTTATGCTTAAATAACGAAAGATGATAATTAGACTCTTAATGTGTAACTTTTCCTTAATTAGAAAACTATTTTTTAATATTAAAGAAAATAACGTTTAAAATTTAATAAAGTATTTTAAATTCAATTAAGAGAATCATTTACATTATTTATTTATATATTAGTTTCTTAATTAAATAAATAAT
>JAOQML010000195.1:24238954-24249663 GCA_027568935.1 Erythroxylum urbanii | reverse complement strand
TTTACTCACATTGTAATAAATGATTAATCTCCAAAAATGATTCTATCATGATCCCAAAAATTATTCTAAGGCAAAAAAATTCAAATCTCATGCTTATTCTATAAACTATTATGCTTAATTTAACAAAAAAAATTTCGGGGGCCAACAATTCGACTTTAGTGATTACTAGCCATTCTCAGCCTTCATTTGCAAAATATTATCTCCTTCATAAAACAAAAGATTATCCTATACAAGGGGAGTCCAACTCATTATTTCAATCCTCAACAACATGAATATTTATTGGTCTCCTCATTTATGCTTGCCATGTAACATTGTCAAAAGTGTTGGGAGATTGATGAGAGACTATCTATGGAATGAAAAGGAATGGAAATGTTTTAAAACCAAACCGAAATGGGCTTATGTTTATATCCTAAGTTAGAAAACAGTCTAGCATAAAATCTATAGAGTTAGAAAGAATTACGCCTAAAATCTATAAAAGCAGTCAATAAAATTCTTTTAGCAAAGAAGTTATAAAAATGCTGGTTGATAAGGAGTCTCTTTGAGTAAAATGGGTCAATTCAACTTTCCTTAAAGGCCAATGCATATGTGAAATCAAAGAGAAACAATCAATTTTTTTAACATTAAAACAAAATCTAATCTTATAGGTAAATTAAGGGACTACTTTAATTGAAAATGGGAAACTTTTTTTGTTTTGGTATGAACATCGACATGATTTTGGCCATTTATGGTTGGTGGAAAATCTATATAGCTTGAGGAATATTATTCTTGATAACGTTAAAGTAAGTCTGATTATTGAAGAAAATACAATTGGACCTGGATTATTGACATTCAAAAGGATTCTCAGTGATTCTTAATAGCTTAGCTTCTAATCAACCAAATCAAAAGGAAGAAGATTATTATTATTGGACAAGTAGAGTTGGCGAGGTTAGTCTGACCCGATCTGAACTCAATAGACACGAATCGAGTTGATTGGACGTTGGTCAGGTTCGATGCTTTTTCTCTTTAATTTTGAGCTTCGAGCTAGGCTCAAGCTCGGATAAAAATGATGTCATTTTTATTTTTTAAAATTAAAAAAATATATTTAATCAGACTTAATCGAATTTTAGATCGTCTAAATACAATTGAGCTTTGGGCTGGGCCAAAGTCTAATCATAAAATCTTGAGTTAGGCTCCGGCCTGAGTGGACCTGAACTTGGCTTGATTCATTGCCACCTCTACGGACAAGGCATTATTCTAAGAGATTTACTAACACCTTTTATCTCTAGATGTTTTTAACATCGTAGAGTCTAGTCCCACGGAGTTCTTTGGCATATAATTCCACTAATATTCTCAAAACCTCTTTTATAACATAAGCCACCCACAAGAAACTAAACACCAAAGATAGGCTAAGCAAAATAACTAGTCTATGTCCTACTTGTATGTTCTATCAAGAGGAAACTAAATCCATTGTTCATTAATTTTTCAATCGTTACTGCACCAGTATAATATGGAAATAAATGCTAGATATTCTTAATCTCCAATGCAACACTAATCAAAATAAAGCAATATTATGTTATGAATATGCAACATAAAAGGCCTTAATAAGTAGGAATTCTTAGCTATTTCAACTATGTTCACTTACAATATGCAACATAAAAGACCTTACTAATTAGTAATTCTTAGCTATTTCAACTATGTTCAATTACATTATTTATTAAATCTGGAAAGAACGAAATCAAACAATATTTAAGGATAAGCAACTAATCTCTCATTCTATAAGAGTGAACATAATCAATTGGACTAATGAGAATTTGCTCGCAAAGGATATACTAGATGAGATCAAGTGTAAGATAATGAGGAGCCTAAATATGGTATAAATTCAACACCCCTATTTCAATGGTTACAAGGAGTTCAGTAAAGGATTAATTATTTTTTTTCAAGTCTTTTCATTCATAGTTGATTGACAATTATTAGGTATTGCAGAGCAAGTCAATGAAATAAATTCACTTTATTTTTAAAAAATTAAAAAGTTTGAACCAAAACATCATTTTATGAAATGAGTGATTGATGAATTGATTAAGCTACCTTAACTTAGATTAAGTGTTAAAATTTGGTTGGAAATCTAAAATTTTATTTCTTAAATTTTAACCTAGAAGACAATTAATTTAGTGAACAAACCAAAATGACAAGCCTAAATAACATATAGACTACACAAAGACAATAAAAAAGAGAAAAAGCATATCTTAAGAAAAGTTAATCAAGTTTTGAATTGAGAAAAATAAAATTTTAAGTTGAATTATAAGTTTTATTATTAATTAAGTATTTATACGGTATTGCTAGTCCACAAATTTATTTCAAATTTTTATATAATTTATATTTTAAAATCACTATAAATTTTAACCCAATTCTTAATTTTCTCATATTTTAACCCAATTCTTAATTTTCTATATTAAAATGATATTTTTATCTTTTATACCAAAAAGAAGCGCAAAACTGAAAATCAATCGATTAGTCCAATCTTGTGCCGACAAAAAAGCACGCATCAGAACCTTCATGTGAGGGCAGGAGTGAAAGTGAGGCATTGATAGAGGTCAGCACGTGCCGCGTATGACAGAATCTTAAAATAAATCCAAAGGTGCGTGGGAACAACGCAACGCATAGATTTCAGGCCAGCTCATAATATACGGAACTTATCTCCCACCCAATTTGATAAGGCCCGCACCGTCTCGATGACGTCAAACGCATCTCGACTGTCCATCATTTTTTCATTGTTTTAATCTTCTCCGTCCATTTTTCAATATCCTCCTATATAATCATACTTCAGCTACGTTTCTTAACCGCATAATTGCATACATTAGGGCGTTTCTTCCTATGGTGCGTTCTTTCCTCTTCAGATCTGCTCGTCATGGCCGTCGCCGGGGGCGCGTGGTTGTCTTATATTTGTAGATCGGTCTACGATCTATATTATAGATGGTGTTTATTCGGGCTTTCCGAATTCGTGTGAAATCTGCTGATGAATAAGATTCGATCAGAGGTTCGTTCGTGTCAAATTTTGTTATTTATCGTTTGTTGCTGATTCTGCCTTTTAAGTCTTTTGATGTAACCACTTTGGTGTAGGAGTTGATTTCTTGGTATCTTTGTAGATCTTGTAAAGCTCTTTATGGAAAGGTCTCTTGTAGATGTTCGTCGGGGATGGAAGTATTTGATTAGCTACTTGTACAGCTTTTTGATGTGTAGAAGATAGATCTTGTGTACGATGGACGCTTGAGACGTAGATCCGACGACTTTGTATATGCTGTAAATCTGGAAGCTTGTGATTTGATCTTCATGTTAGTTAAAATGGATGTAAAAGATATGGTGGGAGGACAGAAGGCCTAAATGGAAAAAGCGGCCGAGTCTTCTTGTAATATCTTTGTCATCCGACCTTTGCCATGACAGGTGCGCTTGCATGGCAGGTCACCCGGATTTTAATAAAAATTGATGATTTTTGTGTTCCGAGAGGAGATCGCACGGGGATTGCCCGGGTTCTCCTCTCCACTGTGTCTGTGCCTCCCCGCTTTATTATTACTTCGCTCAACCAAAAGTTCATTTCTACATGATCATTGCTCTGCTCAGAAGGGTTCCAGAGGAAAGCTTCGCATCTTCTCTTTTCAAGCTTCGACACCAACTACGTGGTTTAAAAGGTATCCTTTCTGATTTCAGTTAGATTTACTCAGTTAACAAATTTTTGATTGCCCATATCATCTCACAATAAGCTTCGCAATTTTTTGGTAACACAAAGAATATCAACGAGAATTGTCCAAGAAATTCAATTAAGTCACTTTTATGTCTTTGAATTATGACAGTTGCGCACATCAATATGATCTCAAAGGATAATATTGAGGTATTCCATAAGAGTTGAAATTGTCGATCACTGGTTCTATTGGTAAATTATTGCTTTTAGAATTTCCATTTTGTGTTGTGCATATCAAAGACCGCAGAATATTCCTGTTATCGAGCACCGGAACGTTTGCTAATATATATTTTCAACAGACAGACGCCAATTTTGTACTCTGACGATGGGTGTTGCGTTAAAACTACGTCGATTGTTACATTATTGATGTTAAATTTAAGTTTATATTATTGATGCTAAATTTTAAGTTTATGATTCTTGATGTGTTTCGAACTTTTTTTCCTAACCCCAATGCCTTGTGTATAAGAATGTAAAACTCTTTGTTTATGTGTTCAAGTTATTTGTACTGCTAGTTGATTTAGTCCAACAGAAGGTTACCTGGCTTGAGTACTCGAATGCATTCCTTTCAAAACTCTGCAATAAATTAGCTATCGATAATTGACGCAGAGCAGAGAGCATGGAAGCGTCTTGATCAGCCCATATCTATGATGTTCTTGAGGTGATCTAAACATTTTGATGTGATTTTGACATTCATTTTAAGTTTCAACAAATTGTTTTCATACCCAGTAGCTTAGCTGTACTATTCCTTGTAAACTAATTTGTACAACCAGATCTTATAAAATTGAACTGTCGGTAACAGACGTTCGCGAAGATGCTTTGTGAGCGCTGTCATCTTCCTCTATACTGCAGCTAATTTTAAAAGACTGCAAGTACATTTCTTAAACACATCATGTTTAAAGTTTTAAAATTGTTTTTTTTTTCATTTCATAAATTTCATGAAGGTTAAAGGGGAAATCTTTTGGAAGATATTGGAGTTTCTGGTGCTAGATTGTTTGTATGGAATAGTTTGTAATGAATGATAATTTTTGTTTTTATATAGAAACATTCTTATGGATGTTATGATGAAAAGATTTTTTTATTTTTATTAACGCAATCTATATTTTTACTTGAGATATCAAATATATTTGCATTAAGAAGTTAGCTTTGTAGTTATAGCAAGAGTTTTGTTGTGAACCATAAATAATGATTAATTATAGTTTATTTTTAAAAAAAGTTATGGGGGTTCTTGATTCTTAATTTATCTGTTTTAGCGGCGTGGAATTTGATATAATTTAATTTTACTATTTTGTTTTTCATGTTTTGGCTTTTTTGGTACTGTAATTAGTTGGTAAATAATAGAATTAATGTGGATAACAAACCCTTTTGCTATTTATTGGGTATGCGACTTTTCGATTTTCTCTTCTGATACGAGGAAAAGCTTCTTTAATGTCAAATGTAACACATTGGCCATTTATACTACCTATATAATACAGGAAAGATTCTCAAGTTGTAAGTGGGGTGCTTAAATTTCCTTGAATGTTGAAATCTCGGTTAATCAAAGATTAGAGCCTCGCAGGATCAAATGTTGGAATGTAACATGACTTCGGAAACTACAAATCTTTTAGTGTCGTTCTACATTAATTTTTAGCCATTCAAATTGTATGTGTCGTTCTACTTTAGTTTTTAGTCATTCAAATTGTATGTGCATCACGATTGGTGTCCTTGGCTGTTTTTGAGGTCTGTAAGCTCAAAATGGTTGAGCGCCCAGTATACCAATGGGATATTGGGAGGTTGGTGGTTCGAATCCACTCAGATCTTAGCGTTTTTGTTTTTTTATTATATTCTTTTTGTTCGTGTGAGATGAAAATCACGAGGAGGCAGTGTCTGCTTTAAGTTGAACGTAATTGTGGGGTTATGTAGTATTTGTCTATCGAAATTTTCCACATATAGTTTTATCTCTTTTCCTGCCATAATTTGTATGATAGTCGATGACTCTGACCACACCTTTAGTGTTGACTCAACTCTTTTGGTATCCTGTTCTTTTCCGGGCGTAATTTGTATGTTATTAATGACGTCCAAATTTTAGAGTTACTAATTTGTCCTTTCCTCTTCCGCATTGTTATATGCAACGGCTGACGACTGAAAGCACCTGCGTTTTAGGTGAGCGATATTTGGGTCCGTAAGGCATGGATCGCGTCTTCCACCTCATCATTGGGTACCCTCATTATGGGGAGTCTTTGAAGGAGGCTGAAATTCTCTTTTCAACTGAAAAATGTCCACTATTTTGTAATAAATGAAATCCATGAAATGTAAACCTCTAATTCCATGGACTTCCCCATAACTCATCAACCTGGAAAATATTTTCTATTTACCTTGTAAACTTCTTCAATTTTCCGATTGATTGATATCCTGTAGCAGTGGGCATTTGAACAAAATGCCATGAAACGTCCTTAATTGTTTTTCTTGCTGATATTCCCAAGACTCAGACTGGGAGCTTTCTAGCTTTGCTTATTACTTGTGTGCTCTAAACTGATCGCTCCATATAAGCTGTGACCAAGTTTCTCCATTTTTTCCGCTATCTAGCTTAAAGATTCGTTTTGTTATTGAAGAGTCCACACGGGAATGAGTAGAGGGACGAGGGACTTGCTAATTCTTTGGATGTTTCTCCCAGAGTCTACTTAATGCTGTCAGAAGTTGTAAATTTGTGTTAGACGACAGTACAGTGAACAGACCAGGAACCTTTGGATCCATGAATACCTTTTGTTTTCTCCTCTCTTCTCTTTGGAAATTAAGAATGACATTTGTTATGAAGTCTAGTGGCAAAATTTCAACACGTAACTACAGAAATAGTTCGAGCTCTTAACATCGTTGCTAGAAATTGTAAATATCTTACGGCTGCTATGTGTAAACAACGATATAGAGTAAATTTCTAAATGCAAAAGGTAGGTTGATCATCCAGACAGTTACGTGCTAATGATTGAGCAGTTCCTTCTTAATTTCTTGGGGGGAAAAAAAAAAGAAACTTTCATACTATTGCTGATTCTTTCTGCAATTCTTCTGCAATCTTCATGTTCTGATTATCAGTTACTATTGACCGTGCAAGATTCTGGATTTGATGACTCACACTACCATCCTTGCACAGGCCATCTCCTATCAGGATCAGGAAGCCACGAAGACCACTTTGATCTACTCATTTTCTTCTCCTTTTGTTGCCTCGTAGTCAAATCGCCTGAGATTTTCCTCAAGTTCAAGACCTTACCAACTACAGATCCCAACGCCCTGCTCTTTTTTGTGCCCGTTGCGGTATTTATCTCCGGTTCATTGCTCATCCTCATCGACGCTGACAGCCTCTCGTAGCCGGCGACCCTAGCACACTCCCACGATATGGATTTTGATAAACTGCTTGACCTTCCCAGCTTTAACGATGACCCTATCTCCAGAATCCGGAGCTTCATTGCTGCTTATCGAATCCCAAGAATCTATGCTTTTGACCCGTATACTTTTTAGTCAGATAAAACTGAGACGTATGTACCTGTAACCTGTGCATTTGCAAGTCGGGGGTCAATTTCCCAGCCAATTAATAGGCTCTTTCTTTGAAGGCCAACATTAATGTGGCATCAAGTGAGTTGCAAACTAAATTTCATTGACTACATTAACATTAGCGTTGACATCTAAACACGAATGAATAAAAAAAACCCAAATTCTCCTGAGACCGGCCGATGTGGTCTAATTTTAGGTAAAAGAAGTCACATTTTTTTAACTAAATTTTTGTAAAAAATTCTTACACTTTGATATTCTCAAAATACTCGAATTTATTCTTACGTTTTCTAAATCACTGCTATTAATTTTTATATTAAACAACTTGACATAACTTATAAATGTCAAAGTATGGTATCTATTAAACTAATTCTAAATATTTTTTAAAAAACATAATCATAGAATAATTATAAAAATGAATTAAACTACAATTAATATCTCTCACACCAAATCCTCTGTTCTAAACTTGTTTCATTAAATCTCATCTATATATTTATATGAGGTCCACATAAATATATGAATAAAATTTAATAGAACAAGGTTAAGATACCATGACCGGAAAAGAAAAGAAGACTTGGTCCAATATCTCCTATGTTATTGTTATACCCTTTTGGTAACGTATGCATACAAGGTAACCGATTAAGTAGCTTTGCAGTATACAACAAAACATCAAAAGTCAATCTAGCTGAGTACATCAGGGATCAGATCATGATTAATTATTTGGTTTTCTTGATTCAAAAGGATAAAATTATATAATTTCCAAGACGATTTATTGCAATGGGACATTCTTATTGAATTTTCCATGGGTTGATTCCGTTGGCAGTCAAACTTCAAAAGTAGCCGACTTGTCTCATCAATCAAGCACACCACCAGCTCCTTCTTGCTAATTCTCCTATCCTCTATAAACCACACACTCAGTCACATCTTGATCAATTCAACCCTCTTCTCTACAATGGCGATCAATCTTGGTTGTTTGCTTGTTCTTGCCATATCAGCTTTCTCTTTGTTTTCACCAACTTTAGCTTCCATTGATGAGTGGTGCAACAAGACCCCATATCCTGAACCATGCAACTACTTCATGAAACGAAGTCCCAGACACTACTTTCCCAAGCAGAAGTCTGATTTCCGTAAACTGAGCGTCGAATTGGCCATGCAAAGAGCTCTCATCGCTCATAGTCACAACAAGTGGCTAGGTCAAAAGTGCAGAAACGATAAGGAAAAGGCTGTGTGGGCTGACTGTTTAAAGCTCTACGAGGACACCATTGCTCAGCTCAATCACACTCTAGACACCAAGACGAAATGCACCGAGTTTGACCAGCAAACATGGCTCAGCACAGCCCTCACAAACCTTGAAACCTGTCAAGCAGGGTTCGCAGAGCTTGGAGTCTCAGTTTCTCAGTTGCCCATCATGTCCAACAATGTCTCGAAGCTGATTTGCAATACTTTGGCAATGAACAATGGCGCATCGGTGTTGCCTCAAACTTACAAGGATGGTTTCCCTACTTGGGTCAAAGCAGGTGATAGAAAGCTTCTGCAGTCATCGTCAACCAGGGCAAATCTCGTGGTGGCTCAAGACGGCTCCGGCAATCACCGTACTATAAAAGCCGCACTTGAAGCTGCAGCTAAGAGGAGCGGGACTGCCAGGTTTGTTATTCACATCAAAAGGGGTGTTTACAGAGAAAATGTCGACATTCCTAGCAAATTGAAGAACATTATGTTGGTCGGCGACGGTTTGAGGAACACCATTATCACAGGTAGCCGGAGCGTCGGAGGAGGTTCCACTACTTTCAACTCAGCAACAGTAGGTAAGGAAGTCTATTTCTCTACTCTTGCCTGATCAACTTCTTGTTTGCATCTCATTGCAAATTTGGTAGAATTTGGTACACTTACATACATAATTTGGTAATTTGCAGAGTCAAATATTCTATCTAATTAAGATATTTTTCAATTCATTAGCCATTGAAAAAGATGTCATCCATGTTTTTGCCAAGAAGTTGTTCATAGGTTGAAATTTTCAAATGACATTGTCAAATTCATAATAAATAGGTGGTTCTTCTTCATAATGATAAAGATTAAGACAACGTTGATCTCTGCTTTTCCAACTTCCAAGTCTTTGTGTATTAGGTCAGTTATACAGGTAATTTAAAAGCTCTGGGAGTCTTGATCGAGACAGGAACTAGCGAAAACATTTAAACCTTAGTCGACCACGACATAGTCAAACATTGTTTATTCATTTACACTATATTTCTAGAATGTTTGAATCACTCATATGATTATTTGTTAAGCTCAAAAATAATCCCGACTAACTAACGAATTGCAGCGGTAACCGGAGAAGGATTCATTGCTAGAGGCATCACATTCCGGAACACTGCAGGTCCACAAAACCACCAAGCCGTAGCCCTCCGTTCAAGCTCCGATTTCTCAGTATTTTACCTCTGCGCCTTCGAAGGTTACCAGGACACGTTGTACGTACACTCACAGAGACAATTCTACAAAGAATGTTACATCTACGGTACAGTAGACTTCATTTTTGGTAACGCAGCTGCGGTTCTCCAAAACTGCATGATATACGCAAGGAGACCAATGGCTAAACAAAAGATTGCGGTGACCGCACAAGGCAGGACTGACCCAAATCAGAACACGGGGATTATCATCCATAACTCACGTGTCATGGCTGCTTCTGACCTCACACCAGTACAAAACTCATTCAAAACCTACCTGGGTCGGCCATGGAAGCAGTACTCGAGGACTGTTTTCATGAAAACTTATCTGGGTTCCCTCGTAGACCCTGCAGGGTGGCTAGAATGGGACGGTAGTTTCGCTCTCAACACTTTGTACTATGGTGAATACAGGAACATAGGTCCTGGAGCTTCGACTAGTAGGAGAGTGAAGTGGCGTGGTTACAGGGTTATTACAAGCGCGACCGAAGCGTCCAGGTTCACAGTTACGAACTTCATAGCTGGTCGGTCGTGGCTACCAGCCACCAGTGTCCCTTTCACTTCCGGCCTCTGATCGACGTCGTTTAGGAAGATTTTCGAATCAATTTGTTTGTTCTTTCCACAGTTCGACACATTTAATTGTATCACTAGCAAATAATTCTTTGGAATATTTAATAATAATAGAAAGAGGAAAAACATGGATAATTTCCGATTTCATTGTCCTCTTACGACCACATCAAATATTTTTTTTCAGTCATTCTGTTTCACTTTTGTTTTAGTATATCTTATTCATATATTTAAATGAGGCCTATATAAATGTACGAATGAGATTTAATAAATTATAATAAGAATATCATAACTGGAACATAAAATTTGATCTCCTAGAGAGTTTTAAAATTAGGACTATTTGTTTTTACTTTTAAATTTAGTAAAAATTTTGTTTAATATATTTATTTCTATTTTTATTCTTATTTTGGTTTGTTCTGGTTTTCAAATTTTATGAAAATTACCTAAAAATAGGTTTTTATTTTCTATTTCTATTT
>JAOQML010000195.1:24145956-24161774 GCA_027568935.1 Erythroxylum urbanii | reverse complement strand
TTGATATTAAGTGTGACGCTGTCGATTTTTTTAACACACCAACCTCACAGAGCATAATCCCGAACGTATATCGACGATAGTCGAGAACATACTCTACAAGGATGGCATGTTAAGACAATTAGAACTACTCATTACAAATTTTTCTAGACATCACACACATTTTTAAACAAACCAGTAATCATTTTGACCCGTTTCATTTGTGAACATATCTTAAGCAAATCAATATTTAATTTAAACCATTTCATCTACAAAACATGTCCAGCCAGAAAAGTCATGACATTCCATAATTCACAAATTCATTGTACAAGAATTTGCAGAATACAATTCAAATACAAAAGTCATTGAAGACATATGCAGATGCGAACTGATCCCGACTACTAACTCCTGCCCGATTGCAATGACTATACTCCAATTAGTTTAACTGGATATCTCCTTAACCTGAAAGACAATGTTGCAATTTTGTAAGTTTTGCGAACTCAATGAGTGAACCATCCTCGATGCGCTCATTTAAACATGGAATAGTTCACAATTCACATTCAATTCACAGATAAATCATATCATGTATCAAGCATCACTTCACAATTCATAATCCTTCAACAACAACCATTTTGTACACTGTTTACATTTCTATTTTAAAACAGTGCAAACAGTTCACTTCAATCAATCATATAACACCATATCAATTTATATATGCATTTTCTCATGAGACTCACTTTCATTGTTAATTGTTGTAACCAAGTACCTTTTTAATTGTCCTGTATCTATTGCAGATACCGGACTCATTGATAACTGTCCCCTATCTGTTGGGGATACCGAGCTCATTTTACATAGTGAGCCTGTGACTCTTATATACGTTTCTGAGCTTTAAGCTCTTTTTCACTGGCTACTCTAGTTACAACTGCCTTTATCTGATCATGCATATCATGTAATGGAATGCATCAAATCACATATATGCAATCAATCACTTTCTTTCGGTATACACTTTCACTTTTCACATTTTCATCGGACGTAAGTCCGACATTCAACATGTTTATTGAGAACAGTTATTTCTTTCTCATTTGCATTCAATGAAACACTTCCAACACATTCACAATTATCAAACTCCTCGGACTGTTGTTGTCTGAAATTATTAGTCATATCAATTTCAATTCAATAATTGCAATTTAAACAAGAGCAAATCAATCCTAATGAGAAACATATAGGTTACTCACAGTATGCTCCATATTAGTCATTGCCTTTATAATCCGGAAACGTCTAGACGATGATGTTCAATCATGTGTCTCTATCTTCAAGCAATACACATATTGTACATACATTACTAATTTGATCAATCACATAAGTATCAATCATACACATATGTATATGTGTTATGTACAATGCATGCTTAAATGACTATTTCCGGGTATGTATCTTTAAAACACTAATCTTAATCATTCTATCTTCTGACTTGAATATAACTAGTTTACACTTAGGCTAACACCTTCAGTATACTTTATTACTCTCATTCCATATTTCATATGCTCATCAATCACATAGTCTCCACATCGTTTTTCTAGCATTTTAATGATCACATAATTTAACCTTACTTAATACACCTTACCCTCTTTCTTTCGATCTCATTTACTTTCCTAAGAATACTTTCATTCATATAACACTTATAAATTTCCAGATTTAGATACATGATATCATCAACTCATTCATATGTTACTACATCAATTATCAACTTAACATATCAAGCTCTTTATCAACAAATCAAGCATCAAACTAGTTCACTTCAATCCTCAGTCTAATCTAAATGTATCATAGGAAAGTATTTTATCATGAGTTGATTCAACATTGCATAAAACTAAAGTCACCATTCTTAGACCTTGCCTACGATCATGGGTTGTCTCCCCACGATCGTGACAGAAGCCAATGCATCTATCCACGATCGAGGGATGGGTACCACGATCATGGCCTACCCTTTTTCTTGCACTTTTTCTAGATTTTATTACTATCATATGAACTCAAAACATTTTATATATAGTCCATCATTTCTACTTCATTTTCTCTCCATTCTCATCTCCATTTCAACTAAAAAAGATTCATCAAATAAATCACACATTATTATTCATCAATTATAGAAAACACAGCATAAACACATTCATTTCATCATCCACGTGACAACACTCTTCAACCACCATTTTCATTATCAATCTATGCCAAAATCATCACCATACACGTTGCTATTCAAACAAACCATAAAGAACAATGTTTAACTTACTTGTTTAACTCAAACTCTTCTCAAATCATCATATAACCCTAGCTCCTCCACTTACACGATTATCACCTTGTAAAGAGAAAAAGGTTGGGCTTTCATTAACATGAAAAAGATGATAAAGTGTGGAAGTGGTAAGGTGCAGGATGATACAAAGCTCAACGTTGATGGTTGGGTTATGAGAGCATCGTGTATAAGAGAAGAAGAGATGAAGAAGATGAGAGTATTTCGTGAGAGTGAAAGACAATGGAGAGATAAGGATGGTCTTTCAATAAATGTAAATAATTGTGGGTTATAACATGGAGGTTAAAATGTCACGATACTCACCACTTAATAACCAAAATACTCTTTTATTGTAACGGTACCCCACATCATTTAATAACTAGGCTATTTGTCTCTAAATTTCTAAACCAAATGCCCCTCAATTTTCTCTGCCACTTGTCAATAAATCCTAATGCCATTTGTCAATTATTTCTGTTGTCATTTGTCAATTATTTATGTTGCCATTTGTCAATTATTTTTATTGCTATTTATCAATTGTCTCGCTACTTGACATTTTTCTTAATCCACAAATACACATTAATTCATAAATCTCTCAATCGTACCAATTGATTCAAAAGTTACTAATTATGATCCATTAATTCTTGTCATCGGTAAACCAAAATACAAGACATTGGAAATACTCGTTCGTATCACATTCATTATTCTCAGTCATTTATCACATTTATCTTAGTTTAATACCCCGGAATAGGTCAATTGAGTACAATTTGTCTATTCCATAATTAATGTGTGTATGCTAATATTGTGCATTTGAACATGATTATGAAATCATATACTAGTTGTACCAATTTCGTTCTATATGTTACCACTCATATGACCCATTAGTCTAACTCTTTAAATCTCTCAACAATTTGAGAGATAGGATGCTACAATTTTCCCCCTCTGTGAGACTTTTCGTCTTCGAAATTCTTAACTAATTTTATAGATGGGTTAATGTAGTCTCATATTTTTTCTCAGTCTCCCAATTGATAGCTATTCTCAAATGATTTCCTCCATTCATTCGATTTCCTCTGATTTCTTATCAACTTATCCTAATATCTGACCATTTTTACTGATTTCTTCATATAATTCACATCATGTACAAATCTAATTTTCATGAGCTGGTAATACATACATCAAATCTAACTTATATCTCCTAACATATTAGCAATGAATATAGTATGGACCTAAGTTCTTCTCGCAATAGCAATAGCGTTATCTCAAATTTAAGAATCCAATAACATAGTTGGATACTTTCCAATAGACAAAACATATACACTCTCTATAGAATGTTTAGTTTCTTGTGCCTGAGTCTCATATCTATCCGACTCCAATATTTATTCTTAGTTCGTTCAATATTCATTCTTTCCTAGAAGTGGAACATTTAGTCTACTTGATGCAATTCGATGAAAGCCTTCCTCAAGAGAAGATTTCTCTCTGCAATCATATATACTGTTCATGTAATCCTTATCAATCAACTACGTTCATCATTGTATTTCAGCAATATTATCTCAATAAGATCAATTTCTATCATATCTTAGATGATCAAGATGTTCTATATATTAAGCTCAATTAAGTAGTAGGCATGTTCATCTACTTTTATGCTTTAGTACGTACCATCAAGATCATTACATCTTATTCAAAGATTTATTTTTGAGAATTCACCAATTAATATCTTAGACTAATGATACTTTGTTTCAATTGTTTCTGGATAACATTCAAATATTCTCTGACTATACAAAAGTTACTTCTCTATAGTAGTTACCATTTTAATATAACCACCTAATCCCATGCTTCCACTGCGCTACTCTGATTCATCTCATAATTTTAACTATGGGAATTATGACTTAAGAGCATTTAATATGTCATAAATCACTTCCTATACCATCTCCAAGCATATAATACATATGTGCTTAATAACATCATTTGTCAAGGTAATCACATTATTGGATGGGCACTCACAATAACCAATCAACTTAACCTTGAGGACTTCTACATATCTCGTTATCATTTATTTCATCTCTTAGTTGGATATTCAGATTCAGATTTTGTTGGGTGTGTTGATAGTCAGAAGTCAACATTTGGCTATTTGTTCCTATTAGCTGAAGGAGCAATCTCATGGAAAAGTGTCAAACAGTCTGTTATTGCTTCATCCACTATGGAATCAGAATTTGTAGCTTGTTATGAGGCTACTACAAATTCATGCACTATGACTGTGAAACTTTATTTCAAGGCTTGGGATTGTTGACATAGTAAGCAAGTCGCTGAAAATTTATTGTGATAATTCTGCAATAGTTTTCTTCTCTAAAAACGACAAATACTCTAGAGGCGCAAAACCCATGGAATTAAAATATTTTGTTATTAAAGAAGAGATTCAGAAACAAAGAGTGCATATAGAACGTATTAGGACGAATCTCATGGTAGTAGATCTTCTAACTAAAGGTTTACAATCAAAGTCATTTAAAGAACATGTGCTTAGGATGGGTCTTGGATATATTGATTATTGATAATAATGTTTGATGATGATGTTTTAACACTCTTGAGCTTAATAATAATATGTTTCTAAATTTTATATTTCTTATTCATTATTTTTATGTATACATGATTGTTTCAATAAGAAATTTGTATGTATGTTCATAACAAGTATATAGACTGTATGTTGTTTATATACAACTTATGGACCTAAACATAATAAGTTCTTAATGTAGTGGTATATGGAAGGGAGTATACGACTATACTGTGTATGACTATCATAACCCACATTATGTGATTTGTTATGTTGAGGTGCTTATGGTATTGACAGTTTATAATATTTAATTCTTGCTAGTCTTATGTTATACTATTAAATGTAATAGTATATGGAAAAATTCAGCAAGTGGGAGAATGTATGAAATATGACTTGATGTTGTGGCTTAGATTTTCTATAAGCCCATATTAAACTTAGATTAGGGTTTTCTTAGTTTAATAGTATATTAAATCTTAACCGTTAATTTAGTACTTGCTCGATGTACAAGATTTAATGTCAATAAAGAAGTTTATATAAACTAGTCCTCTCTCTACCCCTAATTAAGTATAGACAAAAACAAATACAAAACTTGGCTATTTGTGTATTGAGTTATCCATCAAGCTATCGTACAGAAAAAAAGATTAAGAGAGAGAAACTAGTTTATAATTAGTAAAAGTTTTCTTCTTTACATCATGACAAATTCCACTTAAGGTAAGTGATTTATTTGCTTCATCTATGTGGTTATTATTATATTTAAGATCTATATGGTCATGATTCATGTATGATTTATGTCTTTGATGTTTAATAATAAAAAATAGATAAACTTACATACGCATCATTCATGATGTTGCCAGTAAGGAGATGACTAAAGCGAACAAAATTTCTTTGCGAGGAAGAGCTTTGTTGAGCCGACAACCATTTTCATGGTGGCATGGCAAACTAGATAGGCCATGAGGCCTGATCTTAGCTCCTACTTTAAATAAATTAGCTATATATCCAAAATTGACCCCAATTCTGAGGTGAGGCAATTTGGTGGAGATTACTTCACCATTTTATGATATTACTGAAAAAATCAAAATCAAACATTTAACATGAATAAATAAAAAATAGCTAACAAAATATAATTAAAATTGGGTAGGTTAAGACAAAAATGATATTGCTTTATTAATTTCAAAAAATTTAGTACACAATATTGAAAAATCCCATGAAAAACTCTAACTACTTTATTAATTCTAAAAAATTCAATTTACACTAATGAAATTTTGATTTATCAAAGCTTTCTATTTTCATGCAAGCACACACAATCCAACGTTTATATTAAAATCAACTTCAAAAGTTTAAATATGTAAAAGGTGTTTTTTATGAATGAATACCTACTTTTTTCCGTATTAAACGAAGTACATGAAAACTGTCTCTTATAATCAAAGGGTTTAACTATTTGCTGATCAATTTTAATAGAAAATGCTTAAATGAAGGATTATATTATTTTCAAGAAGCAATAAAAGAGGAAGATATATAATTTAACCAAATTATATATTTTTAAATAATTTTTAATATCTCTTTTAAAGCAAGCGTCACTTTTAAAATTGTATAACTTAGTCAGAACAAGCGTCACTTTTAAAATTGTATAGCTTAGCCAGAACATGATTGATAACCAACAAGTCATTAATTGTTTGATCATGATATTACTTTTTTCCCTACAACCAATCGTTGTGGTTGTAGTTTAGTAACAATTATATAAAGACATTCTTTATTTTGTACATGTTTAGATATATATGATAAAGTCCATTAGATAATTATACATTGCAAATGAAATTATAATGAGATTACAAATATGAGATTCATATTGCATTTATGTATTATCCCTAATGTTCCTAGTCATTATTCTATTAAGATTGAATATTAATAGAATCTAAAAAGACTAGAACACATTATGTTTTTCCTTATGAATTAAGTAGTTGATCTCATAGGCTAAGTATGGAGATACTTAAAAAAAGTGTGTTGGTGCTTAATAGAAAACAAGTTCACTAAACAGATCCGATATGAGAAATCAATTTGGAACATTACTTGTATGTCTATGGAATTCTTATTGTGATGATCGTATAAGTGATCCTTTGACTTAAGATCTCCAAAGTTATCTTATATTGGAATTGCTATGTTTTGATACTACTTATAACCTATTTAATCATAGGTCGATTAATTGTTAGTCATTAGATGTAGCATGAACTATATAGAGGTAGTTGTGTGATCAAGATATGATTCATCACTCTAAAGTAATTGGGGAGAATGTTTCTTTGTTCTCGATTAGTATTGATTTGAAAAAATCCTTGACCAAGGTAGAATAACATTGGAAATACCATTAATTGAATCGATAGCTAATAACAAAGAACTAATATGATTGGACTAAAAATAAAGTAGACATTAATTTCATGCTCTATGTTTAATTGGAATATTGTATAATGAAATGATTGAATTATAGGAAAAAATCATGTACAGAAAGGTTAGTCAAAACTACTTTGACGTTTCTAAATATTTAGGTGGTTATGACGTGTTGTTAGATGTCAATCTTGGTACGTGATTATAAATTGTTTAATTGGAGAATTAAAGATAAATTAAAAAGAGTTTTAATTTATCTAATTCTAATTCTAATTCTAATTATGAATTATAATTATAATTTATAATCATTGCTAACATATTTGAAACCTAATGGATCTCACATAAAGAATAAGTTGAAGAGAGCAAAGATATTTTAATCAAGTTTAACTTGATTGTAAAGTTTGAGAAACCTTATGATTAAATATAAGATATTTAATAAATAAGAATCAAGATGAGAAATTGGATCTTATTTGGACATAATTGGTATTTAATTAGAATAATTTGTAATTCTAATTAAAGTTTAATTAAAATTAGAACTTAATTTCAATTAAATTATTAAAATATCCAAAAATTATTATAAATAGGCTTAAGCTCTAAGGAGCACTTCTTACTTAACCCTCTTTGTAAGTGTTACAAAGTTCTCTCAACCTATTCTGTGAATACCGTTAGAGGTCAGATATTTGTGTGGCTGCGGTGGTTAGGAATGTCGATTTCATAAACGATTCAAGGGATATGACAAGAACAAGATCAAATTTCGCAATAAGGTACGAATTTAAATTCACACTTTATTTTGATTTATGTGTCAATCATTTTATATAATTAAATTGATTTTAATTTTTGAAAACCAATTTGGTAAAAATTTTTGTAATTATTCCATTGTATTGAAGATCTTATCTCAATTTGATTTCTCAATAGTGATATTCGAGTCAGATCTAATTCCATAATTTAATTAAATTTGCTTGATTGTTATTTATCGGACTAAATAAAAGTAAATTAAGGCTTAAATAACTTGTATGTACTATAGAATTCGTGGTTCTGAAAATTGTTTTATCGAATCACAAAACATACCGTATGCTCCTTGTTATAGTTCTAGAAACTCTAAAATCAGAATGCATGTCTCTTTTGATTTTGGAAATTTATTTGCCTATGTGTTAATTACCTGTGTCTGTTTATGTTCTAGAGTGGATGTATATGCGTCTGCGTTTCTCTGTTTTATATAATGTTGGAATAAGCTGTCAAGGAGATTTGCTTCCTTAATAGACTCCTTGATTGGAATGATTGATTTGTTTCCAAAAATAAGTTGACTACCCTAATGGGTATATATATATGTACTTTGTAACTAGAAAAAATACTAAAAAAAGAAAACCTTTGTGGACGTAGGCAAAAAGGGAGATGCCGAACCACGTTAACTCTGTCTTTTTTTTCCTCTTGTTTTTCTTCTACCTTTGATTGATGTTTGACATAGTATCAGAGTGGAAGTTCTAGGACCTAGTTTTGTGAGAGAAAAACACTTGAGGGAAGATGAGTGATCAAACCACTTCTACTGTTAGTTCATCTAATGACCCAACTCTTACAGATCTGACAAAGAGTCTTTCTCAAGTTTTGGGCCAGGTCTCGTCATCTGTAGGACAATCAGAGACGTTGACCGCACCGATTGGCGTACGACTAGATGACAATAACTATAGATTATGGTCTCAGATCATCGAGATGTACATTGCTGGGAAGGATAAACTCGGGTACATTAATGGAGATTTTCCACCACCGCAAGAATCCGATCTAACCTTCAGGAGATGGAGGACTAAGAATGTTATCATTAAAGGTTAGTTAATTAACTCTATGGAATCAAAATTGATTGGAAATTATATTAGATATCCTACTGCAAAGGCTGTGTGGGATGCAATTGCTATTACATATTTCGATCGGTCAGATACCTCTCAAGTTTATGACTTAAGACGAAAAGTGATGAGATTGAAACAAAGTGGGGGTTCCATTGAGGCCTATTATAATAGTCTGCAAGGGCTTTGGAGAGAGATAGATTTTCGAAGACCAAACCCAATGCAATGCAATGTAGATATACAAAAATATAATTCTATGTTGCAGGAGGATCGTGTCTACACTTTTTTGGATGGCTTAAATGATAGATTGGATAAAATACATGGAGATGTTCTCCAAATGCAACCTTTTCCCACTGTTGAACAGGCTTATGCCATGGTGAGAAGGGAAGAATTGCGACAAACATTGATGTTAACCAAGAATGATGAGATTGGTTTGAGTGGAGCAACTATGGTGACTAAGGGAAAGCCACGGTCTCAAACAACTAGTATACCACAGTTGGGAAAGAAGCTTGAGACCCAACAAGAGAATAAAGGACTAGGAACATGCACGCATTGTGGAGGGGGGAAACACACAAACGAGACATGCTTTAAATTGCATGGCTATCCTGATTGGTGGCATGAATTACAGGCAAAGAAGAAGCGAGGAAGTGGAGCTGCCTTGACTAGTACTGGAATGGAGACCCAAGCTGGACCTGATCGGACAAGACAAGATAAGGGTAATTCTACCACTGAACTCACTCTTGTTCCCTTACGAGAAACAAAAGCATTGGCAAACAACGCAGTGGCAACAGGAGATTCAGGTAATAATTTATAGATAATTGATTCAGGTGCAACTGATCATATGACGTATAACCCATTGGATTTTATGGAATATTCAATCTCTAAAAGGAGTGATGTGACTAATGCTAATGGTGAAAAGCATCCAGTTGTAGGATTAGACAAAGTAAAACTTTCTGGTGGTACGGCTTTACCTAATACTTTTCTTGTGCCTGCCTTAAAAAATAAACTTCTATCCATCAGTCAAGCTGCAGAGGAGTTAAATTGTTGCCTTCTAATTGACCCTAAGTTTTGTCTATTTTAGGATATCCAAACCAAGGAGATTATTGGTCGTAGTACTAAGAGGGATGGGCTCTATGATATGGATGATGTTAGTACGGGTCGAGCGAATAGTATAGCGAGCACAAAGAATAAAATGGATCAAGTGCATTTGTGGCATCAAAGACTTGGACATCCTTCGGTCACTTATATGAGTAGAATGCTTCCTAAATTTTTTCATGGAGTAGGTGGTTTGGAATTCAAATGTGAGGCATATATTGTTTCAAAATGTCATTATGTTCCTTTTCCTCCCAAGATAAGACGATGTGAAACTCCTTTTACTTTGATACATTCAGATGTTTAGGGACCAGATCCTATTACTATTACATCTGGCATTTCTCAGTTTGTTTTATTCATTGATGACTGCATAATAATGACATGGGTTTATTTGATGAAACATAAAAGTGAAGTTTTTGGAATACTTGAGTCTTTTCATAAGATGATTAAAACCCAGTTTTCTGCAAAAGGACAGATTATTTGTTCTGATAATGGTAGGGAGTATGACAATGGTGAATTTCAAAGATATTGTCAAGAGCATAGTCTTATCCACCAACCCTCGTGCACTCAAACACCCCAGCAAAACGGTATTGCTGAAAGGAAGAACAGTCACATCCTTAAGACTGCTCGAGCACTATTAACTAGTGCAAATGCACCTAAGAGGTTTTAGACGGATGTAGTCATCACAACAGTGTACTTGTTGAATCGAATGCCATCAAGGGTGTTGAATTTCAGAACTCCTATACAAGAGCTAAGAACTCACGTTTCTATCGCTTTAGTATTAATGCTTCCTCTAAAGATATTCAGATGCACAGCCTACGTACATATGCATCGAAACCAAAGATCAAAACTTGATCTTTGTGCTATTCAGTGTATATTCATTGGTTATGGACCTTACACAAAGAGATATAAATGTTATGATCCCATTATAAGGAGACTTTATGTCAATTTAGATGTTACATTTGTTGATACTAAAATGTTTTATGCTGTAGATTCCCATTCCACTCTTCAAGGGAAGCACGAAGCACATAAAGAGCAGAGCTGGGAAAGTTGGCATATTTTTTATGCGACTGTCGTCTATAATAGTAACACAAATGAAGTTAGGGAAAGGAATGCAGAGGTAGTTGAAGATGAAGGGGCTTTCAAAAAAGGGATTGACAATAATGATAGTCACAGTAGGGATAATGATACCAAAGAAAGTGCACCCGAAACTGAAACTACAGATGGAAGTAACCAAGGAATTGATTCAGTTGGAATAGAACCTGGGGAAGATGAATCGGAAAAATATCAACTTCCTCCAAGATAAAACTGAGGAAAGCCTCTAATGAGATACTCTCCAGATAAAAGTAGAAGGAAATCCAGATACCCTGTCTCGAATTATGTTAGTACGAGTCAACTTTCTACAAAGATGGTAAATTTTGTTTATACTCTATCATCAAAATATATTCCCACTACAGTTAGAGAGGCTCTTAATGACACGAAATGGGCAAGGGCTATAAATGAGGAGATGATGGCATTGGAGAAAAATCATAACTGGAAGTTGGTTGGTTTGCCAGAAGGAAAGAAAACTGTGGGATATAAATGGGTGTTCACCATTAAATATAAGGCAGATGGGACTATTGATCGGTATAAGGCGAGGCTTGTAGCAAAAGGGTATACTTAATCATATGGGATTGATTATCAAGAAACATTCTCACCTGTCACCAAGTTGAATACTATACGTGTTTTGTTATCTTTGGCTGTTAATCTTAATTGGCCATTATATCAGTTTGATTTGAAAAATGCATTCCTGCATAAAGATTTGGAAGAAGAAGTTTACATGGATATCCCACTAGGCTTTGAAGCAACCCATCCTGGAACGATGTTTAGATTAACGAAAGCTCTTTACAGGTTAAAACAATAGAGCATAGTTCAGTCGGTTCAGTTCAACCATGAAGAAGCTTGGATTTAGGCAAAGCAATTTTGATCATACGTTGTTCATAAAACATAAGGCAAAGATGGTGACTGTGTTAATTATCTATGTGGATGATACAATCATTACTGGTGATGATAAGGAGGAGATCTTCAAGTTACAAACCCAGCTGGCACAAGAATTTGAAATGAAAAATCTTGGAGGTCTAAAGTATTTCCTAGGGATTGAAGTTGGAAAGTCAAACCGAGGTATTTTCCTAACTCAAAGAAAATATGTGCTTGATTTACTAGCTAAAATGGGGATGCTTGATTGTAAACCAGTGGATACTTCAATTATTTAGAATCATGGGTTGGGAAGTAAACCGGACTAAGTGGCAGCTAATAAGGAAAGGTACCAGTGATTGGTAGGGAAGTTAATCTACTTGTTACACACCCGACCAGATATGGCCTATGCTGTAAGTCTGGTAAGCCAATTTATGCATAATCCAAGTGAAGAACACATGGATGAAGTATATAGGATTATAAGGTATTTGAAAGGGTCGCCTGGCCGGGGTCTAATGTTTCAAAAGCATGGACACCTAAACATTCATGGATACACAGATGCAGATTGGGCAGAGAGTGTTAGCGATCAGAAATCAACTTCTGGTTACTTTACCTTTGTGGGAGGAAACTTAGTTACTTGGAGGAGTAAGAAACAAAAAGTAGTTGCTTTATCTAGTGCTGAAGCTAAATTCAGAGGGATCACTAAAGGTTTATGCGAATTACTTTAGCTAAGGAAGCTCATGGAAGAATTAGGATATGGAAATGAAAGGGAGATAGAATTGTTCTGCAATAACAAAGATGCAGTAAAAATTGTCAAGAATTCAGTTCAGCACGATAGAACAAAACATGTTGAGGTTGACAGACATTTTATTAAGGATAAACTCGAAACCAAGGTAATCCAACTCCCTTATGTTCGATCTGAAGATCAGTTAGCAGATATGCTCACAAAGGTGGTGTCAGGGAAGTTTTTCCACGGCTCATTAGACAAGTTGGGCATGAGGGACATCTATGCATCCACTTGAGGGGGAGTGTTGGAATGAGTTGTCAAGGAGATTTGCTTCCTTAATAGGTTCCTCGATTGGAATGATTGATTTGTTTCCAAAAATAAGTTGACTACCCTAATGGGTATATATATATGTACTTTGTAACTAGAAAAAATACTGAAAAAAGAAAAACTTCGTGGACGTAGGCAAAAAGGGAGATGCCGAACGACATTAACTTTGTCTTATTTTTTCCTCTTGTTTGTCTTCTACCTTTGATTGATGTTTGACATATAGTTCTGGGAACTCTAAAATCAGAATGCATGTCTCTTTTGATTTTGGAAATTTATTTACCTATGTGTTAATTACCTGTGTCTGTTTATGTTCTGGAGTGGATGTATATGTGTCTACGTTTCTCTATTTTGTGTAATACTGCCTATATCTGCTGCCTACGTTCATATTGAATATTTGGCTGCTGCTTGGTTTAAAAACGAATCAGTATGCATACTGGGACATAACCAACGACGGTAATGGTTAAAACCAGTTAAGAACCATTGGCGTCGCCGCTGGAACAGTAGCGAGCGACTGGTGGAAGCAAGCGATGGTACAAAAGGGGAGCAACAGGTGTTACGTATAAAAATACTATAGCTGTTACACAACTAGTATAAAAAGTTGTAACCGTTTCTCTCACAATGGATATGGATTAGCTGATGTGTGTGTGTCTCTCTCTCTCTCTAGTTCTCTACTCTTCTCTCTTCTTTCTGGACTCTTCTCTTCCTTCTTCTCTCCTTCTCTCCTTCTTTCTTTCTATTTCTCATTTTTCTTATCAACAAATGGTATCAGAGCAGTCGATTCTACGTAGAATTGAAGAAAACATGAAAAGCTTGATAGAAGCACAAATCAGACGTCAGAAAATGTTTCTGGAATTTCAAATTAGGAATGAGAAAATATTTCGGGAAGCTCTAAACAAAACAGAAAAATTGGAGAACAACCTGCGGCAGCTTAAAACTGTGGAGACACAATTTTTGAAGCGACAAGGAGTGAAAGTGGAAGCTCCTATTGCAGTTACTCCGAAACTCACGATTCAAAACGAGCAACCCATGTAAGAGAAGGACTATATAACGTCTTTGACCGTAGAGTCCTCTTATGAATAACAAAGACGTCGCCTCTGATGGTTCCTTAATCATTCCCTCTCCCAGCGAGCTTGGTAAGATCGAGATGTACCCTCCGACTTTCTACGCTGCTTGTTCGACCGATGGTTTTCTCAGCTGTGGTCTAACTCACATGACAGTTACTCCTCTTCATTTCGTTAAGAATAACATGCAAATTGACTCTACAAAGTATAGAAACATTTCATCTAGTTTTAGAATTCTATTAAATGGGCAGATTGTGAGCTTTGTTGGAGCAATTGCTAGTGATGCTGTGAAGAAGATGGGTATTGAAAAGAAAATAAGATTATTTATTTTTTGTCCATTCCGTAAGCCTCCGTAACCTTGAGGACAAGGTTTTCTAAAGAAGAAAAGATTGTTACCTGTAAAAATACTATAGCTGTTACACAACTAGTATAAAAAGTTGTAATTGTTTCTCTCGCAATAGATATGGATTAGATTAGCTGATGTGTGTGTATCTCTCTCTCTCTGTATCTCTCTGCTCTTCTCTCTTCTTTTCTGGACTCTTCTCTTCCTCTTTCTCTCCTTCCTTCTTCTGTTCTTCATTTTTCTTATCAACAACGAGAAAGGTGTTTTTCTTCTATTGAAGAAAGCTCTTCGTTGAGCACACCTGTTCGATCAAAAATTGGGTTTTTTAATTGATCAAAGACTTGACGAGGAAAGGGGCTTTGTTCTTTTCAGTGACGAGGAATTCCAATGGAAGGAAATGGCTGGAGCACCATTAGAAGTCTCTATAAGCTTCGCAACTGCCCATTTTGGGTATTGTTCTGGTCTCTCTTGCATCTTTCTTTCACTACGAGGTTTTAGATTTTCTTTTCTTTTTTTGATCTCTGTGTTCTTTTGACCTTCTTTTCTTATAATTTCATAAATCTGCTTTAGTTTGGGCAAGGAGGAGAATGCTTTCTGTATCATTTACACCTCTCATCCGAGAAGACTTGTTTTCGATCTCTTCTCTGGGTGTCAACAGCAGAGATTCTCTAGGCGTCCTTGATTACTCTGTTGTTTCTCTAATTTCTTCCGAGTCCTTTAGTTTTGAAGTGTTACTGTTGTGATTAAATTGTTTACTCAATTCTGCGTCAAAAAAGATGCATTATCTAAGCCATTAGAAAGTATTCTTCATTTTCCATTTCTCTCAAATACTAGTGCCAACGGTTTCCTAACTCTGATTGTTGTAACAGCTCCGAAGTGTTTTGGATATGAGGTATACAAGTTTCCTGTTCGATATGAATGTCCGCATATCTTATTTGCGGGAATTCCCACCTTCTGTGCCAATTCTTGTGCTTCAGCCTCGCGCTTAATGACATGATCAAAGCAAATGTACCTTCCTGATGTGGTTTTGTTCATTGCCTCAAAAACATATGCATGTGCCTCTGCAAGTTTTGAAACATCAACTGTTGCCAATAGTCCATTGGCAAACATTTCTTGAGCTCCTGAATTTCATTCACAAGTTAGCTTTCTATGTGGATGATTCATCAACAATGCCACTAATGTTCAGAAAATGGAACCGTTACCTTTCAGATAAGCAATTGTGGCTGTTGGGTTTCTGTTTAGGAATTCAGGACCTGTGATAAGACCTGAACAGATGGTGGCTAATTTTAATCCATTATCCCC
>JAOQML010000195.1:24111142-24127079 GCA_027568935.1 Erythroxylum urbanii | reverse complement strand
AAACTAGATTATGAAAAAAACCGAAAACAAAAACTACTTTTTGTGATTTTCATAAATTTTGAAAACTGGAAGAAACCAAACCCAAAAATAAAAACTTAAAACTCAAACAAACATATTGTTTCACTAAATTTGAAAAAAAACAAAAAACAAAAAATAGAATAAAAACAATATGAAAATTATCAACTTAAATAAGTGTAAAGTTGCATGTTTTGACAGAGATATATTCATTCGGCGAAATAGGCATCATAATAATTAACTTGTTCTAAGTTAAATGGAAAGACAAATTGTGTAAGATGAGTTAATTTGTCCCCTTTGAGAACAACAACACTATCATAATTGTTCAGAGGAGTTCAAAAAAGGCATTATGAACAAGTTATGGATGTGATGTAAAGAGTTAGTTTTAATATCGTATCAGTCAAATAATAGCATAAAAAATATTTTGAGATAATTTTTCAATCCACATTAGTGATTTCGGTTGAAATTGTACCTCTCGACTGCCCCTCCGCATTGTACAAGTATGAACCCAAAATTTCTAATTCTGTTATTGCCTCTTTACCGTCGTCAGTTTCCTTGTCACCAATTTTCTTGCCAATATTGAGTTTGTTGTTATCTATGTCTATTTCCTATTGCATATATTTTTTTCATCCATATTCATTCTCTATTTATGGCTGTTCGACTCCTTCTATCATGATTTCTTCATCATTCATAAACTCTAGTATTCCACATTTTGTAGTAAAAATGATGTCTCCTATTATTATTTTTATGTTTACTCCTTCAACTTTGCAAGTTTATATGGCTTTCTTAGCCTCATATTTATGTGGATCTGTAAGACCAACAATCTTAGCAAACTCAAACTATCTTCTTATAGCTTTTGTTATGCTGCATTATTAGTTTAGTTCTTTAAGTCATTTTAAGTAATTTTCTTGTGAGCAATGTTGAGCATCAAAGGCTACTAGCTATCATACCTTCTATTATTTTTCCTATTTTACTTCTTCCATCTTTGAAACTATCCATTAGATAGAATTTGGTTTAAAAAGTAGAATGATATATTGAGTAACTATTTTATAATTTTATAAAATTAAAATTATATTTTATAATTTAAAAATATCTAAAATAATGCTTAACATTGATTGATATCGATATTGTATCATATTAGAAACAAAGTCGATACCAAATCTAGTACGAAACATTGATATGATGGCCCTTATTGTAAACAAAGATTAAAGAAGCAAAAGTACCTTTTATTTGTAAGAATTTGTCTCATCCTACAAAATGAGTCTAGTCATAAGCCATCAACCTGTTAAGCACCTAACTTGGCAATAACTAACATGTCAATAAAGGAAGCACTATCACAAAAATCTTAACCAACAATTTGCTTCAACAAAACATTATAGTTGGATATGAGGTACAATGGCAGGAAAAAATACTTCAACAATTAGATGAAACATAATCCTTATGAATATTATAGTGCATTCATGGAAAATAAAATGATATAATTGTTAGTTTATACGCTTGTAATCAATATGTTGGTTGCAATTTTATGTATGACATTATTATTTTAATTAATAAAGGCATTTTTATCTTTATCTATTTTGTTAATTATGATTGATGTTTAATACTAAAAGTAAAATTCTTGGAATAATTAGTATACAATTAAAATTATGATGAGATCATAATTCTAAGATTCAATTTGAATTTATGTATTATTCTTAAATTGTTTCTATTTATAGTTTAATCAAGATGGGATAGTGATGGAATGATAAAATTAACATAGGTTATGTTTCTTTCTTATAACGAAAGTAATTAATCTTATAACTTAAAGTATGAAGATACTTAAACAAATATATAGGTGTTTATAAAAGGACATGTTCACTTATCTGACCTGATTATTGAAATCTCAACTAGAATATTATTTATATGTTAATGTATTTCCTTATTATGATGTTGTATAATTAATTATTAGACTTGAGATTACCAAAGTATTTAATATGGGAATTACTATATTTTGATGCTACTTATGACTTACTATATTTATGATAGCTCAGTCGATAACACTTAGATATGGTATGAACCATATAGAGATAGTTAAGTAAGTCAATAAAGGATTCGTCACACTAAAGTAATTAAAGAGAATGTTTTACTATTCTTGATTAATAGTGTAAGAATTCTCTAGTCAAAGTGAATTGAGATTTGAAAAGATGTTTTCAAATATCAATTATAAATCAATTACTAATTAGTAAGAACGGAAATTATTAGATTTAAAAAGTAGACATTAAATCCAAACTCTATATCCAATTATAACATTGGATGATGAAATGATTAAGTTATACATCATAATCATATATAGATAGGTTGAGTTAAACTATTTCAACATTCATAACATTTAGGTAGTTATGACATATTGCTAGACGTTAATATCGTTCTATGATTATAAATTATATAATTAAAGAATTAAGGATAAATTGAAGGAGTTTTACTTTATCTAGTTATAATTATAATTTAAGATAATTGGCTAACATATCTGGAAGAGAAAATTTAAATTAAATTAAGTTGAACTGAATTATGAAGTATGAGAAACTATCATATATCAAATGAGATATTTGATTTTATTAAAATTAAATTATCATTACAATTAGAGTTTGACTTTAATTATAACTAGAAAATTTTAATTTTAATAAAAGTGGAAGAGAAATTTTAATTTAAATTAAGCTAGACTTAATTGTGAAATATGAGAACCATTATATATTAAATGAGATATTTGATTTTATTAAATTAACTTATAATTACAATTATAAGTTAATTTCCAAAAAAAACTTATAATTACAATTAGTGCTTGACTTTAATTATAACTAGAAAATTAAATTTTAATAAAAGTGATACTCTTCTGTCTTTCTTTATATATAGAGGAAGGCATAAAAGCGCTAACGCTCCTACTTTCACCTATCAAAAGTTTAGTTCTTTTTATTTATTCTATAGGATACCGTTAGAGACTGAACACTTAGACAGGTCATGGTTAACATTTTGGGAAGAAGTTTTTAGAGGAATCCCAATCAATTAAGTTACCTTTTATAATTCATATTTTTCAAGTTCTTCAAATATTGAGATATAATAGGAAAACCTTAAATTCTACTACGTCTATGATTGGATCACATTAGTTTCTTAATAGTGATATCATAACTTTAATTTTGTAACTTGATTAAAGTTGCTTAATTATTATTTATTAGATAAAATTAAGGCTTTAAGAAAAAATATTAATGCAAAAGTTTCATATTATGTATTTACTTAATTCATACTAAGGCAAATTTAACTAGGTTTTTGGTAGATTATATTAATTTTGATGAGAACTAGATTTTTGAAATTTTAAACACCTCGATTAAATATTAAGTATATGTTAAAAATGTGATTGTTTTCCTTTATTATTTAAGACTTACTGAGAAAACTCAAGGCCCCTTAAACTTAAATATGTTTAAATTTATATGATTTAGATGAAGAAACTTATGGTCATATGAATTTAGAGGCAAGGTTAGAAATAATATATATGATATATTTTAGCAAAGAGTTAGCACCTAATAAATCTAAGTGTCATATAAGATGTGATTGATAAAGTTGTTATCTCCCTAATTTAAACTTAGTTCGTTTGTTGAGCAATTTTAAGATCAACTAAGTTTGAATGGAATTCTAGCCTACTAGAAAATTATTTGATAATTTCTCAATTTAGTAGTGATGACTATTATTTTGAATAAAATAGTGGGAGAAACTAAATATTTGTGGAAGTATTTATTTTATTTGGTTAACATAATCTAATACTTGCTCTTTTTCTTATGTCTTTTGGTTTTTAGAAAACAATCTCTTTACTATGTAGAGATAAGACTGCATACTATCGGGCCTCCCTAGACTCCACACCTTAACGAGACTTCAACTGGGTGTTGTTGATGATGATGGTGTTTAGAAAAATTAGTACCAATTTGTTCTTAAGAAGCAAAATTATGAATGCTAATAAGCTTACTAGAACTAATTTCTTGGACTAGTTTCAAAGTTTGAGAATTGATTTTAGGTAGGAAAAGAAATTATATGTTCTTAACACTCCAATTCCAATAAAGCCTAGTTTAGATACAACTAATAAAGTCTAAGAGACATATTGGCGTCATATTGATGATATTAAACAAACTAAATATGTGATATCGACCAACTTATCTCTTGATCTTCAAAAGTAGTATGAAAACATGGATGCTTCTATTGTATTGCGTATCTCAAAGAGTTATATGGTGCATGAAATAAGGTGGAGAGTTATGATACCTTTAAAGCATTATATCAATGCAAGATGATTGAAGGATCTTTGGTTGAACTACACATACTAAAGATGAATGGTTATATTGGAAAAAAATTAGTCTAATTAGGTTTTATTATGGATAGTCAGTTAAACATTGATATGGTGCTATAATCTTTTATTTTGTGCTTTTCATAGTTTTTATGAACTTCCATATGAACTAAAAGGATTTGTCATTGCCTGAACTACTGAATATGCTCAAGAGTGTAGAGGGATGCCTTAAGAAGAACTCAATTATGTTTTTATTGTGGAATCTTCCATAAGAAAGAAAAGGGGCTTTACGAAGAATAAGAACAAGAAATAGAAGGCTTCCATTAAAGTAGCAAAGAGAAAAGGTGGTGTTAAGAAGAACAACAATGATAAGGGCATGTGTTTTTATTGAGGAGTTAATGGACACTGGAAGAGGAACTGTAAAACTTATCTTACTAGCCTGAAAGATAAGAAGCTTAAGGAAGCTACTTCTTTATGTATAACTATGATTAAGATCAATCTTTCTACTTATATTCTATATTCTTAGGTATTAGATACTAGATTTGGTTCTCATATTTATAATAATATACAGACGTTAACAATAATTTAATCATTGAGGAAAGGTGAGTGGACATGTAAGTTAGCAATAAAGTATGAGTTATTGCATTAGATGTAGGAACTTATAGTTTATTTTTATCTTCTAGCCTTGAACTAGAACTAAAAATTATTATTCTGCTTTAGTCATTACTAGAAACATTATTTCCATTTCTTGTTTAGATATGAATGATTTGTCTTTATAGTTAAGAATGAGAGCTATTCCTTTTATAAAGATGATGTTTATTATAAATTTGGATTATTTACAAATGGATTGTATGAATTAGAACTTGAAAGTTCAATCCTTAACATAAATAACAAGAAAAGAAAGTTAAGTGACTAAAATCCATCTTATTTATGGCATTGTAGGTTAGGACGTATCAATAAAATTAAAATCACAAAGTTACATAAAAAAGGATATTAGGATCCTTTTAATTATAAATTATCTGAAACTAGTAAATCATGTTTATTGAAAAAGATGACCAAACCACACTTTAGTAAAAAAAGGAGAGCATACTGGTGGGTTATTAGAGCTTGTACATTCAAACGTATTTGACCCTATATATACTTGCACTAGAGGTGGATACTCGTATTTCATTATATTCATAAATGATTATTCCATACATAGTTATGTGTACTTAATGAAACAAAAGTATAAATCATTTGAAAAGTTCAAAGAATTTAGATTTGAGGCTGAGGAACAAATTGGAAATAAGATTTAAGACACTTAGATATGATTGAGGTAATGAGTACTTAGACCAGAGTTTCTTGGTTACTTAAAAGAAATTTTCTCAAAATGGACTCCTCCTAAAACTCCACAGTATAAGGAGTGTCTAGAAGGAGAAATCTTACTCTAATATATTACATTCCACAATGAATCCTACAATCTTTCCTGCCTCCTTTTGAGGATATACCCTTAAAACAACTGTTTGCCTTTTGGATAAAGTTCCAACCTAATTGATTAATAACACCCTATATGAAATACAAACTATTAGTAAACCAAAGTTGTCACACCTAAAGATTTAGAGACATGATGCTTATGTGAAGCGCGCAACATCTGATAAGCTTCAAGCTAAGTAAGATAAATGAAAATTTATAGGGTATCCAAAAAAGATTATCAAATATCAATTTTATCATCCTCTTAAGGAAAATATGTTTATCTCAAAATAAGTTATATTCTTATAAAGAGAATTTATTCTCAATGAAAGTAATAAGAGTGAGGTAGAACTTAAAGAAGTTTAATAACGACAAATTCACGTTTTGATGGAACATAACCTTAAGTTGATACATATGATAAATAACCAAGGATTCAAGTGACACATAATCCATAATGCACTAGTAAGATACATCGTCCCCTACTAGATTAAATCAACATATTGAAAAGGAGAAAGATTATATATCACGTATGAATAATGATCCTACTACTTTAATGAAGCAATATTTGACATTGATTCTTTAAAATGGAATAAAGCCATGAGATTTGAATGGAATCTATATACACTACCCAAGTATGGAATTTGGTGGATGCTCCTGATGGTATTATACCTTTTATATCTAAGTGGGTTTTTAAGATAAAAACTAATATAAATGATAATGTACATATGCACAAAGCAAAGCTTGTGGTTAAATGTTACAAACAAAAACAATAAGTTGATTTTGATGAAATCTTTTTCCCATTAGCTATACTAAAATCTATAAAGATCTTGTTGGCTATAGTCGTATATCATAATTATAAAATATAGTAAATGGATGTTAAAAAATAACATTTTTCAATGGAATTTGCCTAAGGATGTGTATATAACATAACCTAATTGTTTTGAATCTAAGAGATTTCTTAATCAAGTATGCAAGATGCAAAAGTCTATTTATAGACTTATTCAAGCATTACAGAGTTGGTACATCTGTTTTGATGAGACAATTGAATATTTGTTTTTATACAAAATATGGATGAACCTTGTGTTTATAAGAAAGTCAACAGGAGTGTAGTCGTCTTCTTAGTGCTACATGTGGATGACATATTGCTTACTAGAAATGACTTTTCAATGCTCCATTCTATAAATATTTGGTTGTTTAAGAACTTCTCCATAAAAGATATAAGAGAAACAACCTATACTCTAATAATAAAGATTTATAGAGATAGATTAAAGAAGTTGCTTAACTTATCTCAATCTACATATGTAGAAAAAGTGTTATAAAAGTTCAATATAAAGAATTCCAGGAGAGAATTCTCACCCATTTTAGATTGGTTTTCTCTTTCATAGAGTATATATCTAAAGATACCAAAAGAAAAAGATAAAATGGATTGTGTTCCATATGCTTCGACAATTGGATCAATCATGATGCTATATACTAAACAAGATATCTCTTATGTTTTGATCATAACGAGAAGTTTCAAGCTAATCTTGGCGATGGTCATTAGACGGTTGTGAAAAACATCTTAAATAACTCAACGATTAAATATGTTTTTTTGGTTTATGGAGGAGATTAACTAAGATTTTTGTTGTATTCCAAAACTAGTTTTCAGTCTAATCTAAATGATAGCAGATCATAGTGAGTGTACACCATTACTCTAAATAGTGGTAAGTTGGCATAGTTTTAAATAACTAACAATTGTGGATTATATGATCATAGTAGAGTAAATTCTAGTGTCATAGGCAACCGAATAAGCAATTTGGATTAATAAGTTCATCACCAAACTTAAAGTGGTTCCTAATATTATTGAGCCAATATTGTATGATGACAATAATGTTGCCATTAGACAGGCAAAGGAAATAAGGTCTCATTAATGATCTAAACACGTGCTCAGGAAGTTTCACTTAATCGACATACATATGGTTATTGCTAGAAAACTAGAACGGGATCTGATCGTGGCCACAGTGGAATAATTACGAAACTTTTTCTCAAATTGGTTTCCCAAAAACCAGGATCAATTTAATTGAAATAATAACATTTGCAAACTATTTACAAAGTGTCATTCCACCTTGGCTAAGAATTTTTCGAATCAATACTAATCAAGAACAACGAAATATTCTCCCTAATTACTTTAAGGTGATGAATCCTATCTTGATTACACAACTACTTCCATATAGTTCATGCTAAATCCAATTACTACCGATTGGACAACTTATGATTAAATAGGTCGTAAATATTATCAAAACATAGTAATTCCTATACAAGATAACTTTGAAGACCTCAAGTCAAAGGATCCCTTATACAATCATCACAATAAGAATTCCATAGAGATACAAGTACTGTTCCAAATAGATTTCTCATATCGAGTCTGTTCAGTGAACTTGTTCTCTAATAAGTACTCACACGTTAGTTTAAGTATCTTCATACTTTAGCCTATGAGATTGATTACTTCCTTCATAAGGAAAAACAAAAAATGTGTTATGTAATGTACCACTCTCATAGCACAAATGCCCGATCATATCCATGGCTAGTCGAGAATATACTCTACGAAAATAGTACGTTAGAACAATCACATTAATACAGTCTAAGGCATCAATATAACGTAAGCATTCCAAATACTTATTTCCTTCATAATCATAATAAGTCATATATGTCATGAACATTCCAAATTCAAGTAAACCATACACAACAGTTTTGGACTAAATCCCAGTACATCATACAATATAAAAATTACACACTACAGACAATGTATGTCATAACATGGAGTGCTAATATAAAAGACATTTATCTAGATTTTGCAAGTATCAGCTGACCAGACCTTTGAGCCATTCTTGTCTCTGAAATAACCGTACTATAATTATATTAGATCGCTTTAAAAGCTAGATCTCCCTTGAACCTGAAAATCAACGTTGCAATTTTGATGAGTTTGTGAAATCAGTGAGTGAACCATCATCGATGTGCTCACTCAAGTCAAAACATAAAGACAATTATATAACCCAATTCATCAAGTATAACACATTATCTAGAATTGAATATCATGTCACTTTATATCATATGTCAAAATGTATAACATGTATTATTATTTCATATCACTATTTCAAAACTATTTGATAAATCATCTCAATCATTCATATAATATATGTAAATTTGTATATGTAAATGCACATGTGACTCCATTCTTATTTTGCTTTGTTGTGACCGAGCGCCTATCAACTCAATTTACTGTCCTATATTCATTGTGGATATCGAGTTCATTTCATTTACTGTCCTGTATTTGTTATGAATACAGGGCTCATTATTATTTGAACCTGTGGCTCTCTATGCACAATCCTAAGCTTAAAGGTCTTTTTCACACATTTGCTACTCCGGTCACAACTCCTTTATCTGATCATACATTTCAATGTAATGAGATGCATCAATTCACATATTATGCTTTTAGTACTTTTCATTAAATGTGCTCATGTCATATATCAAATTCTTCGGATCTAATTCCAGCATTATCATTTAATTGTTCATACATGCCACATTATACATGCGATTCAACAGAAGCACATATAATTGAGTTTACACATCTAAGTTAACTTGTAGTACACTCCAGAATAGCTATTACCTTAATGATCTGGAAATGTCTAGATGTTGGCGATCAACTTGTGCGTCTATAGTCAAGCAATACACACATAGTTCACAATCACTAATTTGTTCAATCATATGAGTATACAATCATGCACATATATATGTGTTATGTTCAATGCATGCTCAATTGACCTTTCCGGGTATGTATTCTTAATCACAAATCTTGATCGTTCAATTATTATAGCTTGTATATTATCACTTTGCATTCAGGTTTATACCATGAGTAAGTTTGATTACTCTAAATTCATCAATCATACATTCATCAACCTTTTCAAGCAATATACATTCACACAATTTTCCAATTCTCATTCATTCATACCTAATACACCTTACTTATATCCTTTGGATCAAATTTGCATTCATAAGAACATCTTTATTCCTTTAACAACTCAAAATTTCCAAATTTAAATACATTGATATCAAGACAATCCATTCATTAAATAATGACATCAATTAACATCCTAAACTTATCAAACTCTTAACCAATTAATTAAGCAACAATCTAGGTTCATTTCAAGCCTGAATCAAGTCCAAAAACACCAATTTAAAGTGATTTATCCTCATTCGGTTCAACAAAATCACAAATTTGAAATTATCATTTCAAAGCTTTGGCAACGATCGTGGGGGACCTTCCCACAATCGTGGGATGAGTGCCCCTATGTGCATTATCCAATTTTCCTCAATTATCTACGAATTTCATCTACTTAGGATCATCATTAACACTTTAAATTTTCCAGAATTTATACTCTCAAAAGCTACTTCAATTCATGTTAATATAGCTTCTATCTTGGTTACATAAATCTCACAAAACTCTACTCAATTGATTCATTATCATTCACTTAATCCCATCATACATGTAATCCTAACTTTTCCAAATTCAATAACACTTCAATAGTACCTATCTTTAGTATAAATTTTCCTTCATTTATACTTCAAACCTCAACCTAATTCATCCATATAAAAACTTATAACCTACTATTTTCATGCATAAAAAAAACAGAAAAGTAACAATTCATCCATCTTATTCTAGCATAACTTCATCATCAATCCTACATGCAATTCATCCCAATTCAATCATAATAAAATTTTTATTACAACATGCCAAAAAGATCAAAATTTCACTTACTTGTTTTGCTCAAATTCCACCTCAATTATCAAGCTATCCTAGCCCTCCAAACTTGCAAGCACAATTCCAAAAACAAAGTGGGAGTTGAATGATTTCAATAACAAGAAGATAGAATATTGGAGTGGAAAAGTATAGAATTTAGGCAAAAACTTAAGGTTGTGAGGTTATGTATGTATGTCGGTAATAAGAGAAGGAAGTAGAAAATAGCACATAGCAAAAACAAGAGAGAAGATAGACATCCATGTGTGTGGATCGTGGGGTGTAGGTGTGTGGTGCAAGTTGAGATATTTATCAAATAAAGGACCTCTTCTTAAACTATCAAATGTCACTTAAATATCTAGTCTACTTATCACTTAATTTCTTAAGCCATTTGTCACTCAATTGTCTTAGCCATTTATCACTCAATTCTACTGCCACGTATCACTATTTTATAGGCCTAGTCACCTAATTTCTCATATGTCAACTTGTCTTGCCATTTAATATTTTTCCTAGACTAAATGTACATTTTAATTCATCACTCTTCCAATTGTAATAATTAATTCCAAATTACTGATTGTAATCCATCAAACGAAAATTTAAGACACAAACAATACACAATCATATCATAACCATTTTAAACCTTTTATACCCTCATAATATGTCAATTGAGTGCACATATAATCTTTGCAATGTTTTCCAATTCAACATTCACGTGTGTATATATGCTTATGTTATGCATGTGAATGAAATGCACCTCATTAATTCTAAAATGATATGAATCAAAAGTCTAACATTCTAACCCTCAGTAAGCTTTGAAAACCAGTTATTACAATACTCCTCCCTTAAGAAATTTCATCCTCGAAATTCTTACCTGATTGACCAAATAGATGGGGGTACTGTTTCCTTATCTATTCTTCAGTCTCCCATATATCTTCTTCTCTTGAATGATTCCTCCAAAGGACTTTAACCAAAATAATTACCCGATTTCTCAACTGTTCATCTAGTATCCAACTATTTTGATTGGTTCCTCAATATAACTCAAATTCGTTGCAATCTTAACCTCCTGTGCCAGTAATATGTGTTGGATCTAATTGATATCTCCTGAGCATATTGACATAAAACACGTTATGAATCTGAGACATCTTTGGTGGTAATGCTAATTTATAAGCTAATGATCCTACTCTCTCAGTAATCTCATAAGGACCAATATATCTAGGGCTCAACTTTCCTTTTTTACTAAACCTTGGCATTCCTCGCTAAGACAACACTCTAAAAAATACCTTATCTCCCACTTGATATTCCATATCTCTCTGGTGCTGATCTGCATAACTCTTTTTCCTGTCTTAAGCTACCTTAATCTTACTACGGATCAATTTTACATTGTCAATGGTATCTTGAATCAACTCTAGGCCTTGAACAATCCTTAGGCTCTCTTCATCCCAATATAAAGGCAATCAACACTTTCTACCATATAACGCCTCATATGGAGCCATACCAATACTACCATGATAATGATTGTTGTATGCAAATTCAATGAGAGCTACATATTAATCCCCTGCTCTTTGAATCTCCAAAATACAAGCTCTAAGCATATCCTCAACATTCTGAGTAGTCCTTTCACTCTGTCCATCTGTCTGAAGATGAAATGTTATACTAAAGTTCAACTTTGTACCCATTGCTGACTATAAACTGCCCCAAAATCTAGAAGTAAATATGAGATCTTGGTCTGATATAATAGATACTGGTACTTCATATAGCCTTACTATCTTCTTAACATATCTTAGAGGTAACATACAATCTTTGCAATGTTTTCCAAATCGACATTCATGTGTGTTTATATGCTCATGTTATACATGTGAATGAAATGCACATCATTAATTTTAAAATGATATGACTCAAAAGTCTAACATTCTAACCCTCAGTAAGTTTTGGAAACCAGTTATTACATGTTATACTTTTTGTGTTCTATTAATGTCCAATCTTATAAAACAATGACTATGTAAGGATAATACATAAATGTAATATGAATCTTGTAATTATAATCTCATTATAATTTCATTCGTAACGTATAATTATCCCATTGACTTTATTATATACTTCTAAACATGCACAAGACAAAGAATGCCTTTAATTATTTTAGCACTAAACTACAATCAAAGTGATTGGTTGTAGGGCATAAACCAATAGTTATTGTATTAAATATATAGATGATTTGCTTTAGCGTAAGTTCAAGATTAGTAGTTTATGCCCTTATAGCCAATCGATCAGTTGCAATTTTATATATGACATTATTATTTTAATTAATAAAGACATTATCTTTATGTCTTTTATTAATAACATGTGATGTTTTAATACTAAAGGTATAATCCTTGAAATAATTACTATGCAATTGAAATTATGATAAGATCACAATTATGAAATTCAATTTATATTTATGTATTATTCTTAAATTGTTCTCAGTTATAGTTTCATTAAGATAAAATATTAATGGAAATACAAAACTAGCGCACATTATATTTCTTTCTTACAAAGAAAGTAATTAATCTCATAAATTAAAGTAAGAAAGTACTTAAACTAATATATGGGTATTTATTATAAAATAAGTTTATTGAATTAACTTAATTATGACAATCCTAAATACAATATTAGTTATATGTCTGTGGATTTCTTTATTATAATGGTTATAAAATTGATTATTAGACTTGAGGTTACCAAAGTATCTTGTGTAGGAATTACTATGTTTTGATATTGCTTATGACCTATTTTATTTATAGAAACTTAGTCGATAGTACTTAGATATAGTATAAATCATATGAAGATAGTTGAGTAAGTCAATAAAGGATTCGTTACTCTAAAATAATTAAAGAGAATGTTTCATTATTCTGGATTAGTAGTTATTTAAGGAATTCTTTAAGCAGAGTGAATTGAGATTTAAAAAGGTATTTATAAATATCATTTATAAATAAGTTACCAATTAGCAAGAATAAATATGATTGGATTTAAAAGAGTATACACTAAATCTATACTCTATGTCCAATTGGAACATTGAACGATGAAAAGATTAAATTATACATCATAAATATGCATAGATATGTTTAGTCAAATTATTTTAATAGTTCCAATATTTAGGTGGTCATAACATGTTGTTAGACATCAATTTTAATTTATGATTATAAATTATTTAATTGGAGAACTAAAGATATATTAAAACTCCTAATCTAATTATAAATCATAATTATAATTTATAATCATTGTTAACATATTAGGAACCGAATAGGTCACACATAAAGTAGATGTTTAAAACATTAATTTAATTAATTAAGTTAAACTTAATTGTGAAGTTTGAGAAATTTAGGAATCAAATAAAAGTTATTTGATTTTATTAAAATTAAATTATAATTATAATTAGAACTCAATTTTAATTATAAATAGGAAAGTTTAATTTTAATAAGATATTTTTTTCTTTCTCTATAAATAGGAGGAAGATATAAGGGAGCTAGTTTCTTTTTATCTACCATGTGAATATCTTTAGAGACTAGACACTTGGACAACTCGTGATGGACACTTCTTCGTGAAGAAGTTTTTACAAGGATTTGAATCAGGTACAATTTAATTATCTTTTTACGATTCATATTTTTAAACTATTTAATTATTAAATTTTAAAAAAAAATTTACGCTTGTGATTAGATTACTTTAGTTTCCCAACACTAATAAGTACGAATTAAAAAATCCAACTGGTTCGATCAATTCAATCGTGAAAATCTTGAAATGATTGACTATTTGATTTGATTTTTAATTTTTCCAGCTCGATTTACTTTGATCATCTTTATTGTTAAAAATTGACAAGTTTATTAATTAATCGATCAAGTTTGTAAATTAATCAATTTTTTACAAATTAAAATAAATTAATTAATTTTCATTTAAAGGTTTTTTTAATTAAACTTCAAATTTTTTGATAGATAAGGACCGTCTCCTTTAATCATATTTTAAAGTTTTTAATTTTATTTAATTTTTAACTGAACTTATGACTGTCTAGTACTAATAGACTCTTTAAACCTTAAATTTCTTGTCTTATCAATTTAACTTTTGATCCGGTCTTTAACATTTTGCTAATAAGCACAGGTGGTTACTTGGATAAGGTCCTACTTATATGTCTGCTGTACTAATAACCGGGAAATAAAGAGAAGCCAAAGTTAGGCAAGATAATAACATAAGATGGCCAAATTCAACAAGCAAGAACCACCAACCAATGAGTTCCAGAAGCGTCTGGTCCAAGCTTCAGATGCCTTGCTAAGAACGTAACAGGGATTTCTACGATGTCATATGATGTTTTGTATATTTCTTTCATAACTCGTTCTAGTCTGGCAAAAGCATCGCGGGGCAGGTCGACTTTCTTAGGCCCAACTAACGGATAGTTAGGGTTTAAACCCAAATAAACTTCTCCAATGTTAGGGCATCAAGTGTTGAGAAAAGAAATGGAAAATTTTATGAGTTGTTGACTTAGGTCATACATTAGTTTAACTTGAGAAGTTTATTCCAATTCAATGCAGTAGTATTCTTAGATCTTTGATTTGGAAAGTAAAAGAAAGTGTGATGAAAATGTTACCAATATATAATGGAGTGTGAAAAAAAATTGTAACGGTGAACGTTTATAACTTTACATAGAATCGCATAAACAAAAATTAACGTTATGATATGAGTTAAGTAATAATTTACATTTAAAAAGACCATTTAATAAATATGTTAATATTTCTCATTAGTATGCCTCTTTATCCCTTGTTTTTATCTTCCCGTTTCCAATGTTCTCTTAATAATTTGGTGTGCTACATATTTTTATCTTATTGATACCTCTTAGATAGTTGATTATTATTGTTTATTTATAAAGTTTGATATCCCTTTTTTAGAGTTAAGATAAACTATACGATTTTCATCGGTGGCATTTATATTCGATATGCTTCTGATCAAATGTTTCTTAACTACTCTGTTACATAATCTGTAATCCCAAGAATCTTATATTTCATTAGGTTCACATTCTAGTGCAACCTTAATCTTGGCATGATGTATGAAATGTGTTGAAAATATCAGGAGATCATGATAATAAGAAGTTAAAATTTGTATGTTGAAGAATTTCAATTTTTAATGGAAGCTTTTACACTTTTTCATATAATAAAGTTTATATCATATACTTAAAGTCCTCATTAAGTTACATATGATTCTTCTCCAATTGAAATCCTATTGTTTTTATTTGAAACAAATCCAATGATTAAAAAATATTACTGGTTTGATGGTTCGATTTACTTTAATAACTCTTATTATTGAAAATAAACAAGATAATTAATTAATTTTATAAATTAATCAATTTTTATAAATCAATTTGTTACCATTTAATAACCTTC
>JAOQML010000195.1:24090624-24111071 GCA_027568935.1 Erythroxylum urbanii | reverse complement strand
TAACCTTCTTTTTTATTTAATTTTTTACTTAATTTAATCTTTTAATTGATGTTATAATAATATATAATACCAATTGAATTTTTTAAATTAAATATTGAATAAATAAACAATTGTTTTACAATCACGGAAATCTTAAATTATTCTCCAAACATAGTTACCAAAATATGTTTTGAGTTAAAAGTTAAAAGATAAATGGAATCAACAAACAAGCACATCCATTTAAAAATTACTTACCAGGTACCATAATCAACTGAACCAAAAATACTAAGTATTGCATCAAGGCAGCATTTTGAAATCTTCGCTTCTTTAATCTTTATTCATAGCTTATATACACATACGTGAAAAACAAGACAAGTTGCTCACATCGCTTTCTATGTTTACTGGCTTGACTGGTGCCTAGGATATTGGAGATAAATAGCCTGAAACTTAGAAAGAAAGAGAAACGTGACAAGGAGACTTCGAAGGAACTTTGAACAGGTGGTGGGGTGAGACACATAACGACAAGAAAAGTAAAGGAAAAGGCGAAAAGCACAAGTACGGAGTCCAAGCTGCAAAGTAATACTAATATATAAAATTTTGAAACATTACCGGTATGGCTTCCAAATAGGCAACAAAAAGTGAGGCTTGTTGATGAATGATGAATGATGAATGATGAATGTGGAGATGTGACCAATCCAATGAGAAAAGGCACATAGCTTGGTCCACATCTAATGGGCCTAACCTATTTGATGTGATATCCCTACGTACCCAAACTTTGCATGTCAAAATTTACAAAAGGCATTCGTGTGCCCACACACTGGACCCTCTGAAAAGGCTTTGACAGAAATACACTGAGAAACTTGGCCCACCTCCTCCATGCATTCTTTGTTTGTTTTTGAAGTAATCCAATTATTGCTTTTTTGTTTTGTTTTGTTAAATAATTGTGTTTAATCCATCAAAGAATTATAACAACACTTAATTAGATATAATCCTATTATATGTTACTAAATCCTTGATTTATTTATAATTGGAGAACTAGTAGTTAGAGAATTAGAGCTTTTTCTTTATAATGAAGTTTAGTGTCTGCTAATAATAAATTAATTATAAAAATTCAGTCATCATTTTATTTGTGATGTAGGGCCTTCAAGTTAAAAGGAAATGTGTACCTCGAGTACTACCTTTCGTAATAAAATATGATTTCCAGACATTCAAATACAAGTTTTTGTATTTATTATTGAAAATTTATATATAGATGATTGAAAGTTGTTTAAATTAAAGAGTTAATTGCAAAAAATCATAAATTTATTTAATTTTGTAATTATAGCCCAAACTTTAAAATGTGGCAATAAAATTCTCAAACTTTCTTTTTTTTTTAAATTATAGTCTAATGTTAGTCTTTCCGTTAAATTTACTGACATAGTATGTCACATGTCTAAAAATACTAACTATTAATACACGTCAACCTAAATTAAGAGAAGAAATGCAGTTTAAAAAAATGATGTCGTTTTATCGCAACAATAAAATGATGTTATTTGAAGAAAATGAAATCCATAATTTAGAGAACTCACCCCCTTCGTTTATTACCCACCCCTTCGTTTCCAGTTATCTGTTTGTCTGGTGACGCCCTCCACCTTCGGACACCCCAGCCTCATCCCTTTGTTATTTGCTTGTTTTGGCGAGGACTTCAGCCTCCAAATACCCCAACCTACTCTCGTTTAGTATTCACCCCCTTCGTTTCCAATTTTCCTATTTGAGAAAAGGAGAACCAAAACATATATTCAAAAATGTCCTATCGGTGACTCTTTTTACCTTGCATTATGCTAATATGTGCCATCTTCGTATATGCGACAAAGGTGAGATTAAGGACTTAGAGCTGAACTTAACGGATAAACTAACGTTATGTTAGAATTGAAAAAAATTGAAAGTTTAAATATTTTATTGTTAAAATTTGAAGTTCGGGTTATAATTGCAAAATTGAACAAAGTTGAGATTTGTTTTACAATTAACCTTAAATTAAATTAAAGAGTTATGGTGTCTAAATGATTTTAGAGAAAATGGATGGAATTAATTTAAATATCCGTCATTCTTTTTTAAATTTAGAAGTCATAAATTATAATTAAAATGATTAGTGACTTTCTTCATGAATTCATTTATTATTAATATAACCTAAATTTAATTGTCCCTTTTTGTTTTCACCTATAAAATAAGTACGGCTGTTGGATTTTTCATACTTATACAAAAGATCCCCACCCAAACACATGTAAATGTGGTTATCGTAGTACATAGATTTCTCACTCGGCTAAGGTAAGTAGAACGGAATCCCATATATTCTTTGTGCTGAACGAGCTTTTCTGCCTTGTAGATTCATATACCTCACCCTCTCTCAGATTCGAGCTTAAGTGTCCATATCCAAATCTTGTATAAATTTCTTTTTATTAATCAGGGTACCGGTAACATAGTGGTAGGAGCAAATGAAAATGACAATACACGTTGTTTAAAGATACATCTTACCTTTTGGTACGAGTACTATGAAATTATTCGCGCAACCTGATGGAGATCGGAGTTATGGTTTTCCTGCATTCTTTTGTTCTTCGAATGTTAACAAACTTGAAGGTTTCAAGCAAGAAAATTTTCTTCTTTGTTCAAGATAAAATATTTGGTTGAAACATTATTGTTCCACTTGTTTCATGAAAAGTACGCCATTGGAAAACATAAATATTGGAAGATCAAATTTGTCTTTTGGCTACATAATGCTAAGTTGTCCGATTGACTTCAAATATCTCCATTCATTTGTTGACAAATGAATGAGCTTTCATATTATTCAAAAAGAAATTATGCAACTTCAAATATAAGTTGTTGTGCGGAACTAATTGATTCAAAAGATAATTGCTTTGAGGCATATATCAATGTGATACGCTAAATGCATAGGACACGTCAAGAAATAAGGCCTATTCCAACATTTTACTTCCCAATTTGAGTAAACGTAAATTTGTACTGGTGTGACTAATCAAAAATCTTCGTTTAACTATAATGAAAGCAAGTTTTGATGGAGGAGAAACAAAAATATCACAAGGGCAAAGCAGGTTCATTTGGACGTTTTTGTTTGGGAAACGACTCGCATATGTTTCAAAGGCGTAATTACGTAAATTTGTGATTCACGAAAAGCTCTATTTTTTCAAAAAGAAAGGACAAGGGTAATCTATTGCCAGTTGGAACTCGGAAATAACAGGGTCTCATCATGAGATGCAAAGAATTTCCAACGTACCGCAGCATCCATCTGCAGAAAAAGGTTGAGAAAGATTCAAAGTACGGTAAAAGACAAAGAAATTGTCTAAGAAGAACAGAGATTTAACAAAGAAAAGAGAAGAATTATTTAACGCAAATGTCTTCAAGACTAGATCTTGATACCTCTCCCAAATTTGAGGCATCCAGCATGCCCGTTGGTCGCTTATGTTACACTCTATTGTCGATATTTAACATCAATTTTTGCATTGTGAAGCGCTCTTTTTAAGTTTTAACTCAATAATATGGACAATGCCCTTTTAGGTCTGAGATCTATAAACTCAGTTTTTAACTTATTTCTATAAAGAGTTTTTGGCAAAGCAAATATGTTATGTGTAGGTGCTTTACATCAGCTATTAAAAGCCAAGAGACACGAGAGAAGACCTATCTCGTGTTAATTGATGTGAAACTAACAGCGGCTTCTACTATTTGTTTAATTAAGTGTAAAAGCAGAAATTGAAAACATCTCTACTAGGGATTTATAAGTTGCCATATAGGCATGTTTAGAGGAGACAAATAGAGGTTTACCAGTCTTCGTTAGGCATCATGAAAACTGACAAGAATTTATCTTTCTTAGGCCTGCTTCTTAGGGGGGGTTTCTCTTCTCCTTTTGCATCACAAATACAAAATCTTCTTGGTCGACTAGTCCAGTGTTTCTTTTGTTCCCCTATCTTTTCCTTTTCGTATCTCTCAACCTATTTCCACTCAAATAGTACTACTTTAGCCCCTACCTGGTAAAGAAGATACTGTCAGCCATAAGATCACTAGACCAATCCTGCAAAACCACCCTTTGAGACCTAAAAGAGGTCAAAAATTCTAAAATCCAAATGAGGGACAAACATTCCAGTTGTATCTTGATGCTTTTGAGGAATGTAATAAATTTTTTATAAGCTCAAAAAAAAGCGTTTATTCCTCTAACACTGTGCTTTGTAATTAACAGCACCACATTGCACATTATATATATACTTTGCATGCATGCATGCATGCATGCATGAATGCGCACGTGGCATCTTGATTAGTGATAGCCATTGTTATTATTAGGTCAAGATACGATCTCTTCGTTGCTTACCTTGGAAAAGAGGAAACCAACCATGCGGGTCCCACCAAATCCAACGAGCCACACAACATCATGATTAATGAGAAGTGGGAGAACCACACAAATAATTTTATTCAATTAAGCCAGATCTTCGTTAATTACTCCAATTTATAGGCATCAGGAAGAGATCCAAGCATTCTCCTACTCTCAGTTCACACGACGTGAGAAGCAAACCACATGTAGGGACATCGCGTGAAGGGGACGTGAGGAAGGTTTTGCATGAGAAAAATAGGGTTCAAAGTAATGTGTGTGTGGTCTTGGGGTAGTCGCAAGTTTTTGGTGGGTTCGGGGTTTACAAAGCAAAGAATAGAGAGCATCTTTTGGAAAGCGGTGGTCGTCCCGTTTGTCGAACTGATCAGACCAATCACCAATCTCTAGACGATCTGATTCTCTCTCTCTCTCTCTCTCTGTCTGCGTGGTTTTTGAATCTTTTGATCTAATGGGGTAGATGTTCCAGAGGAGTTTGTTCGGTATTGTCCATCATGGATATAATGTGGGGCCACTCCTTTTATAACTTTGTGTTCGTTTTAAGTTATCCTACATAAAATATAATCTATGTGTATATATATATTGGATTTTCTTTTAGTTTCATGAAGTGGGTCTTTGACCTTTTCTTTTTAGAGTTTCCATATTTGACTCGATCAAGATCCTTTCTCTTTCTTGTACTAAACCAAAGAAGAAGAAGAATTTTTGTTAGTTGGTTTGATGATTGCAGAGTATCTAATTTGTGGATACCCTTTATCTATCTTTCTCTATTGCCAAAAATATCCGGATCTTCCCACAACTACGACAAGTCGTTTTTATCCACCAAAGATTTTGTATTCGTTTGAGGGGTTTGGATGAGTAATTTTTGGATACGAACAATTGCATGGGAGTGATTATAATGATGAAATCTGAGTTCTTTTTTGGGGTTCACGTGATTCAACTGAACATATAGTACTGGTTGAATTTTGGTAAAAATAAAAAAGGAGAAGCTTGAAACTGGTTGTTGCTTGGCTGTGACTACTGGGGATCGAGTCACGCTCATCAGACAACCTAATGGATTATGGGATTGACCGATTGGATGGCCTATAACAACTTAAGGAAGTGCCGATCATGACATGTTATGAGACTACGGTCTTTTGTTCTACGACGTATTGATTAAGAGAACCTATGGACTAACTATGTCACCCAATCTCTTCAAGGAGTTTGACCTACACGTTGCAATTATTATTAATTGCATGGTCCAAAACCCTAGTTGTTTCTTATGCTACAAAAGAGTTGAGTACGGCATGAGAATTTAGTAGTTAAAACAAGTGTTTTTGAGGTGGAGCGTGGAGATACGGAGATGACGAGGAGAGTGAGAATTTATTCCATTTTCCTTGGGAGGGTGGCAGTGACAGACAAAGGCAGAGATAGGGATACGGACAGAGGTTTGTTTTGATGGTATTTAGGGTTTTTTTTAATAAAAAATTTGAGAGAGAAAGAGAGAAAGTACTATAGCAATAGGGTGTCCTCGTGATCGGAGAAGGCAGATCCATGGAAGACTGTTCCCTCTAGTCACGTGGGCTCTTTTGACTACCCAATGACCAACCCATCTGTACCCCTCACATCACTCCCTCGCATTGTTAGGAGCACCCAGCAACAACAGCTCCATCATCATAAGGTTTTAAGCAATTCGCTTTAAATTAATAATTTTATTTAACCAAATCTCGTTAAGAAATATAAATCCACTCCACTTTGTATTTGGGTTGGGAATCATAATAATAAGGATGTCTTTTTGTTGTCAAATTGCATGGAATGAAATTAGCAAAATGTAACTAGTCCATAAAAGTTCTCATTCTGTCTTGTTTCATGCTCTCCTTTGGAATACTATAAATTGGGATGTTGAGAAGCCAGATGAACTTGAATCACAAACCAACTACGAGTTACAAACAGTAACTACAAACATCACACTTTCACATACCCCCTCGGCCCTCCCCTCCTATCAATAAACGCTCACTGACTCCATCTGACTAATCTGACTCAATTTTATTATCTTTCTCATCCTGAAGAGTATTGTGTAGGTTTTTTTTTTTGCCCCCCTCCGTCCTCTCTGATCTCTCCAACATGCAAATTGGGTCCATTTCTGTCCGAGTGTCTTTATAACTCCCCCTTTTACTACTATATACGTATTACGTCCGTCTCTCTATTCGCATTTCACGACAACGTTTACCGCAGGTGCTGACTGGTATTTCGCCATTTTATTAGATTATAAAGCTACCAGACAACACTTCTCTTCACCCTCCTCTGTCTGCCTTTCTATCTCCTACCCATCAGCTCTCTTCTCTAAGTTCCTCTTGTATTCAAATACTATATTATTGCAACCGTTCTGGGCTTTTACTATTTGGTTCGTATTCTCTGTAACAACCCTTTAGCTATAAACTCACCTTCTCCACCTTTCCTTCTTCACATCTCTCTGATTCATTTCTACTGGAAGCGGCCGTTTGTTCTCTCGTGGTGTCAAAGAGAATCGTTTACTGAATCTGAGTACAGGAATTGAGAGATCGATGATGCACAGGTGCAGTAGCTCCCAGGGGAACACGGTGGGTCCGTGTTCATGCGGTCTGTTCCATAACCAAAGCAACTCTTTCTCTATGCTATTTTCTATGCCGAACCACCATAAATCTTGCCAAGAAACAGATATGTACACTTTCACGTCCTCTTCTTCAACTTCTGTTGATTGCACTCTTTCGTTAGGAACCCCGTCGACACGTCTAATCGAAGACGACGAGAAAAGAATCCGACATGAATGCCGTCCTAATTCTTGCATGTCCAACCTTTGCTGGGATTTATTGCAGACCAATAACACACCTTATACATCTCAAGCCCACAAAACCAGTCGTGCAAACATTGGTACAGGCAATAACCACCTTGCCAATAATGATCCTCTACTTGCTCGCCGCTGTGCCAACTGCGACACCACTTCTACTCCTCTCTGGAGAAACGGACCAAGAGGTCCTAAGGTAATTTATATTACGCCCACAGGCATCGATGAAGCTGTTATTCTCAAAGTCTCATATTTCGGTTGGTACAAGCATATGATAAATGTGAACTTGTACTCTTGTGATAACTTCGTCTTTTCTTGTTTATCTATTTTGTAAGTGTTAGTTTGTAAGAAAATTAGTGGTACGCATCTATTGAGCAAATGTGTGATGTGATTCTTTTGCTTGCAGTCACTTTGCAATGCATGCGGAATTCGGTTCAAGAAGGAAGAGAGAAGAGCCGCAGCTGCAAATGCAAATACTAATGGAACACCATCAGAAGCAATTGATCCTCACTATGCTTATCAGAACAATTCATGGGTTCAGACCCAGAAAATGCCATGCTTCCCTCCAGCAAATGAATTCAGGTTCATAGAGGACAGTGATCGAGATTCTGATGCAGGAATTTCTTTCCTCTCTTGGAGGCTTAACGTGACGGACAGGCCTAGCCTTGTCCACGACTTTACGATATAAAATAAAATTTCAAACAAAGCAGCAAAAGAAAAGAGAAAGAAGAGAACGGTCAAGATGATGAATGCGGTGACTGCAACGTATAAAACGATGATGATGTCGAAGATGTTGGTGATGGTGATGGTTATTGTCCAGTCTCGTCAAATTCTTTTCTCTTTTCAGTTTGGTTTGGTCCTTTTCTTTTATTTTCCTTCCTTTCCCATCTCCAGTCTTACGTAGACCGAGTGAAAACTGGATAATTCTATGTTATTAGTTTGCTTTTACTTTAGATTTCATTAACTTTATTTTTGGTTTCTTATAAAAATCTTTCTCTTATGTCACTTTCTCTCGGTTTACTTCACCAATATTATACCAACTGAAAATAGAAGACATCGGCTGATCATCTTACCTGCACCGTCTATGTAGTATGATATACTCTTTGGCCTGCGAATCTGTACGCTTCTGATTATTTTATTACATTTTCATTTATATTGATCAGAACTGAAGTTTTACCTGATAAGCCTGAGACCATTGCTTCTGATATTTGATCTCATGGGTTTCACAACCAAAGGATAATCAACTGATTGTCCAATAACACCAATGTTTGATCAAGGATCATTTTCTGATTCTGATGACTATGACGTTTCAGACCATGGGAATAGTTTTTGTCGCATAGCTTAGCTGTGTTCATTTGACTGTCAAGTTGACCTGTATATAAGCAGAAACTGCAGGGTCCTCTGCAGGTGGGACTGCATAATTTGTTTTTCTCTTGGGGTTCCTTTATATATATATATATATTTTTTTATATTTCCATTTTATAATTAGTTCTTAAACCATTTGCAAATGTTAATTCTAGGGAGAACCAAAGTTATGTTGTAACGTCTAGATTCTATAAATGGTTTTAAAGAATGAATAGTTCTTTATGATTGCAAATCCAAATGATCGAATACAGTACTCATCATGTGACGGCATTTATATAATGAAGCTACGTGATACGTTAGTCGTAGCAGACAAGTTAAAGTTAAATAAAAGACTTGAAATTGAACAGTTACCGAGAATGGAATTGTTGTCATATGGTTCACAACATGTTAAAACAAAATCGAATCGACAACCCTCCCCCACTTATGAAATCGTTAAGACATAACTCTTCGATCTTCCTTTTCCATCAGTTTTGTTAGAGCTTTTTGGTGTAAGATGGGGCAAAGAAAGCTCTGTTCTGGCTCTAGTTTACGATACCACGACTTATCTCCATTGTTAGTGAACGGCTAGGGATGAATGTTAGTTGAGCCTGCTTGATGATTGTATATTCTTTTTATGCAAGTTCTATGCCTAGCCGGTTTGTATTGTTACATCGGAAATAAATTGCTCTTACAGAGACGCATCTACCTTTATGTACGCATAAACCTTTTTGGTTCTGAAAGCCCTATGGTTAATATATTATTACCATTTTCTTCAAAATATATACCGACATCCCTTTTCTCTTCCAAATAAAAGGATTGTTATTTTTAGAATGTGCATTGTATTTCAGATAAGTCACTAGAAAATCATTGATTAAAAGCTAATAAAAATTATTTAATACAGTGTAACCAACGCCTCATAAAACCACGAACATTCAAACTCGCGACCATTGGAGACTTACAAAGACTCTTACACTTATAGTGAAATACTTATAAAACATAAGTATTTTCAAAGATCAAAACTTCTCATTTCATTCACAAAATGAAACTTACTAGCATTGTCATTACATTTCATAATCCATGTTTATACATAACATAATATTTGGGAGTTTAAAGTTCTATACAAAAAATTCAACATGAAAGGAGAAGCTAAACAAAAGTATTCTATCTAGACTCTACAGGTATTAGCTGACCAGACCTTTGAGCCATTCTTGTTTTCAAAATTGACAGTACTAGACTTCTATTATATCACCTTAGAAGTTAGGTCTCCTTTGTACCTGAAAATCAACGTTATAATTTTGATGAGTTTGTGAACTTAGTGAGTGAACCATCATCGATGTACTCACTCAAGTCAGAACACAAATATCACAAGTATATTTCCTAATTCAGCAGATATATCACATAATTCAATATTGAATACCAAATCACAATATACATCATATCTTAATAATACATCATGAACTACAAACATTTCAATAATCATTTCAAATAATCCAATCATTCATTTCATCAACATGTACATAAACATTGCATATCATTATATCAACATAATTCAGAAATTCTTCACAATCATTCACATGATATATACATATATATATAAATGCAAATGCACATGTGATTCCACTTTTATTTTTACTTTGCTATGACCGAGCGTCTTTTCATATTCTGTCTCATACCTATTGTAGATACCGAGCTTATTATTAACTGAGTATGTGGAATTTTATATATATTTCTGAGCTTTAAACTCTTTTTCACACTGGTCACTCTGGTCACAACTCATCTATCTGATCATGTATAATAATGTGATGAAATGCATCAATTCATATAATATGCTATCAATAACTTTCATTCAATGTGCACAATCATTTATCACATTCATTGGATCTAAATTCAGCATTTAACATTCAGTTGAGTACACATTTTCCATATTCACATACCATTGGAAAGCACTTCCAATACAATCCCAAACATCGAACTCCTTGGACCATCAATGTCTGGAATTATCACAATAATATCAATAACACTTCAATATCTAAAGGTTAATAAAAAACAATTCAGTCATAGTGAGAAAACATCTAGGTTAACTCAAAGTACACTCAAGATAATCTATTGCCTTGCTGACTTGGCAATGTCTGGATGCTGACGATCAATTTGTGCTTCTTTTATTATGCAATACACACATATAATTCACATATTATTAAGTTGATCAATCATATGAATATTCAATCATGCATATGTGTGTGTGTGTGTGTGTGTGTGTGTGTGTGTGTGTGTGTATCATGTTTAATGCATGCTTAATTGACCTTTCTGGGAATGTAACTTTTTATAAATTTTGACCATTCAAACATTATATTTTGTATACTACCATTTTACAATCAGGTTTGTACCTTTAAGTTAGCTTGATTTACTCCAAATTCATCTACCATACTTTATACTTATCCTTGACATTTTTATAATCAAAAGTCTTTTATAATACACATATAATTATTACTTTAAATCTGGAATTTTAGCAAGCTAAATCTATACATTCACCAAACTTTTTCCAGCAATGTATATTCATACATTTATCCAATTCTCATTCATAAATATCCCATATTCTTCAATGCTCATTCATCCATATGTTATACACATTACTCATGTCCTTAAGATCATGTTTGCATTAAAAGCATTCATTTATTCCTTTAACAAATCATAATTTTCCAAATTTGAACTCAACCACATCAAAACAATCCATTCTTTAGATTATGACATCAATTGACTACATAAACTTATCAAACTCTCAACTAATTAATCAAGCAACAATCTAGGCTCATTCCTAACCTTAATCAAGTCCAAATATACCAATTAAGAGTGAAATTTCTCAGCTGGTTCAAATGTATACAAGGTTGAAGTTCATATTCCAGAATTTGTCATCAACATCACTAATGTGTTTAACTTTTCTACCTTCAATACCACACGAATTTTACAAGCTTAGAAACATCATTAACACTTGAAATTTTCTAGATTTCATGTCCTTTAAGGTTACTTCATTTAAGGTTAATTTAAATTCCATATTAGTTACACTAAGGCATAAAAAATTCTGCCCATTTATGTCATTAACATTCATTTTTTTTACAACACACCTACAACTATAGTTTTCTAGATTTGAAAACACCTTAATATCACCTATCTTTAGCATGAATTCCTCATCAATTATACTTCAAATTCCAACTTAAATCATCGATACAATAGCCCAAAAACTTCCATTTTCGTACATGAAAAAAAATAGAATAGAAAAGTACCCATCACTACAAGCAAATAATAAATACCAACGGAATATCGTAGGCAATCAGCGACAAAAAATCAATGCCAATCGATAAAGTTGTTGGAAAATATGCATTTAGTGACGGACAAATTTTTCATCGGTAAAGATGGAGGAAAATTATCGCGGGAAATTTTTCGACGAAATATCTATTTCCGTCGGTATATTTAATGACGAGACTTGTTTCCGTCGTAAATCAGTAAAATGAAAACCTAAACATCATCGTTGGCTTCGACATTGACATTTTTAATAAATTGAAAACGAAACGATGTCATTTTGGTTAAGCGTCTAACCTACACGGCGGAAGCTCTCCCTTGTTTTCTGTTTCGTTTTCACTAGCTCTCTTTCATTTTCTATGCTACCGTCGGTTCTTTGTCATCGTCCTGTGTTCTCTCCGTCCCTTCTGCCTTTTCGTTCTGCTGCTTCACGTGCTTTGTTTCCCTTTTGCATCTTTGTTCTGCGTCTTCTTCCTTCACATGCTTCAGAGCTTTCTGCGTCTGTATTTTCGTCCATCATTCCTTCTGCATCTTCGTTTAATCATTGATCGAGGTGAGTCGGTTTTGTTTTTTACTAGGTGTACTGTTTTGATCATTTGGGTTTCTGTTTGTGGTTTGATTGTATGTGCTGTCGTGAATTAGTATTGGTTTAATCATTGGTTGAGGTATAAAATCGATACATTGATATTTTTGTAATGAATTATGCTTAGATTATAGTATAACCATCGGTTGTAGTTAAATTATATTTTTGTTTGGTTATATTTTCTTCTTTTGGTTTTAGCTTTCTTCAGAATAAGTTATTGAACTTGTTGATTATAAGGATTCATTTCTTTTAGGTTCACTTCGATTATTATATACTTTTTGCTATAAAATTAGCGTTTACTTCGTTGTTCTATTTTTAGTTTTCTTTAAGCAAGTTTTTGAACTTCTTGTTATGTTCTAAGGATCTCATTCCATTTAGATTCACTTAAGTATGTTGTTATTTAAGCTTTTTCTTCAAATAAAACACATGCGTATAATTTCAACTAGTGTTTGAACATAGTCTAACCTATCTTTATAACACATACTAATAATTCCAATTAATGTTTTTACAATTTAGCCTATCTTTGTTTGTATTTGATTTTGTTCCAAAAGTATTTGTAGATCTTTTATATTGATCTTGTATACCCAAAACATATCATTAATGCTGGAAGTAAAAATTTCAGATTTTTAATGTCTGATCAATACCCAATAACAATTGTGGGTATGGTATACATCTAATTAAAGTTCCGTGTATGATCTTATTTAATAAGCAACTACGAAAGCTGTTCAATGATAAATAATCACTATTTGTTAAATGAATATACTTTATTAACTAAAAGAAACTTATGAAGTATCTAAACCTATTTTATATTCTCATAGTTCTAGAGAGTATCTTTTTATTTAAAGTTAAAGGAATCGATGTAAATATGATTAGTCAATCAAGGGATCCCTTACATGTATTTATTTGACCAATTATAGGAGATAAAATTCAAGAACAATTAAAGTCAAAAGCTCATGTAATTAGGGCTAATTTCATTGTTTAAATGCTTTTCATTATTAAAGTCTTACTTTTATTAGTGGCGGACTACATATTACTTAATTACAGAGCTTAAAATCATGTATAATTTGTTTTTTAAATTGTTTACATGTTTCTTATGTGGGCTATGACTTATTATGAGATTACACTTTAATGCAATTAGAAAAAAATTGTGAAGGTTGTACTTTTCTAGTGATATTAAGAATCTAAATTGAAATATGATTCTTAGGTCTAAATTAAAGTATTCTACGAGATTCCTAATTGAATTACAATTAATAATTAGTTATCTAATTGATTAAGAATCATATAACATTAGTAGTTAGGATCTTAATTTAATTATGCATACTTGTTAAAATTATAATTAAAATTTTTATCACGTGTCACAGTATATAAAAGGATGCTTTTAAGATGCTGTTTTATTATCTATTTCAGTCACTACATGATTAACTATGGATTCTAACATCTAATATTTCTTCTAGTTGAAGGCTCAAAACTTGACTTAAAATTTACATTTATGCATTGTTTGCAGTTGAAATTGTAATTCAATTCATGTGTTGAAACAATACACAAATTGAGAGTGATCGTTAGAACCCATATTAAATACGTTAAAAAATCTTCAACTTTGGTGATAACGTAATGTCTTCAACTGCCCTGGCTTCATAGTTTGAAGAAATAACTAGGTACAAAAGAACAACTAGTAAGAGGAGCTTAATCAAGTAAATTTAAAATAAAAAAGTTAAATTAGGCCCTTCTTTTCTTTTAATTCAAGTTAGAATCCCAATGTCTGAGACGAATGAGCATAACTTATCATCGTCTAGTGCTTGCTAAGGTTGATCCCCTTGTTTTTATGATATGCTTGAAATTGTTCAAGGATGCATTTTTTTTGAATATGATATTGTTTAGACACTTAATTTTTTCTAGGTTTCATTTAAGAGTTTGTATGTTTTTTTTTAAGAATTTGTGTACTAGTTATTATTGTGGTTCTTGTCATCACCTTATTGTTAGGTTCTTGAAAATTTTCTTTATTTCGTGATGTTATTTATTGTAAGCAAGTGTATGATTTAGGTTTTTCTTATCTTATTCTTCTTGAATGTATTGTGGATGATTGTTGTAAGTTTTTGTTTTTGTACTTTTCAACATTCTTTGAAGGTTTAAATAGTGATGATGTGTAACTAGAAGGTTCATGGATTTTAGGATGTACGTATTAATAGTGATGATGTATTTTCATTCAGGTTCTGAAATCCTAATGGTGTAAAGAAGGTATTTCAAGTAGCTCCATGGCATGTCAATAATAAATCTATTCTATTGCAGGCTTAGAGGCATTTGGTGAAATATGTTTCATTTGGTCAATTATTGATGATTTGGGTTTTCCTTATAGTATTCTTCTTGAATGTATTGTGGTTGATTGTTGGAGGTTTTTTTTTCGTACTTTTCAACATTCCTTGAAGGTTTAAAGAGTGATGATGTATAGCTAGAAGGTTCATGGATTGTAGGCTATACATATTTTTTATTCAGGTTCTAAAATCCTAATGAAGATATGCTAGAATTAATTCTACTTGTACATGACTAATTCTGATGGAATTAACAAACTTAGACACATCTCCATGATATTAAATATGATTTAAGAAAAGAATTTAATATTTCAATTGCTAAGTTCTTTGTTATATTCTATTTAGTTATATATTAAGTATGGATGCCATTTAAAATTCCTAGTCTTTTTATGATTTATTCTAATTAAGATACATAGGTTGGATCCATATGCAAAAAATAATAGTATGTATGTCTAAAAGCTAGAGGTTGAAGAACCTTATACAATAACCAATAACGTATGCAATGTTATAGACATTGATATTAAAAGAATTAAAAAGGAAAAAAATACAATCATCACCTAAATTAACACCAACATGAAGGGATCTAGTTCAATTATGAACTTGAACTAGAAAAACTAAAAGCTAACTTTAAAAAAGGATTGAGAAATGCCATCAAGTTTAACTAATGCAACTGATTTATTTTCTTAACAAATATAAGAACAAGTGTATTATATTAAATATTTCATATTCTTTTTCGTAGGCCCTATATTGTGTTGAAGAGTGTCGCTCATATTTCTTCGTTGTAGTTTGAAGTTGTCCATCTATCCAGGTTAGTCGTCCAACTAATGTTTACCATATGTATTGTTTTAATAATACGATTACGATACCTTTGGAATTTGTGTGAATGAAAAGGAGGCCTTGATTTTGTGTTGTTGTTTAGAATATTCTTATAATCATTGATGAGTTTTTATGTTCTTCTTTAATAGTCTAAGTATTTACTGTATATGGAATGAGTTTGAGATCTTGTGGATGATTTAAGGCATAACTAAGTTCCTAAGACGATATATAGGTTGGAAACCCGTGATGCAGCTCCCGTGAGGCTTATCGGTGAAAAATTCCACGAGCCTAGGAGTCACAATAAGAAGTTGCTTTCTTGATTCATAGGTGTAAACAATGCCACGTACCATAGTATTGAAATCAATTGTAGGTGAATAATTTAAACATAAATACTTCAACTTTAATGTCATTAATTCAAACCTAGTATTAACACAAAAAATTCATAGGTTTAATAAACAAGATAGTTCTTTACATGATAAACTCCTAGGACAGTATATAGGCTAGAAACCCATGATGCAGCTACCGTGAGGCTTATCGAGGAAACATTTCGCGAGCTTATGACTCACAGTGAGAACTTGCTATCTTGATTCATAGGTGTAAACAATACAATGTACCATAGTATTGACATCAATTTTAGGTAATTAATTCGTTTGATTAATACTTAGGAGATATTGTGTAAAGTTTCGATGTTCTGTAAACTTAGGAGACATGAAGGATACTAACTATGAAATCACTTTTTTAAATTAACGGTTATGTAAAAATGAGTAATGTTGATATATCTTGGATGTACAAATGATTAACACCTGATGGTTTCATTAATCTTGAGTTTGTTGAGGGAGTTGAAGCTTTTATTCATAACCTGCATGTATGGATGGCCTAAAGAATAGATGTCCATGTAAAAAGTGCAAACATATTCGTTTCCTTCCTATTGATGAAGTGCATGGACATTTGTTGAGAAAAGAGTTTGTTCCAAATTATTTTGAGTGGACATGACATGGGGAGCCATTGATTTGTAGCACCTTAAGGGGTAATGAAGTAAACTTGTCAGTAAATATGGATAAGTTTGAAAGGGGGATTGGATTTAGAACAAATAATATGGGTGTAACTGAAAATCCTTATATGGAAATGATTTATGATGCAGTTAGTTATACCTTTCAGGAAAATATAGAAAATCTTGAAGAAGAGCCAAACTCACATGCAAAACAATTTTTTGACTTACTACACTCAACTGACCAAGAATTATGGCCAAATTATGAGACAATGACTCAATTATCTTCAATTGCTCAAATATTAAAGATAAAGTCTGAAAGGCATATTTCTGATCGTAGTGTGATATTTAAGTGTGACTGGTTTGATCTAACTTCTAATGTTGGTAGAAAAGTGCATAGCCGATACAATTTAGTTGAAATCAACCAGCAAAGAAGATTTAGACAATTTGAACCTTTCGTGTTAGCGATGCAAGCAATCCAGGCGTATTATGTCCCTTTTCCTAGCTTACGACGAGATAAGTTAGATTGGTTGGCCGTTTGCAAAGTTAAACCTAGAGGTGTTTTTGAATCACATAGAAAAGGAGAACAAAAATTGAAAGTGAAGTGTTTCAGGAAGATGTTTATGAAATAAATGCATCTGTTACATATGACGAGAATGAACTTTTGAACTATCCAAATAATGAATATGTTAAATTTCATCTGGAGAGGATGAGGAGGGAAAGAGATCTGAAGAGAAGCTTCAGTTTGATTCTAATTCTTCAGAAAAAAGAAGATGATGATGATTTTGATTTATAATTAAGTGCTGATAGTGATTAATTTGTGTTTGTAATACAATATTATGATCAGTAAATCAATTATTGAGTCAACAATATGTTGTTATATATTAAATTGAAATTGTTATATTTATGGAATATTCAATAAAATATGAATTTTAGGTAAAACATGCCATCAAAGAGAAAACAAAATATGATGCGATCAAGTTTTAAACCACAAATTGGAGCCAGTTACTGTCCAGGTGAAGCATCACATTATGTAGCTATAACCGAATAAGATGTTTTACCTCCAAGTACTACACTTATAGATGAGGCATTACCTTTCGTACTTGCTACTACACCATCCACCCCCCTTATATCGACAGAGATATCAGGGGTCAACGATGCGGATGAAGGAGGCGACCTCCAGCCTAGAGCTGAGGGAGTTGATGGAAGAACTTACGTCACAATTGTCAACAATTTGTAAGTGAAAATACACGAAACACTATATGTTTATAATTAAATTATAGGTTTAAATTTAAAAATGATATAGAATTAATTATTTTTATATTAGGTTGATTCTGTCTGGACCGTGCTCAAGAAACATGACATTCAAATTCAAGGAGAAGATATGGAAGAATATCTCTCAGGCAACAAAGGATTTTTATTATCAGGAGTTTGAGGTACAAAAAAATAGTTTTTTGTATTTTCATAATTAATTAAAACTTTTAAAATATAATTAAAATTTTCTTAGAGTATTTAACCTCAACACAAATTTGACATTTTTTCATTTCATTGATGATTTGGTTAGGCAACAAGTTTAAGCTTTGCATCCTTTTAATTAACCTCACATTCATATGCCTAAGTTTAGAGTCCCACAGGTCTAGAGAATCAATAAAATAAGTAAAAGACGTAGATGCATTCATTTTAATATCAAGGACAAATAGGCCTTCATTACAAAAACCTTTACTAACAAAGTTCCCATTCCTAGTTAAAACTAGTTTATCATATCAATAGTAAGTTAACACCAACCTTGTTAATTAAGGCACCAAAAATTAAGTTTCTATGAATATCAGGAACAAATAAAACAATTTCTAAAGCCAAGGAGTTGCCCATGTACATGAACTCACCACTGGTAGCATCATTTAACTCTTAGAACAAGTCTTTGTTGGTGTAGATGTGGTGTGTGGCTCCTGTGTCAATAGTCTACCCGACCAAGTTTTTAGCAAGGTCGACTTCAAACACCACAACAGTAATGATCTTCTATTATCACCACCAACAATATTGGCCACATTAGCTTGAGGCTTACTTAGACTCTTCTGGTTGCCCTTTTGGTACCCCTTTTGGTTTCTTTTTCCTAAATTGTCATGGTTTCTGTCCTTGAACCTTCCTTGTATGGTTGATTTTATCTCGGTAAAGAGCATTAGGATGGCTTAGCTTATGACACCACCAATAGCCACCATCAATCCTTTTATGATTGAACTGACCATACTTGTTGTTGTTGAAAGACCTGTTTTGTCCACCATTCTTATTGAAGTTACTTGCATTTTTATGTTCAATAACACTAGCCTTAATAGTAAGGGCAGGGGTGAGTGATTTGGCTTCATCCTGTGTACGGTTGGCACCTTCAATCTTTATTTGCCTTATCAACTCCTGTAGCTTCATATCTTTCTTTTTATGTCTTAACTGGTTTTTATACTCATTCTATGAAGGAGACAGTTTCTCAACAAGTGCATTAGCTTGAAGGAGTTCACATATGTTCATACCCTCAGTGAGGATTTCAACAACTAGGTCTTCATACTTATGTAAATGGTTCGTAATGGGTTTATTATCAACAATAGTAAGCTTTAACCACCTAGTAATAGCATATTTCTTTGACCAACATCATTAGTCTCATATTTAACTTCAAAGGCACCCCAAATTTCCTTATAGCAGTCTTATACTTACAATAGAGATCAAATAACAGGTTAATCATATGGTTGAGCAATACTCCCTTAATGTTACAGTTATCCTTAGTTGTCTTAGGGTTAGTATTATCAATATAAATATCTCGAAACAATATATAATCAATTTCAAATTCCTAAAAGTAAAACATAATTTTCTCAGACCATCTTTTGAAGTTTCTCCCATCTAAAGGTAAGAAATCTAGTAAGGTCAGGTACAAATTTATGGGTTATGGTGAGAGGGGAGAACCAATGGGTAATAGTAGTGACATAAGGTGCAGTATGGTTTGCATAGATACTTTAGTTTCATTCGCAGACGATGTATTAAATCTAGAAACAAAGATGACTTATGCCCAAATAAACAAACAACACTAAAAACTAAGTAGAAGTTTCCAACATAGATTATTAGCCAAATAGCAATAAAATTAGAACAACTTATATGAATGCAAGGCGTCGTGAAAATCACTACCCTAAGTTGAAAATTTCCCTTTACTTTGTGGCAAGACAACAGGATCCGACCTCAAGGTTGACACCTTCTCCTTCAACTTCGCTACACTTTAAATGGCAGAGTAGGAACTGTCTTTGAGTATTAGAAAACAACTGAAGAATGGAGAAGAGAAGAGATATATTTTTCTATGTGTGTTTTGCACAATATAGAAGGGCTGGATATATAGAAAAAACAAAGAGAATGATATTTTGCAACAGTTATAAGTATAGGTGATAATAATAGGGAATATAGAGAGATTTCATGAGAAATGGGGAAATACTAAAATAATAACGTTTAGCAACTAAAACAAGCATTACAAACGTATTAAAAATAAGAATTAAACTAAGTAGCGCCAAAGTTTATGTCACAAGCGTCCCGCCCCGCCCCGCTCTACCGGGTGGCATCCATACCTCCTTAAGAGACTTGATTTAAAGTCTCATAAAATACTCTAGTATATACACGAGGAGGAAAGTCTCTTACTCTTTCAATGTGGGGCACAATCCAAAACAAAGAGAGAGAAATGTTCCAAGTTTTGGAACAACACCAATAATCACTGGTAGCAATGCTCTTAGTACCATCAAAATTAAAGATAAAATTAAGAAGAAGCTCATTACAATTATGGTGAACAGTAATATTGCTCACAATTTCTTGAGATCTAGAGTGGCTAAAGAAATAAACTCTAATAATGAATTAGTTATTTTTTAATTTTTTAATATTATATTTCCTTATAACTCAAAATAATAACTATAATTTTTAAAATAAATAAAATTACACTTGAATTTTCTATT
>JAOQML010000195.1:24054786-24078030 GCA_027568935.1 Erythroxylum urbanii | reverse complement strand
CCGATCTCAGGATAAAAAGAATTAAATTCTTGGTAGGAGTAAAAACAAATAAACAAACAAACAAATAAAATAAAAAAATAAAAAAGAAGAAGTGTATGTGTCACAACCGTGCGTTATTCTCACGGATCACAACTTTTGGTGAATAGTAGTCGTTCGTCGCAATCGTGCATGGGCACGATCGCGACCTTCCTGAAAAATATTGGATGTCGCGATCGTGCATTTGCACGATCATGCAAACATGATTGCACACTACTATTTCAAATCTTCATAAATTTCAATCCCGAAGGTCAAAAATTATAAACTTTATGTTGTTAGAAAGCTAAAAGAATGATCTACAACTTTCATGAAGATGACTTTATCAAAATTTGCCTAGATCAATACAGTTTATTCATTGAAGTTTTATAATACACTTTTATCTCTTTATTCTCTTATTTTCTATCCTTTGTTAATATACATTCTCACAAAACAAAAGACCCGAATCTAACAAACACAATTCATACATATAAGACTCCTAACAAAACAGACTCCCAACCTAACAATTTACTTAAGAAGAATTTATCCAAAAGCCATTAAACAACTAACAATTTATTCCCAACACTGTTCACACTAATAGAAAGGAAATTTCTACACATATACAAAAAAAGTTCTTCAACTCTTCTTTCATTCCTTTCTCCACAATACAGAATTTCATCTCTCAGATGTTGCAAAGTTTATACATAACTTCAATTACATATTCAGAGTCAACACAGTAGCATAATACAAAAAATACAATCATGAATGCTCATGTGTTGATATGCCTCTAAAGTACCAAAAGTTTCTGAACTAACTTAGTTACAAAAATAGAAATTCTTAGAGTCAGCTGAAGCTTTTGCAAGGTTCAACGTTGATATGCTATTTCTGAACCTTAGGAGTAGAAAGATAATGAGGTGAGCTGGGAAGCTCAGTGGCTAATACGTTTATAGCCAGCGATAACGAACTACACACACAATCAAACATATAGACACATATATGTATAATATATATATTCATTTCAGATTAACCTTAGCAAATCACAAAAATCAAATCATATAATCATTTAATAATCAAACCATAACACTCAATTATGCTTTATGTTCAACAATTCAAGATGCAATGCATAAATATAAGGGCTCGAGAGAATCCCATAAAATAGAATGGCGAAACCGAAGTTTACAACATGAATATAATGAGTCCATTTTTCAGAGCTCATGTGCCACAGGTGGGCAGTTGGGAGAAAGCTTTAGGTCAACGTGTACTTGACAAACAGAATGGTATCTCTCTTACCCACACAAGCAAGTTTCCAATACTTACATATTTCATATCATATTTTCATGTTTCTTGAAAATTTTCTGTTTTTCATCAATACAAAATTGCGATATGTTTCAAAGTAAACATAATATTAAATTCACAAAATATTTTTTCTACATTAATAATGATTCAAGACAAATAATTTAGCATACGTACAAGAAAATATTTTAGCTCATCATCACAATAATTATAAACATACTACCTACCTATTTACTTGTAAATCCAAGCTCAAGTTTGTTCTTCCTCTTGCTCTTGATTTCAAAATTCTTGGTTCCTTTCAAACAAACATATTTTCATTCAAAAAACATATACGGATAGAACTTCCCTAAAGCTCTACTAATCAAAAATAAGCTTAGACTTAATCTACTCTTAGTTTATCTAAGCTAGAAGAACTAAGATTTAATTAAAAGTTTATAAAAAATCTACGAAAAAGAATCTCGGTTCTCTTTTTTCTCTCTTCATTTTTTTGCACATAACCTATTTTCACTAGTTTCTTCTTCTATTAAAGCAAGAAGAAAAGATAGGGAATACCTAAAAATTTTTAGCAAAACCCTTTTTCTTTCTTTCCTTCTTTTTTTATGCTTCGGTTTCTCCTTCTCTTCTTCTAGTTTCTTACTTTCTCTCTTTTTCTTTCTTACTATACACGACTCTCTTTTCTTCTCTTCTTATTAGTTTAAGACAAACTTTGTCTTTCCAAGCTTACCCTTCCATATTTAATCTAATTCATTCTAACCCCTTAACTTAATTCTAACTCTTCCTTTTAATCCATACAACCATATGTAATTAATTATATACCTAATTAAACTCCAAAATTTGATAATTCAAGAATTCTAATTTATATTCATGCTTACTAATTTAATAAAATAAATTCCAAGAAAAATTCGGGGTCCAACATTTCTCCCCCCTTTAAAGAATTTTGTCCTCGAAATTCTTATCTGAAGCTTCCAAAGATTTCCATATTGCCTCTTCTCTTGAGTGGTTCCTCTATAAAACTTTAACCAGTTTCACGGTCTTGTTTCTCAAGACCTTTTCCTTTAAATTTAGAATCGCTACTGGTTGTTCTTTATAAGTCAAAGCCTCCCTTAGTTGAACATCTGAAGGTTGGACTATGCATGATGGATCCGATCTATATCTCCTTAGTATTGATACATGGAAGACATTGTGAACCTTGGATAACTCTGGCAGCAAGGCTAACTTATTGGCGAGAGGCCCAATCTTCTTAATAATCTCATAAGGGCCTATGTATCTTGGACTGAGCTTACCCTTTTTACGAAATCTTAAGACTCCTCTCCATGGTGAGGCTCTAAGAAATACTTTGTCTCCAACTTCATATTCCATCTCCTTCCTGTATGTGTCTGTATAGCTCTTCATCCTGTCTTGAGCCGCCTTGAGACTCTATTTCACCAATTTAATCTTGTTGACTGTAGCTTGTACCAACTCAAGTCTTATAAGTCTTTTTTCACCTTCCTCGTCCCAACAAATAGGAGTCTGCACCTCCTACCATACAAAGCTTCATAAGGTGCCATTTGAATTCCTGAGTGGTAGGAATTATTATAAGCAAACTCAATCAAAGGTAAATGTTCATCCCATGAGCCTTTGAAATCTGTAACACAAGCTCTTAACATTGCCTCCAATATCCTTATTGTTCTCTCTGATTGGCCGTCAGTTTGCGGATGAAAAGCTGTGCTAAAATGTAACTTAGTTCTCAAAGCCTCTTGCAAACTTTCTCAGAATCTGGGATTTCTATCTAAGACTATAGAACTCAAAATCTTATGAAGTCTGATTATTTCATCTATGTATTTCTTGGCCAAGGCATTCAAAGAATTTGTTTGTCTAATTGGCAAGAAATGTGTTGACTTGGTTAGCCTATCAATAATTACCCATATTGCATCATTCCTGCTAGTCCTTGGTAATACCAATAAGAAATTCATTGTAATCTTCTCCCATTTCCATTCAGGAATAAACAAGGGCTTAAGCTTACCGGTGGGCGCTTGATGTTCTGCTTTAACTTGTTGACACATCAAGCATTTTCCAGCATACTCTACAACATCTTTCTTCATTCCTCTCCACCAGAAGTGATCTTTTAAATCTTTATACATTTTGGTATTCCCCGGATGCATTGCATATGGAGCATTATGTGCCTCATCAAGAATTTCATCCTTCAACTCTTGGATATCTGTAATGCATAATCTGTTGCCTACCACCATCAATCCATCTCCTGTTATTCCTATTTTAGAGGGCTTACCATTTTTAATTTCGTCTTTGAGCTTGCCCAAGTACTCATCTTGTTCCTGCAAGTCCTTAATCTTCTCATTTAACACTAACTTTATTCTAAAATTAGCCAATATACCACCAGATTTAACTTGCCTCAACGCCACTTTCAGTTTGGCTAATTCCTTCAACAAAGGAAGATATATCGTCTTCATATGTGCTATAGTGGATTTCCTACTCAGTGCATCCACTACTACATTATCTTTTTCCAGGTGGTAGTCTATCATCAAGTTATAGTCCTTCAACAATTCTAACCACCTTCTTTGCCTCAAATTTAACTCTTTTTGGCTCATCAAATATTTAAGACTTTTTTGGTCTGTAAATACCTTGGTGGTGACTCGATATAAGTAATGTCTTCATATTTTCAACACAAAGACTATAGCAGCCAATTCCAAGTCATGGGTGGGATAATTCATCTAATAGGGTTTTAATTGCCTGAAAGTATAGGCAATCACTTTATCTCCTTGCATCAACACGCACCCCAATCCTTTCCTTAAGGCATCGCTATATACTGTATATCCATAACTGCTAGAAGGCAAAGTTAGAATTGGTGTAGTTGTAAGTTTCTTCTTCAATTCCTCAAAGCTCCTATAATATTCTTATGTCCACACAAATTTCTGACTCTTCCTTGTCAATTTGATAAGTGGGGCTGCAATCATAAAAAAGCTTTCTACAAATCTTCTATAGTAACCAGCTAATCCCAAGAAACTCTTCACTTCTGCTACATTCTTGGGTGCTTCCCATCTAACAACAACTTCTATTTTCCGTGGATCCACACATACTCCTTTTTTTGAAATGATGTGTCCAAGAAACACCACATCCCTTAGCCAAAATTCATATTTATCTAATTTGGCATACAACTCTTTCTTTCTCAATGTCTCCAAGGCAATCCTTAAATGTTCTTCATGCTCTTTGTTGCTCTTGTAATAAACCAATATATCATCAATAAAGACTATGATAAATTGATCTAGGAAAGGCTTAAAGACTCTATTCATTAGGTCCATGAAGGCTGCAGGGGCATTAGTTAATCCAAAGGGTATAACTAAGAACTCAAAATGTCCATATCGTGTTCTGAAATCAGTATTCAACACATCAGACTCCTTTATTATCAATTGATGATAACCCGATGTCAAGTCTATCTTGGAAAAGACTTTTACTCCTTGTAGTTGATCAAAAAAATAATCTATGCGTGGGAGAGGATATCTATTCTTGATGGTGACATGATTGAGCTTCCTGTAATTTACACACATCCTTAAAGATCCATCTTTCTTTTTCACAAAAAGAACTAGAGCTCCCCAAGGCAAAGAGCTAGGCCTAATAAAACCTTTTTCCAACGGCTCTTCTAACTGTTCTTTAAGCTCCTTCAATTCTGTCAGAGCTATTCTATAAGGTGGAATTGATATTGGTGCCATTCCTGGAAGAAGCTCTATGGTGAACTAAATCTCTCTAGGTGGTGGTAGTCCTGGTAGTTCCTCCGGAAAGACATCTGGAAATTCCTTGATCACAAGAATATTTTCTAATTTTTTTTCATTTATCTTCGTGTCTAACACATATGCCAAGAATGCTTCATACCCTTTCTCATCATTTTTTCATCATTTTCTCTGTTGTTAGAGTTAAAATGATTTTTCGTGGGCTTGCCTTCCTGTCGCTCACAATTACCACCTTTTCCCCTTTATCCAATTCAAACTCTACTGTCTTCTGTTTACAGTTCAAATTAGCATTATATTTTTCTAAGGTGTCCATTCCCAAAATCACATCTAATCCCTTCATCTCCAATGGCATTAAATCCACCAATAATTTTACCTCACCAATATATATTTCACACTCTCGATAAACATGACTAACAATAACATACTGGTCAATCGGGGTACTAACCATCATAGGGCTATCTTATGGACTCAAATTTCTATCATGCATAATCATACTTGACGAAATAAATAAGTGGGTAGACCCCGGATCAATCAAAACAACAATGTCATCCTGAAATAATTTAACCATACCAGTCACAACCTTTGGAGCTGCTTCTACTTCCTCCTTCATCATTGCAAATGCTCTAGTTGGTGCTTGTCCTTTCGGTATTTCTGGAGGATTTACTTTCTTGGCTGCATTAGAATTGCCCACTTTAGTTGTAGACTCAGCTCTCGCAGTCTTAATCCTTCTTGAAGCTTGCGTCTGAGTTCCCTCTCATCTTACATACTATGGACACTCCCTAGCCATATGTCTTTTTTCTCCACACTCAAAACAAGCGCCAGACAGTTTATAACACTCCCTTTTATGGAATTTGCCACAATGATCACACTTAGGAAAAGATTGCTTTTCCCCCTCTCCTCTTCCCCTGTCTCCAACAATCGAGGCTTGAAGAGAAGTAGTTCTCATTGGATTGGGCTCACTTGTACCACTACTCCTAGCATCAGACTATGTGGGGAAGGTCCTGATACTCCTTCCTGGCATAGAAACACTGCTACTACCCCCTCTTCTGAGCTGTTCTCTTCCTTTCCTCTTTTTGTTCACTGTGCTCTTTATGTTTTCTACATTCTCCACCCTCAATGCAACTTCTACCAATTGTTGAAGATCACAAAAATTTTGCGCCACCACTTTTTCTCAAATGGCCAAATGCAATTTCGCTTCAAACCTTTGGCACTTAGCCGTATCGCTCATCATCAACTCAGCTGCATATCGAGACAACTGTGTAAATCTGTGCTTATATTCACTCACTATCATTTCCCTCTAGGTGAGACTCAGAAATTTCCTCTGCTTTTGCTGGATATACACTTCAGACAGATATTTCTTCTTATAGGTAGCTTGGAAATCTTTGCAGGTTAACACTGGCAGCTTTAATTGGCTCCCTGGTATGCTTTCCCACCAATGCAGTGCATCTCCATATAGCAAGCTTGCAGTATATACAATCTTTTCCTCCTATTCATAATCCATTAATTCCAATATTCTTTCCGTCTTTCTTAACCATGTTTCAGCTTCCTTTGGATCGGTTGTTTCGTAGAAATCCACTGCGCCATACTTCCTCAGCTTATCAAATTGTCTCCCTTTCTTAGCTAGTGCTGGGGTAGAAGTTGATGGCGTCTGGCCCATGGCCTGAACAAAAGCATGAGCAAAGGCTTGGAACATTCTAGGATCAAACGGATTAGGCATATACTCTGGAGGAAGAGGAGACTCCTGCGTTTGTGGTTGAAAGGGTTCGTTTTCCTGCCCTACGGTCGCCTCAGCAATCGCTGGGGCTCTAGACTCATCAGTACCCTCCTCTCTTGGTGGAGAGTTAGGTGCAGCAGATCCTTGCATAACTCCTCGTGTTCTTCGACGAAGTGGCATTTTACTCCTTCAATAAAATATTATCATTTAGCTTATTTTTCATTTTAATCTTACTTCTTACATGTATGTATGACATGCATGTCACTTAATGCAATCAATAAACTCAACAATGCAAACAAATAATTTAACAATACAAACACTTTATCACACATCATATATTTTATAGTATAACATATTTTAAGTCTAGGAATTCTTAGAAACTGTGGGCTCTGATATCAAAGATGTTAGCCCTGGGTCTCGGTTCTTATTTCGTGACAACAAGGTACTAAAAATTGGGGGACTTTTAAATAAAAGTATATATATATCACTAACATCAGAATAAAAAGAATTAAATTTTTGGTGGGAGTAAAAATAAATAAACAAACAAGCAAATAAAATAAAAAAATAAAAGAGAAGAAGTGTATGAAAATGTCACGGCTGTGCGTTATTCTCACGGCCGTGCATTAGAAAATGCACAGTTTAAAAAAATGGAGAGTCACGATTGTGCATTTGCACGATCGTGACTTTTGGTGAACAGTAGCAGTTCGTTGCGATCATGCATGTGCACAATCGTACAACCCTGACTGCATACTACTACTTCAAATCATCATAACTTTCAATCTTGAAGTCTAAAAATTATAAACTTTATGTCGTTAGAAAGTTAAATGAATGATCTACAAATTTCATGAAGATAACTTTATCAAATTCTACCTAGATCAACACAGTTTATTTATTGAAGTTTCAGAACACACTTTTATCCCCTTATTCTTTTATTTCTCTCATCTGTCAATATACATTCTCACAAAACAAAAGGCCCAAATCCAACAAATACAATTCATACATATAAGACTCCTAACAAAATAGACTCCCAACCCAACAATTTACTTAAGAAGAATTTATCCAAAAGCCATTAAACAACTAACAATTTATTCCCAACATAGTTGACACTAACAGAAAAGAAATTTCTACACATATATAAAAAAAGTTCTTCAACCCTTCTTTCATTCCTTTCTTCATAATACAGAATTTAATCTCTCAGATGTTGCAAAGTTTATACATAACTTCAATTACATATTCAGAGTCAGCACAGTAGCATAATACAAAAAATACAATCATGAATGCCCATATTAGATATGCCTCTAAAGTATCAAAAGTTTCTGAGCTAACTTAGTTACAAAAATAGAAATTCTTGGAGTCAACCGAAGCTTTTGCAAGGTTCAATGTTGATTTGCTATTTCTATATTTGAGGAGCGGAAAGATAATGGGGTGGGCTGGGAAGCTCAGTGGCTAATACGTTTATAGCCAATAATAACAAACTACACACACAATCAAGCATATAGACATATATATGTATAATATATATATTCATTTCATATTAGCCTTAGCAAATCACACAAATAAGATCATATAATCATTTAATAATCAAACCTTAACACTTAATTATGCTTTATGTTCAACAATTCAAGATGTAATGCACAAACATAAGGGCTCGAGAGAATCCCATAAAACAGAACGGCGAAACCGATGCTTACAGCATGAACAAAATGAGTCCATTTTTCAGAGCTCATGTGCCACATGCGGGCAGCCGAGATAAGGCTTTACGTCAACGTGCCTGTGATGAACAAAATGATATCTCTCTTACCCATACAAACAAATTTTCAATGCTTACATATTTTATATCATATTCATATTTTCATGCTTCTTGAAATTATTCTGGTTTTCATCAATACAAAAATGCAGTATCTTTCAAAGTAAACATAATATCAAATTCACAGAATATTTTTCCCATATTCACAATGATTCAAGACAAACAATTTAACATACGTTCAAGCAAATATTTTAGCTCATCATCACAATAACTATAAACATACTACCCACCTATTTACTTGTAAATCCAAGCTCAAGTTTGTTCTTCCTCTTACTCTTGATTTCGAAATTCTTGGCTCCCTTCAAACAACATATATGGATAGAACTTCCCTAAAGCTTTACTATTTAAAAATAGGTTTACACTTAATCTACTCTTAGTTTATCTAAGCTAAAAGAACTAAGATCTAATTAAAAGTTTATAAAAAAATCTAAGAGAAAAGAATCTCGGTTCTCTTCTATCTCTCTTCATTTTTTTGCACATAACCTATTTTCACTAGTTTCTTCTTCTACTAAAGCAAGAAGAAAAGATAGGAAATACCTAAAAAAATTTAGCAGAACCCTTTTTCTTTCTTTCCTTCTTCTTTTTATGCTTCGGTTTCTCCTTCTCTTCTTCTAGTTTCTTCTACGACTTTCTCTCTTTTTCTTTCTTACTATACGCAACTCTCTTCTCTTCTTTTTTTATTAATTTAAGACAAACTTTTGTCTTTCCAAGCTTACCCTTCCATTTTTAATCAAATGCCTTCTAACCCCTTAACTTAATTCTAACTCTTCCTTTTAATCCATGCAACCACATGTAATTAATTATATACCTAATTAAACTCCAAAAATTTCTAATTCAAAAATTCTAATTTATATTCATGTTTGTTAATTTAACAAAATAAATTCTAAGAAAAATTCGGGGTCCAATATATAAGACACATTCATGATCTAAGGCTAAATCTGTTATCGGCTAATGTGTTAGAACAAGAAGGATTTTAGCACACTTTTGTGGATAGAAAGTGGAAATTGTCCAAAGGTGCAATGATGGTTGCTCAAGGAGAGTTATGCTGCTTATTGTATAAGACACACTTAAAAGTGCATGGTGGTGGAGGAATATACATAATTAAGGAGGAAACTTCACCAAATATATGGCATAAACGATTGAGACATATAAGTGAGAAGGGATTAAAGTTGTTGGCTGGTAGATACCTTATCCCATTTAATAACTCACAACCACCTAATCCTTCCGATCATTGCTTGTCTAGAAAGCAACATAGAGTCTCTTTCAAGAGAAGATCCATAAGGAAGTCAGAGATATTGGAGTTTGTGCATTCAGATGTCTATGACCTTATTAAGAAGGAGTCACTAGTAGGTAATAGATATTTTTTTACATTTATTGATGGTGATTCGAGGAAAACTTGCGTGTCCATGTTAAACTCTAAGAGTCAAGCATTTGAAACCTTATAGAAGTTTCTTGTTATAGTAGAAAGGGAAGCTGAGAGGAGGCTAAAGTGGCTGCGAATAAACAATGGAAGGGAGTATACTTTCAAGGTGTTTAAAGAATACTGTACAGCTTATGACATTAGACATGAGAAAATCGAACTAGGGACTCCACATTATAATAAGGTGTTGAGAGGATGAATAGAACCGTTGTGGAGAAGGGTCATTATATGCTCAAAATGTTTATATTTCTAAAGACATGTTAGGGAGAAGTAGTTCGAACTGTAGTCTACCTGATTAATTAAGCTCCCATAGTTCTATTAGATTTTGAGATTTTCGAGAGATCGTGAACTGGAAACGATCCCACATATCATCATTTGAGAGTTTATGGTTACAAGGTATTCAGACACGTACCCAAAGATTAGTGAAGGAAGCTTGACTGAAAGTCGATACCTTGTATCTTTGTTGGATATAGTGGTGATCAGTTTGCCTTTATAATTTATAACCTCGAGAAGCAAAAGGTAGTCAGGAGCAGGGATGTCGTGTTCCAGAAGCATGAGAGAGGTGTTGATCTTATGAGAGGAGATAAATCATCACACTATAGCTCATCATATGACATTGTTAACTCTTTGCAAATTCCTTTGACTATTAAGCAGTCTACAGGTGAAGAAGAAGAAGTTTGTGACCTAACGCACATTGGTAGTGATCAGATACAATCTGATAATGATGAGCCACATAAATCGCATCTAGATAATGCTAAAAATGAATCCATTGAGGATAATGATCAGGGTGAGCAATTGGATCCAACAGTTGATGAAACATAGCTTTGAAGGTCGACAAGGGAGAAAAGGCCCTTTACAAGGTATCCAAGTGTTAAATACCTATTACTTATTGCTAAAAGGGAGTTTGAGAATGTGCTAGAGGTTGCATCTTGTCAAGACAAAGATCTCTAGCTCACAATTATGAAGGAAGAAATAGATTCTCTGAAGAAGACTAATATATACGAACTTGTATAGCTTCCAAAAGGTAAAAAGGCATTGAAGAATAAGTGGGTGTTCATAATAAAGAGAGATAGTAACAAGTTGGTAAAGCTCAAGGAAAGGCTAGTAGTGAAAGAATTCAATCAAAAGAAGGGTATAGACTTTGATGAAATCTTTTCACCAATAGTCAAGATGACCTCAACTCGAACATCTTTGGGTTTAACTGCCTATTTGGATCTTGAACTCAAATAGTTGGATGTTAAAACAACCTTTTTGCATGTGGATTTGGAAGAGGAGATACACATGGAGCAGCCAAAAGGTTTCACAGCTAAAGGCAAGGAAAATCTGGTCTGCAAGTTGAAGAAAAGTCTATATAGTTTAAAACAAGCTCCAAGGCAGTACTATCAGAAGTTCGATTCCTTTATGACGGATCATAGTTTCAAACAAGCTTATGTCGATGCTTGCGTTTTTTTTAAGAAGTTCTCATGTGAGAACTTCATCATTCTTATTCTTTATGTTTATAATATGCTGATTGTGAGTCAAGTCATTGGTAGAATCCAAAAGTTCAAGGATATTTTATCCAAATTTTTTTATATGAAAGATTTTTAGGACTTGAAAAGTAGATTTTCGGCATAAAGATAACTCAGGATGTGAACAAAAGGAGATTGTGGCTGTCTTAAGAGAGATATCTTGAACGAGTGTTAGAAAGGTTCAATATGAAACATTCTAAGTAAGTTAGCATGTCATTGGAATCTTATTTTAAGCTATGTAATTGTGCATTTCTTTCAAAGAAAAGGAGAAATATGATATTTTCTCTATTCTATACCCATCTGTAGTAGGTCTTTGATGTATGTAATGGTGTGTACAAGGCTAGATATTGCTCAAGTTGTTAGGATGGTGAAAGAGGAAATGGTGTCTTGGAGAGATTCTACCGTTGATAAGAGAACAAAATGACTTCTATTAATATTAACCTTGAGCCCAAACATGTCAGAAAACTCATTAAAAGTATCCATTAATAGCTTAACTGATTTAGGATGAGTTTTAGAAAAGAGAACAAGATCATCCGCGAAACAGAGATGAGTAAGAGAAACTCTCCTGCATTTGGAGCGACACTTAAATTTGGGATTATAAGAGACTCTAGTCTTGAGCAATTAGGATAGCACTTCTATACATAGAATAAACAGATAAGGAGACTATACTCCTTATCTAATAGCAATTTGGGTGTTCATGATGTGTTACTATACTCCCCTCATAATCTATGAATATAAATTATTTAATTAGAGAATTAAAGAAGTTTAATTTATCTAATCTTAAATACATTCTAGGATCATAATTTATATCAATTGTCAACATATTTAGGAACTTAATCGATTGCATATAAAAGAAAGATTTAAGAAACAAACCATAATTTAATCAAGTTAAATTTAACTAAAACGTTTAAAAAATTTAAGTTTAAATATAAGACATTTGACAAATAATAGATAATATTATATACTGGATCTTATTTGTACCTAATTGATATTTAATTAAGATAAATTGTAATTATAATTAAAAATATTATAATTTAATTAAATTACTAAAAGATATAAACCCTATTATAAAAAGTTTCTTAAACATCTAACTCAAGTAAATAATGTAAGAAAAATCCTTTTGACAATCATAATTCTTGGCTTTGCATAATTCTAACTTAAGTTTTAGAATCCTAGTGAGGTTCAAATCTGACTTCATTTAGTACTAAAAGATATAAACCCTATTATAAAAAGTTTCTTAAACATCTAACTCAGGTAAATAATGTAAGAAAAATCCTTTTGACAATCATAATTCTTGGCTTTTTATAATTCTAACTTAAGTTTTAGAATCCTAGTGAGGTTCAAATCTGACTTCATTTAGTTTTGCTGGTAAATGTAAGTTTTCAAAATTGATTCACAAAAATGTAAGTTTTAATTATCCGAAAATTACATGACGTGACACAGTGGAATGTAATTACTAAAGTTGTTGCACTTGCCGATGTATTCTAACGGAATAATTATAGGTTATGTTCAACAACAGAGAGGAGAGGGCACAACTCCTAGAAGGGCTCTTCCTCAGCAACAAGGACCCTCCCATTGCCAAGTTCTCACAGGTATACAAGTTTTGATATTATGTAAGTTGTGTATAGATTGTGTAATTGAAAATAATGTCTTTATGTTTAGTTCACCAGAAAAAGCTTCAAGATAAAGTTGAATGTTAAAAGATGTTTATTTCATAGATGATCATGTCAGTAACCTATGATAATCTACAACTTGGGTGTGAATTGCAGAAAATACAATTGCTATGGGGCGAGAATGATCAAATTTTCAAGCCGGAGCTCGCGATAAACATGAAAGGGCATGTGTCAACTTAAAACAAACTTAGATCTAGATCTTTCAAACATTGGTGTTGAGCAATTTCACAAGATCAGTTGTTTAGGAAGATGAAAACATTTTGAGACTCTGTACTAATAAAGCAAGCCTTTCCGTTCTAGCAAGTAACCAGCTTGGTTTGATTGATGTAACTACAGGCAACTAGGCGATAACACAAGATTCCAAGGCATAACGAAGGCGGGCCATTTGGTTCACCTGGAACGACCCTGTGTCTACAATAGGTTTCTGAAGAAGTCCCTTGCTTGGCTGCACGAAGGCAAAGCACCAAAGTGAAGATTGTGCCACCTACCATCAAGTTCTTTTTACTCCAAAATGTCGAAGCAGAGAAGATTGATTAATAATCACTTGTAAAACTCTGTTCCTTCCGCTCTGATTCTAATACCCCTCGTCCCTATATATATATATATATATTTGGTTATCTTTGAAGTGAACCAGACTCTTTATTAGGTAAAGGTAAGTCTGTATGTTACTGAACTTTCTCATACTTTACCTTTTAATAAGATTTTTATTAGCTGTTATTGTTTTTGTTGTTTTGAAGTGAAAATAATCGTTTTTATTTGGCCTTTTTAAAGAAGAGGGATGTGTTTCCTTTTCTTATAAGGTTAACTACAAAAAAATACAAAATTTTACTAAATTTTGTAATTTTTTACTTAAAATTTAAAAAAGTAATAAAGTATTTTAAATTTAATTTTTAATAAAATATTTTGATGTTAATTTCTTATTAATATTGTTAACATGATGTAATTTAACACATAATTTGTTAATTATGTGTTAACAAATTATAATTTTTAAATAAAAAAATTATGAACATACCTATTTTTTTTCTTTTTCCTCTCTGACACTTCTGTTACCATAATTTTACAAATTTTAAAATCACTTTCTCTTCCTCCTTTTTCAATAAAGATTTTCTGTTGGAACATTCTTCATATGAAAAAAAGAAAGAAAAGCAACAAGCTCTCTCCAAAATCAAAAGTCAATAATATATGACATATAGCTTAGTGATTTATTCCTCAGCTATCAGTTCAAATTCTCAATATAAATGACATAAAAACAAACAAATGCAGTTGCCATAAATTAGAAAGCAAAAAGCACCAGTGTTTATGCAACAAAGTCGTCTGAAAGCTTCACAACAAACTTGCACTTACTAATAATCCAACTGGCCTCTCTCTCCTGAATGTTTCATCTTCAAAATCCTCGTTTCTTAACATAACAATTTATTCTCTCCTGTCGAATTTATACCAAGAGACTCCATAATCATGGGATTATTCTGTTGAACTTCCCCTTGTTCAGACCCATGACTTGCATCAACATTGTCCTCACCCTTTCGCCTAGCATGTAAGTATCACCATTAGCGGCAAAGAGCTCAACATTGAGCTCAAAACTCCAAATTAAATTCAGATTGATACAGTAACAACTCAACATTGTAAGAATATGGTCTTATTGGTGTCCATACTCTAAATATATGCAACAACAAGAATACCTAGCATAAATCTCGCTGATACATAAAATCTAAAAAGGTCGAATAATATGCAGCTTTACTCTTAACTAATAGCGAGACATTATTCTAAATATATGAATAATGATTTTAATATAATTAAAGAGTCTAGCCTATATTTCTTATTTAGCAGTAAAATAAATATAAATTGTTTATTTTAATCATTTAATGGCTGTACCAGATTAAAAATTATAGAAATATAAATTAATCATCTCTCTATTAATTAAGGTTGCAAGCAATTTTTCATCAAGAGTCTATAATTGTACTAGAGTCGAGAGAGAAACCAATTTTAACAAAAAACGTGGTGATGTTTTTTTTGATCTCTTAATGATAACGACATCCTTCGTATCAAATACATAATATTACATTCTAATAATTATAACAATTATTTATTCAAGATTCTAAAATTATGAATGTCTATTTGAGTTTTACGTCATTAATGTCATATTTTTATATGTAGTATCAAAGTTTGTGTTTTAAATAAATAATTTATTCATTTATTTTTCGATGATTGTTAATATTTGGGGTGTTTAGCTGGCAAACAATTTGGTGAAAATCACGGCATTGAGAAATCTGTTTCCTTAGCGAATTATCAAACAACAATTCTGGAAGACTTCTTTCCTATTAATATTCCTTCCAATTTCAAATTGTCTCCAGAAAAATATAATCTTCTATGCATACCTATACATTCAAGAATGATGGAAATATCAATCTCTACAATCGAGATGCCATGGGAAGACAAAATATATTCAATTGAAAAAATCCTGAAAGTTAGACCTCTTTGAAGTGATAGTTACAAAATTTCTCCGATTACTTAAGGAGTTATTCTTTCAATTATTGCATTAAAAAAAATCTTCGGACTTAGGGAGCACTGAAATGTGTATCTAGCTCCTATAGCTTGTAGACTTGTAAGTTTTTAGTTCTCGGACTATGCTTGATGCTTGTTTATCTCCAACCACGCCCTAGGTATTGGTCCCATTATGAGTACTTTTAAATAAGGAGAGATCATAATTATTTCATAAGTTATGGAATTTGGGAATGCTTATGAGCTTACGAGCACTTCGGTATCGACAAAAATATTGCAAGCAGCTCCGATCCCTTGTTTTTCAGGTCACGTGCCTAGGGATTTGTAGGAAATATTTGTTTCATTCTTAACCTACCGATCAACTTTATGAATATTATTATTAAAAATATAAATTATGTGTTATGTATTAAATTTATATATGACACTATAAAAGGATAATTTGTTAGTCATTAAAATGACCAAATTAATTAAAGATATTTTTATCGTGTATAAAGAGTACTATTGAATTACTTACACGGATAAATGATTTTTATTAGGTGATAGAAATTTAGAATTTACCAAAAGATAAATTAATAGTCTATTACTAATAAACATAATACAGGAAAATCAATATTCATTTGTCAAATATGTTTTGTATCTAAAGATATTGATTGTATTTGATGATTTTTTTGTTAGATTACTTGATAAAGTTTGTATGATATTAAATTTATGATAATATATAGTTAAGTTTATCCAACAAAAAATTTGCAATATATTATGAATGTTTAATTAATTGAATACGATAATTTATTGAATATTTATGTATTTGCAACTATTTCTCTTCATTTGCATGCTTCTTCTATTACTGTATTTAATAGTTTAAACTTCTCTAAATGGTGCAATAAGTCAATTTTTATTTTAGTGTCATGAATTTTGATTTAGCATTATTGGAAGAAAAATTTTCATTGTGAATATGAGTAGTGAGGTTAAGAAGACGGACTATAAAACATAAGAAAGGTCTAACAAATTATGTTTTAATTTTATATGAGTGGTTAATGCCAATGCTATTAAGACCAGTATTTCACAAACTAAAAGTGCTAAAGAATACATTAAATTTGTGGAAGAACATTTCTATTCTGAGGACAAGTCTATCAGTAGTACACTAATGGCTGAACTCATGACCATGAAGTTTGATTTGTCATGAAGGATACAACAACATGTCCTAGAGATGATGAATATTGCAGCAAAATTAAAGACCTTGGGCATGATAGTTGACGACTCCTTCTTAGTAAAATTCATTATAAACTTGTTACCTCCTAAGTATGACCTTTTCAAATTAACTACAACTTTATAAAGAATAAGTGGAATATTAATGAATTGTATAGTATGCTCATTCAGGAGGAAACAAGGTCAAAGAATCAATGAGTTCATTCAATTAACCTTATAGGTTAAAGAGCTAGCAAGATTCACAAACCAAAGCCTAAAAAATTTAATAAGAAAGTACCTACTAAAGTGACACAAGTTACAACTAATATTAATAAGAAGGAACAAGAGACATATAAGTATCATTTCTATAAGAAGGTGGGACACTATTAGAAAGATTGTGTGAAATATAATATTTGATTTGAAAAGAAAAGTACATCTAAACTTTTTGTATGTTCCGAACTAAACTTAAATGAAGTTCCTTCCAATACTGAGTGGCTTGATTCTGGTCTTAATACTCATATTTCTAATGTTATGTAGGGATTCTTTACAATCCAAATCATAAACTCAACTGAGAACTTTCTATTGGTGGAAAATTGTAAGAAGGTCCTAATTGAAGGCATAGGGACTTACCGTCTAATGTTAGATAGTAGTTATTACCAAGATCTAATACAAACTCTCTATATACCTTCAATTTCTAAAAACTTAATTTCTATTTGTAAAATTGATGAAAGTAGGTTTACTTTTAAGTTTGCTAATGGTTGTTTTAGTTTATTTAAACATAATTCCATTATTGGTTGTGGAATTCTTATGAATGGTTTATGTAAATTGAAACTTGATGTTAATTTTTCTGAATCCCCTTTTTTTATCATATCATTGGAACTAGGTGTAGCATAATGAATGATAATTCAGCTTACTTATAGCATAAACGTTTAGGTCACACATGAAAGATTAGTAAAAATTCTTCTAAATTTAGATATTACTAATCTTGATGTAAGGAAAGCAAACTAAACACAATAAAAAAGGGGTAACAAGAAGTACTCAACTCCTTGAAAGTATACACACTGATATATGTGGACCTTTTGACACTTCATCTTTTAGTGGTGAAAAGTATGTTATCACCTTTATAGATGATTTTTCACATTATGGATATTTCCATTTGCTTAATGAAAAATGTCAAGCAGCAGACACCCTTAAGGTGTTTGTAAAGGAGGTTGAAAGACAATTAGATAAAAAAAGTGAAAATTGTAAGAATTGATAGAGGTGGTGAATAGTATGGAAAATATGACGAATCAGGAGCATGTTCATGTCCATTTACAAAGTTTCTTGAGAAACATGGCATATATGTAAAGTATACTATGTCAAGCATACCTCAATAAAATGGTATGATAGAAAGGCATAATAGAACATTAATAGATATGGTTAGAAGTATAATGATTAATTCCTCATTAACCAAAACCTTGTGGATGCATACACTTAAAACTGTTGTGTATTTGCTAAATAGGATTCCTAGTAAGGTAGTCCTTGAAACTCCTTTTAAGTTATGGATTGGAAGAAACATCTTATGAGGCACCTATATATCTAGGCTTGTCTAGCAAAAGCATGAGTTTATGATACACATGAAAAGAAATTATATTCTCAAACATTTAGTGGTCACTTTATTTGTTAACTAAACAAATCTAAAATTTATAGGTTTTACTGTCCAAACTAGAGTCTAAAAATTGTAGAAACAACTAATGATAAGTTTATTGAAAATGATGAAGTTAGTGGGAGTGCTGGAAAATGTGTTTTAGACATCAATGAAATAAAGGTAGATGCTATATTACCCATATATGTTCCGAACTTCCAATATTTACATATATACCAAATGTTATCCTAGTATTGGAATAACAAAATAATTTTAGACAAGATTTGGATGAAATAACACCTCATGAAGAAACTAACTTATAACTAATTAGTTTAAATGAACTACATGGAATAACTTTGAATAAACCTATAAGAATAGGAGATCAACTATTCCTGATGACTATATTGTTTATTTGCAAGAGTCAGAATTTAATTATAGCATTAATAATGATCCTGTTTCATTTTCACCAGCCATAGAAAGAGATAAGTCTAATAAATGGATTCATGCTATGAAAGATGAGTTAAATTCACTGAACCAAAATAATGCTTGGGACCTCGTTAATTTGCCAGAAGGATCTAAACGAGTTAGATGCAAATGGGTCTTTAAATCTAAGCATGACATGAATGGAAATATTGAATGACATAAAGTTAAACTTGTTGCCAAATGTTACACTCAAAAGGATGATATTGATTATAAAGATGCTTTTTCATCTGCCTCAAATAAAGACTCATTTGAGAGTAATTATGGTATTTATGGCTTAGTTTGACTTAGAGCTACATTAAACAGATATGAAAACTACCTTTCTAAATGGTGATTACGAGGAGGAAGTTTATATAGATCAACCTGAAGGTTTTTCCATACAAGGAAAAGATTACAAGGTGTGTAAACTTAAGAAATCAATATATGGACTTAAACAAGCTTCTTGACAATGGTATTTTAAGTTTAATGATACTATAACATCTTTTTTTAAAAAAAATACTATTGATCGTTGTATCTACCGAAAGATTAGTAAGAGTAAATTTGTATTTTTAGTCTTATATGTTGACGATATTTTACTTAATCCTAATCATCTGGTCATATTGTATAAGATTAATGATTTTCTCTATAAGAATTTTGATATGAAAGTTATAGAAGAGACATCCTACGTGATAGAAATTTCAATATTCTGAAATAGTTAATAAGGACTGGTAAGGTTATCTCATAAGGATACATCGAAGGAATTATTAAGAGATTTAATATGAACAATTTTTCAATAGGGATTTTCCTGATATAAAAGAGAATAAATTTAGTCTTATGCAATGTTCAAAGAATGATATAGAACATAGATAAATAGAATCAATTCCATATGTTTATGTTATTAGCAGTCTGAAGTATTTGCAAACATGCATGAGACTTGATATCAACTTCATGGTTAGAATGCTTGGCAAATATCGAAGTAATATTAGTATAGACCATCGGAAAGCTGCAAAGAAAGTCTTGAGGTATCTTTAAGGGATAAAGGACTTATGCTCATATATAGAAAATCTAATCCATTAGAAGTGATTGGATATTCATATTTAGATTTTGTTGAATACATTGACAGTAAAAAATTAAAATTTTACCACTTGTTTCTACTAACAAAATGAGCAATTTTATGGAACAGTGCTAAATAATTTGTCATTGTTTCATCCACTATAGAAGTAAAATTTGTAACTTGTTTTAAGGCTACAGTTGATGCTTTATAGCTGCAAAACTTTATTTTAGGCTTAGGGTTGTCAACATCATTACTAAGTCATTGAAAATTTATTTTGATAATTCTACAACAATTTTCTTCTCCAAGAATGGCAAGTACTCTAAAGTTGCTAAATATATGAAGTTGAAATATTTTCCGTAAAAGAGGAAGTTTAGAAATAAAAAGTAAACATATCAAGACAAATCGTATAATTGGATGTTCCTTAAATTAAGGCCTTCCACTAAAATTATTTAAGGAACATGTTCAAAGAAGGGGCCTTGATTATTTTGATGATTGTTTTTTATGATTTTTTAAAACTCTTAAGCTCATTATTTAATTATTATTAATCATACATCTAATTATTATTAAATAAGAAACAAACTTATCTATGGGAAATTAATGAGGACCCTTATGATATTTATATATCACTTACGTTACCTTACATGATGAATTACTAATGTTGTGGTATATAGAAGGAAGTGTGAGATGTTAAAGTGTATGATTGTCATAAATTGCATTATGTGGTTTATTATGTTGAGGAAAATTGTGAAGATATTAGGAGATTTATTTATAGGCGGTTAATGTTTACACTATTAAAATAAATTTTGAAGTATCAAGCCAAGTAGTATATATTCTAAAGTATCTAACCATATTCCAAATATATTAATAATGATATTAATATAATTAAAGAGTCACAATTTGTCCATATTTCCCATTCAATAGTGGAATAAATCTCAATCATTTATTTGGGTAACCTAATAAACATACTAAATTAGGATTACAGATAATTTTTCATTAAGTTTATGTAACCATAAAAAAGTGAAGAGAGAAAACCAATTGTAACCAAGAATATGGTGGAGTTTCACGATCTCTTTATGCCAATGACATCTTCTACATCAGGTAAGGAATATTATACTCTAATGATTTGTGACAATTGTTTATTCAAGATCCTAAAGTTATGAATGCCAACTTTGATTTTATGTCATAAAGATCATATTTTTACAGCATCAATAGTATCCTCACCATTTTACCTAGCATCTCTAAGTATCATCATCAATTCTTAATAGCTCAACATTGAGATCAAACTCCAAATCAAACCCATATTGATCACCTATACTGTGAAAAGGAACAGTAACAATTCCTTGGTTAGATTGCTCGTTGAGATATCTTTTTTTTACCCTTCCATTACTTTATAGAAGTGTCGTCATCTTGGAAATCCTCTTGTTTCTCTCTCTCTCTCTCTCTCTCTCTCTCTCGCTCTCTCTCGCGATCGCGATATAAATAAACCTACAATTTTCTTTCCCCCTCAAGCTACACACAAGGATCACATTCATAATGCAAATGGTTTAAAGCTCCATTAACCACTTGATTTACTTTAGCATCAAACACATCTTCAACAATGTATTGAGAATATACAATCTGTAAGAAATATGGCCTGATGTTATGACCCATATTTTCTATAGGCTCATATTAAATTTGGTTTACGTGTTTCTTTATTTAATAGTATATTAAATCTTGACTATTAATTTAGTATTTGATGGACGTACAAGATTTAATGTCAATAGAGAAATTTGTGTAAACTAGTCCACTCTCTATCCTAATTAAGTAGAGAAAAAAAATATAGAACGAACGTATTTGTTTATTAGGCTATCCATCAAGTTATTTGTTACAAAAAGAGGTTAAGAGAGAGAAATTAATTTGTGATGGTTGAAAGCTTTCTATCTATATTGTGAAGAATTCGTCTCAAGGTAAGTGATTTATTCGCTTCATATGTGAGGTTATTACTATATTCAAGATCTAAATGGGCACGAATAATTTATGTATGATTCATGATTTATATTTTGGTGTTTGAATATTAAGAACGAAAACTTACATGTGGTATCAGAGCCTAAGATTTTGAATAGATAATAATCCTTATATTATTAATTTCATGATTGTTTCAATTAGGATGTTTAAAAAAAAAATGATTTTAGGGTTTTGTATGAAGAATAATTTTGCTCAATATCTATTAATGTATACGAAAAATTTGTTAATAAGAAAACTCAAATAGTTAGTATGTAGCTTTAACGAATATCGTATTATATTCTCAAACGGAGGGTTTGATCAATGAGAGAACAAACAAAAACTGAGAAGATTTTTTAGAGAAAATCACGAGCACTTTCTGTGAAGACTTTGTCGGCGAAGAACAATGAACATATAAGGCCAAAAGTATCGTATACTAGACCTAATACACTAGATTTCTTAATTTGGTAATTTTCATTGACGGTGGCATTAGTGGTGATGTTATTGATAGATGAAAAAGAAGCGAGGAACACAGTATAGGTTATTAGGCATCTTTTTGTTCATCTGTTCAATGCTTTGTGCCTGGTCAAACATAAGAAGAAAAAAAAAGACCTATGATGTTGAGATAAAGTTGGAATTCTGGAGGCAAAGTAGAGAAACAAAATGATTGAGAAGTGAAATTGTTTTTATGTAAGATAAAACAGTCACTAAAAATGGTATTACTGTGAATATTGGTATTTGTTTGCTTCACCTTTCATTACTTCTGGGATTGAATTTTTGAATGGAAAATTGCAATTTTGATCCACAAAGTTTTGATGATGGATAAATTTATTTAAAGTTTTGATTTCTTACATTTTGGTCATATTAATAATATTTTGGTCGTTTTGTAGCTTTATTTGCAAAATAGTGACAAGTGTGGCACTAGAATCAACTTGCACTTTTACGCTGCGTTTGGTTATTGTCTCTAATATGTAGAGACGGAACGAGACGAAAATTTAGAGACAGAACAGAACAAAATTTGGAGACAGTGAGGTGTTTGGTTGTGATAGACAAAACAGAAAAAACTGTCTCCATCTCGAGGACAGAAATGTGTTTGGTTGCAGTGAACAGAACATAAAAACAGTGTCAATAACGAAAATACCCCTGCAGTATAATATGATTGGAAATCTGTAATTCATTGATTATTTTATAATTGTATCAATATTTATTTTAAGTGTATTTGTAATATTTTAATTACGATGAAAAAATTACAATATAATTAATTAAATTATTATTACTACTTAATTTATTACAT
>JAOQML010000195.1:24036147-24052861 GCA_027568935.1 Erythroxylum urbanii | reverse complement strand
GATTAATAGAGCTTGTTGTTAGCCTACGACCAATAGTTCTATAAGAGATGTGAAAGCATTGTAACAATGAAATATGTTTAATTGTGTATAGGTTGAGATTGATTCGAGAATCAGGTTTTACACATATTCATCATTTTTATCACTTTTGACTAGTTTCTGTAAATTGCTTGCATTAGTTTAATTTTATTTTGTTTTTTCAATTGCATCAACCCAAACCCCTCCTTTTATTTCCTTTACATCAATTATTTCATTGAGAGAATTAACTAAACATTTCCTGTGGATACAATCTCGACTCACCACAACTATAAATTTTTAGTGTGCAGAGTTAGGTAAATTTTGTAGTGCACTCGACACGTGATGTTAATAACTTTGAGTTCTCCAAAAACAAATATTAAAGGTGCCTTGTTAGTTACTTCAATTTTAAGTTTGATGGGTTTTTAATAGATGGTTTCATTTTCTATTAGGTTATATTCATCTCATCTTCATGATCCTTCCTTATTGGTAGGCCTTTTTTTGCTTGTAAATAGGCTACTTACTCATATAACTCTCAATTTTATGATTTATTTTCCATTTCTTCAATGACATAATGCTACAAAGTGATTATTTTCACAACTTCCTACAAAAATATGATATTTCAGTGTCTAATAAATTAAGGAAATAACAAAAATTGTCCCTTACAATCGATTGTTTCAATTAATTCAAAATCTTTAAGATTATTGTTTCCTCATCTGAGTGTTAATTTTTCTTCATAGTTATTTATTATATCTTTTATTGTATCAAGGAACAATCTACCAAATATTAGAGTTACAATGTCTTATTCCATGTTTAGGATAAAAAATTAATAAAAAATCATATTTATCAATCTTAACTAACATATCATTAATTATGCCCCTATGATATTTAGTTGATCTATCAACTAGTTACAAGCTAAAGTTAGTTGGTTTAGGTTCATACAACCCTAATTTCTTAAGAACCAAAAAAGGTATCAAATTAATAATAACACCTAAATTAACCAATGCTTTATCAATATATAAACTATTAAAAACATAGTTGATAATGAAACCCCATAGATCTTTTTGGTTTTATGGTAGCTTATTTTGAAGGATATTAAGCATTCTTCACTCAGTGTGATAGTTGATAACCCCTTTAACTTCTTTATGTTGCTTAGAATCTTCTTTAGAAATTTAGCTTATTGAGATATTGTAGAAGAGTTTCAGGAAAAAGAATGTTAATATAAATTTTCTTAAAAAGTTTAAGGACCTTTCCAAACTATCTATCCCTTTTTTCTTATTTTAGTGTTGTTGGTAACGAATTATTGGTTGATATTCCATTACCAATCTTTTAGTATGCTATCATTTTCTTGTCTATTTTCTATCTCAAGCTCTTCTTTATTGATCTCTTTAATTATTTCATTGGTCAATTCTTTTATAATCTTTAAGGGGATTATGTGGGCAATGTCCTTAGGATTAGGAATAGTCTTATTAGATGGTGTTCCTTGATCTCCTGTTATTGATGACTTTGATAATTAAATCATTTGAATTTCTAGGTTTTTATTAATGAATTATAATTTTGCGTTAAAGAAAATCCTTGCAAAATCTCTCAATATCACTTCCAGATCTTGTTGCTTCTCCTTTTGATGTAGTTGTGGAAACATTTGCTAAGGTGGTCATTGATTTGGTTGCTTATTCTAGGAGAAACTTAACTAGCTTCTCTACCTTAAATTATGCATCATATTATAGGGAATATTTTGAATCTAGAAATTTTTAATAAAGTAAAATTTCTCTACTTGTTCCACTATGAAATTCCCAGTTTGGCATTATATTCCTTGTTATCCTCTCCCATATAATTCATAGATTAGGATATGAGCTGCTCAACATGGTGAGCTTAGGCTATAAAGTTTCCATGTTATATTTTCATTTTGAGCTGCCAATGTAGTCACAACATTTATAATTTCAATTTTAGTTATTTGGTTCATCCTGGGTCTATTAGGAAACAGTCTCTGTATCTCTATCAGAGATGCGTGCATGACTGCGTACATCTTACCCTCCCTATACCCTGCTTAGGCAGGAATTTGGGTAAGTTTGGTTTGGTTTGGTTTGGTTCATCCTTATTCTACTTAATTACCACTGGTAATTATTCATTATCATCTATTTTATCAATTCTAAGGCTACCTCTAAAGTTTTATTATTTAAAGTTTCATCTGCTGTGCTATTTACCATCTACCTTATAGGATTTTCCATCACATCATAGAAAATTTGGACTTGCATCCATATAAGAAGTCTATAGTGTGGGCACTTCCTCAGTAGATAATAGAATCTGTCTCACATTTCGTATGAAATGTTGAAAAAAATAAAAATCGTTCCTTAACTTTGTGTTCTGAGATGTTGATAGTTATTTGGCAAGGAAGTTCCCTATAATACTCTATTAAGTGTTAATTGTTTTAAATATTAATGCTTTCAGCCATTACTTCGCTTGTCTCCTTAGTATGAATAGAAAAGCCTCATCTTAATGGCATATTTAGTCGCCCCATTAATCTTAAACTTGTGATAAATATTGGTGATATGTGTATTTGGATCCTCATCAAGTAATTCATCAAATTATAATTTTTTTAAGCTTTGAGATTATATTGGGCTTAAGCTCAAAATGGTGAGAGTTTATCTTCAACCCTACAATGCTTGATTATGTTCTCACGAGACAATGTTGAGCATAGTCCATGAATATTCTCCTATCTTCTTTCATCTTTTCAAGTTGTAATTCTAGTGTATCTCCAAGTTCTTGCTTACTCCGCTCCCTATGATTGCAACATAAGGTTCTATCAAGTTATAAATGTTCTTTAAAAAGTATAGATTGTCGACTTCTTTTCATACACCATAATTACTTCTGAAATAAAAATAAACAAAAAAAAGGAAAACAAAATGGAATAAGATATAATGGAAATTTTAAAAAAGAAAAATATAAAAAGAAATCCCACTAAAATGAAGTAAGAAAATAACTATACAAGAATAAAAAATAATTAGTAAATTTCTTAAAACTAATTGCTTCCTCAAAAATAGTGATAAAATTTTGGTGTTGATTTTTCTTTAGTTTTGATGTACTTTAATGCTAATACTACCAAAGTTTCTTTATTAAAAATGTATTACTTGCTAACTAGGTTAGTGCACCTATCGTTGGTAAGTAACATAATGGTAAGTAAGGATCAAATACCATGACGAAGTGATGTGGTTAGAAAATCTAACACTATTAACTAGTTTAAGGATAATAATTAGGAAGATAATTTTTTATGGATTTTTAAAATAAAGAAATATAAAATAAAACCAAACTAATTTACTGTAAGCAAGGAAAGACTAAAAAGAACCCAAAATTTTTGTCCAATTTCTTTGAGTTAAAATTATAAAATATTAAACAAATATTTATTATATAAAAATATATACAAAAATAAATAAGAAATAAATTATAAATATAATTTATTTAGATAAAAAAATGATCATTTTAAAATGATATCCACATTGTTCACATTAGCATAGAGTGTGACTTGAAGTGGTAGAAGTCATCAAACTTGTGAAAATGGACAAGGCTCAATTAATATTTAATGAACTACTTTTCTCTAATATTCTCAAGATTTGTTTATATAATAAAGATCTACTTTTTACTAATGATTTTAGGCTAACCTATATTTGATGTAGGTCTATAAGGTCCTTTCAGTGACCTATTTTATCATCAAATATCAACTATACATAAACTATTAAATAATCATAATTGCTAATGATTCTTCATATACAAATATTTCCATATTGATGGATAAAATAATATATTTATTTTCATTTTGACAGTGGAATTTTCATGTAGAATATAATAGATGTGAGATGTATTAATGTAAGTTCTTCCCTTGTGTCACGACCCGGAACCATATCAGGCATATGACAACTGCCGCATACCCATGCTAAGAATACTCACGATACCCTTAATCTGACTATGCAAGGCTAACTGAATATCTAAAAAAAATATTTAGACAGAACAAAAGGTTCACTCATAAGGTCATTAACAAACCACAAGACAATCAAAAGTTAATTTACAAAATTTTAAAGCGTATCAACATAATCATAGGCCACTATATAACAAAAGTGAAAAATAGAGACTACCCACGTGTTATAATGCCTCGAAATTGTCAAAAGACCATACAAATCACTCAGAGCTTGAAGCTCACCAAATTTAACCTGCATGGTTGGGAAGCGGAGGGGGAGTACACTAAGTACTCAGTAAGAATGAAAGAAATATATTACAAATAGAACCCAGTACGTACCAAAATGGTCTAAATAACCTGAGGATAGTTTTACTCATCTAACTTGCACATAACTACCTATGAAGTGAATATGCATGATATAGAAACACATAGACCTAATCTATGACTCATGCCATACTAGTTAGGAACCACATAGGCCTAGCCTATTAATCACTCTTTCAGTGAACATCGGTTCCAGTTCCAGTACGCAAGAGCAGAAAAAGCGTCAAATGTAAAAATCAAATATTGTTAGGAAAATGAATCTCAGAATAAGCCAAAATAGATATGTGCATCACTACTAGTCAGCCAAACTAGTATACACACACAGCAATCCCAGTGTTGGCTTAACTTTCCTCTGTGGTGAGTCCAGACTATGGTTGACAAGAGCGTCATGACCCTAGGTGATGACCTCGTTAGTGACCAGACCTCTAGGTGTGCAATCACCCGTGAGTCCTGTAGAATGGTGTTGTTATAAGGACTAGACTTTTATGTACCAGTGTCAATGGTTTGGGAGTCACTTAATCTATTGTGTCTAGCACACGATTGGCTAATCGTTTCCTCCCCAATCAAAAAAATCATATACAAATATTAAGTATAAAAATCAGGTAAGGTACCATGCCTTTATTTATCGGTCTAACCAATAAAATGGAACCTTATCAAAGCTCTAAGCTAAAAGAGAACACATACATGCAGCATAAATGACTCAGTTATGCATATATAAGTTTCAAAATGTTATTTCATGCAGTGAAAGTCATCTTTTGCACTCTAAGTGCAAAGTTATTCAAAATGTAGTTTTGGAAAATCAAACATTATCCTTTGCACTTCAATTGTAAGTTTATTGAAAACAATATCATTCCTCAAAATATGAAATAAAAACATCAGTTTTACTCCAAGTGTAAAGAGTTATTTAAACAATGCCCTTTATTAAATACATAAAGCTACTAGCATCTATTTAAAAATCAATTCTACTATGTATTACCTAGGTTCAAAATTCACATACAAGTCATCATACATGTCTTGGGATGTCCTAATCCCATTTGAGAGATATGTTTTCCCCCAACTCACCTCAAAAGAAGGTGTACACTCCCTTAACTTCAACAATCCTCTGTACGAGCTCTTTGATCCACAGCTCCTGAGCCTTTATATATACAAATGTGATGTACTTACTACTCAAACATGTAACTCATATTTATATACCATCACATAAGTGTATAAAAATCAACCCTTATTATTCTCATAAGCTTTCTTTTGCATTTTCCAAGACATTTAATGCCTTGATCCAACACTTACACATTTCAAAGCATAATTGAGTACCTTTTTATCCAAGCACATTAGGCCAATACTCATTAATCTAAGCAACAATTCAAGTTTACTCTAAGTAAACATGAAAGCCTCTTTCCAATGCACACCATCAAAATCCTTAAACTCTAAGCTAAGATCACTTAGGCATTTTATCAAACACCTAAAGGCATAAATTTGAAAGCCTCCTTCCAATGAACATCTCCCTTATTTTTCATCATCAATTCACATTATACATACACAATTAACATCACAGAGTTCATTTAAACTATCAATTTCAAAAGATATTCAAAATTTCACAAACTTTCCCCAAAGATAGGGAAATTCAGTTTTGGCTTAAGGATGCTTCTCAATGACCCATTTCATTCATCTAAACCATGGTTCATGCATATTTAGGCATGGAGAACAACATATCTTAACACCAAACTCAAAATCATAACGTAGAGAGAGACGAAACAAAATTGACCTATAATTTCCTTTGGTGATATCTTCAAATCCCTTGATAATTTCTTAAATCTAATGATAGATTTGAGTTCTTTGACCCTAAATTAACTTAGAAGACCTTGGTTTGGGTTGAAGAATCAAAAACTTGGTGAAATTTTGGTGAGGGCCGAAACTTCCTCTTCTCCTCCGCTCTTCTCCTTTCTATTCTTTTCTTTTAATTAAAAACAAAGTATTTTTAATGTTTTATGGTGGGATGCACGGCCACACAAGGAGAGGCATCTAGATGTTGACTTTTCTTTGACCAAACATGGTGAATTTACCTTTTTTTCCCATAGTTATGTGAAATTATAATTATACCCTTCAAACTTTGAGAATGACCAAAACTTTTATTTTCATTTTAGTCCTTAGACTTTTGAACATTATAACCAAGCCCCTTAACTTTATATAATTACATATTGCTTCTCTAAGAATTGATAGATTACATTTAAGTCCCTTAACTTTTTAAAAGTTGTAAATAGGCCCTTATGTACATCAAATTTTCAAATTAAGCTTTCTAAATGTCCAATAAGTCTATAAATCATATCTAACCACCTCTAAAGAATTAGAACACACATGATGGCCATATCCATATAATGGACTCGGTTTTACGCACTTAGAAACTTATATATCAGAAATCTCTAAGATTTCGCATGTCGATGAACTTTAAGTTTATGCAAGGGCATATAACATTATATATCACTGGAAAATATACCAAAAGGATTAAATTACATTTTTGAATTTATATGCAACCATGTATATGTCAATATACAATAGTATCTCCAAGTCTAGACCAATACAAAAAGGGCTCAAAGAGTCTGACGTTACACCTTGTGAGTAACAAGATAATTTATTTAAAAAGAATGTAATCAAATAGTCGTGCTTAAATGAGTATTTTCCTTAGTAGCACTTTCAACTTTATGATTTAATTAACCTAGATTGGATTTATTTTCTAGATAAACAAGACTTTCTAAACACTAAAATTATACTTTCTTAAGTTACAATGATCTTTTCTCTGGTTGGCTAATTTGTATCTCTATTATATTTATACCTTTTTTAATGCATTATGCTTTCAAAAATCATATGAAATATTTTACCGTTAACAACAAAAATACCACATACATCTCCCTCGAACACCTTGTTCAACTTGCTCTACCTAAGCTATAGTCTACTCATAAGTAGGCTTTCTCGAATTATCCACAGCTTAATTAAAATAAAATTTTGAATTTTGAATAAATAAATCAACATCAAGAGTGATAAAGATAGCTCGTAAAATATATCATATATACAAGAGTTTTTCTTATGTAAATATAGAATAAGTGTTTAGCCACAAAAAATATTCAAAACAACTAAGTCAAAGGACAAAAATTAGGGATAGCAATTTCGGCCCGACCCGACGCAGCCCGTTTTTGGCCCGGGTTGGGCAGGCCACGGGCCGACCATGGTTCGCTCGGGCCAAGCCATAGGCTGACCATGATCCACCTGGGCCAACCCGTGGCCGCTCATTTTCCCTAAACGATGTCATTTTTTATCAAAACAATGTCGTTTTAAATTTTTTCTTTTAAAATTTAATGGGTGAGACCCGGTTGGGATGGATCGAGGGCAACCCAGGCCGCCCGGTCCGTTGACATGCCTAACAAAAATAGAAAAGTCATGGTATAAGTAATTCTAGATGAACTCTTAAATTTCACCTATAGTTTGATCCATTAAGATGATATCTAGATCTTGATTCTTTAGTGAACAACAAATTAAAATCAATCTCCAAACTCTTGATAATTAACCCTATATTTTGAAGAGAAAAAGATACTTTTTATATTTGTTTTCTTTAAAAGACAGCTAAATTTCTATAAAAGATAGGGATTATGCCCTTAAATATATTTTACATACGTTGGGCATAGTTTTCCCAATAGTTTTGGCCTAAACTATATGTCTCACTACTTCCTTTAGGTGAAGGACATAACCACTAACATAATCATGTCTCTAAATAATGGATATTACTATTTTCTTAAAGATGAATAAACGACCTTTGACACAACTATGTCTCTATATTTCCTTTCTAACTTACACATAATCTTTTATATAATTGTCACTCAAGCCTTGTCTCTTGCTACATTTGATCCTTTTAGAGCACGGATTGGTACATGAGAGTAGATTAAATCTTGTTTCTCTAAGAATTATGAATTTCTTTATGTTTTTGCTTCAAATTGCCTTTAATTCTTAAGTAATATCATCTTAAGGTCCAATTTGCATAATTACTTGAAAAGATATTAAAAACTAAGAAAAACTAGAAAATTTAGCATTAGAATCAAGAAAAATAATTAAGAAAATATATATGTATTTCAAGCACATCAGCTCCAATAAAATTTTCTAGAATGAAGTAGTGAGTGTAGCTTATTATCTTATTAAAAAATCACCACACAGATCACTAGACGAGAGAGTGGAAGAGGATGTGTGGATATAAAATAAGGTATATTTCTTTATATTAAAAACCTTTAGTTGTTTTGCTTATGTTCATGTTTTTAGTGATGAGAGGTCTAAGCTTGATTTGAAGTCAAAGAAATGTATATTCATTGGCTACCCTAAAGATGTGAAGAGATATAAGTTGCGAGACTAACATTAGAGATGATTAGTAGGGATGCAATGTAAACATATATTAAACATAACATATAGAGAGGATGTCTCAAGATTAGTTAAAGGAAGTATGAAGAATGTACAAATGGAACTAAATCATTCTATAGCAGACTTAAAAGAGGCTAAAAATTATAATTTGAAAAATATATCAATGTTAGGAGAAGAGCATCATTTAAGTATAAAATATAATAAGTCACACGATTAGGCTAGCAAATATATATGGTTAGGAAGATTCAATATTATTCACACTCATCATAAGCAATGGGGATTCAATCAATTTTCAAAAGGCCATAAATAGTGATAAGAAGATATATGGATGAGAGCAATGGTAGAGGAGGTGGATCTTTACATGAGAACTAGATATATGAGTTGGTGAAACTTCCTAAAGTGAAGAGGCCTATAGTGTGCACGTGGATATACAAGAGGAAATCATTTGTAATAGAAAAATAATGGGAAAAGTTCAATGCTCTACTAATAGCAAAGCATTACGCATAGTAGGAAGGGATTAGTTATAATGAAATCTTTCTTAATGGTATTTCATATTTCCATTAGGATTTTGATGGCATTGATAGGTATTTTAGATATTTACTTGGAATAGATGGATAGGAAGAAAACTTTCTTCATGGTGACTTTGTAACACTAGACTTTCTGAGCCCTTTTGTATTGGTTGTATTTGGAGATACTATTGTATATTGATATATACATGGTTGTATATGAGTTAAAAAATGTATTTGAATCCTTTTGGTATATATGTCAATGATATATAATGATATATTCCCTTACATGAACTTAGAGTTCATCGGTATGCGAAATCTTAGAGATTTATGACATATAAGCTTCTAAGTGTGTAAAACTGAGTCCATTGGATGGACATGGCCATGGTGGCTAAGTTAAATGTGTTATAATGTATTATAGGTGATTAGACATAATTTATAGACTTATTGAACACTTAGAAAGCTTAATTGGAAAAGTTGATGTACATAAGGGATTTAAAAGTAATTTTTCAGTTCTTGGAGGACCAATATGTAATTTTATAAAGTTAAAGGGCTTAATTATAATTTTCAAAAGTCCGGGGACCAAAATAAAAATAAAAGTTTTGGTCATTCTCAAATCTTGGGCTTAATTGCCAATTTAGGAAAAGTTTCAAGGATAATGGTAATTTTACATAAGCTAAGGGAAAAAAGATAAATTCACCATGTTTGGTCAAAGAAGAGTCAATATTCTAGAACCTTCTTCCTTGTGTGTGGTCGTGCACCCCACCATTTAGCATTAAAACACTTTGTTTTAATTAAAAGAAAGGAGAAGACAAGAGAAGAATAACACTTTTGGCCATCACCCAATTTTCACCATTTTTTTATTATCCAACCCAAACCAACGTGTTCTAAGTCAATTTAGGATCAAGGAACTCAAATTTATCATCAGATTTGAGAAATTCAAAGGATTTTTAGAGATCTCCAAAGGAAAGGTAAATTTTGTCTCATCTCTCTCTACATTATGATTTTGAGTTTGATGTTAAGATATGTTGTTCTCCATGCTTGAATATGCATGAAATATGATTTAGATGAATGAAATGAGTCATGGAGAAGTCTCTTTAAGCCAAAACTGAGATACCCTCTCTTTGGTGAAAGTTTGAAAATTTTTTAATATCTTTTGAAATTGATGGTTTAAATGAATAGAATTGGATTTAATGAAATGGTGAAACGTGTTGTTGTTTGGAAGTGCTTGTTATATAACAAGATAGGAGCATGAATTACTATGATAAAGTCTTGAAAATATGACTTGAAAATCATACACATTAGGTGTTTGATAAAATGCCTAAGTGAACTTGGCTTAGGATTTAAGGATTGTAATGGGGTGCATTGGAAAGAGGTTTTCATATTTACTCAGAGTAAACTTGAACTTTTGCAAAGATTGATGAGTAGTGACCTAATGTGCTTGGATAAAAAATGTGCTTAATTATGCTTTGAAATGTGTAATTATTGATTAAAGGCATTAAATGGCTTTGAAAATGCAAAAGAAAGCGTATGTGAATAATAAGGGAAGTTATCATGTGAGAAGCTTAATGGCCGAATCCTATAGCTTAAAAATAGTGATAATGTGTTTTATACACTTACGTGATGGTGTATAAATATGAGTTACATGTTTGAGTAGTAAATACATTGTATATTGTATATATAAAGGCTTGGGAGCTGTGGATTAAGGAGCTCGTATCGAGGATTGTTGAAGTTAAGGGGGTGTACACCTTCTTTTGAGGTGACTTGGGGAAAACATATTTCTCAAATGGAGTTAGGACATCCTAAGATATGCATGATGACTTGTATGTGAATTTTGAACCTAGGTAATGCATAGTAGAATTTAATCTCAAATAGATGCTAGTATACTTATGTATTTAATAAACGACATTATTTTGAATAACTTTTTACACTTGGAGTGAAACTGATATTTTTTTTTGTATTTTAAGGAATGACATTGTTTTCAACAAACCTACACTTGAAGTGCAAAGGACAATGTTTTATTTTTTGAAATTTTGTTGAATAACTTTTCACTTGGAGTGCAAAAGATGAAATAATGTTTTGGAACTTACATATGCATAACCAAGTAATGTATATGTTCTCTTTTGGTTTAAATCTATAGCAAGGTTCCATTTTATCAATTGGACCAATAAATTAAGGCATGGTATATTGGTTGATTTTAGTACTAAATATTTGTATAAGATTTTTTTGGGAATTGGTGAGGTAATGATTGGTCATTCGTGTGCTAGGCATAACAGATGAAGCATGTACCCTTAATACTAATACATAAAAGTCGAGTTCTCATATCGAAACGTTTTTACGGGACTTACGGGTGATTGCACACCTAGAGGTTTAGTCACTGATAAGGTCATCACCTAGGGTCATAATGCTCTTGTCGGCCATAGTCTATACTCACCACAGATGAAAGTTAAGCTAACACTGGGAATCAGTGGGTATGCACACTAGTTTGGCCGACTAGTGGCGACACAGATAACTATTTTGGCCTATTCTGAGATTTAGCTCCTGACAAGATTTGATTTTACATGTGATACTTTTCTGCTCTTGTATATTGGAATTGGAACCTATATTTACTGAATGAGTGATTAAAAGGCTAGGCCTATATGGTTCCCAACCAATATGGGATAAGTCATAGACTAAGACTATGTGTTTTTATGTCATGTATGTTCACTTCATAGGTGGTTATATGCATGTTAGATACGTAAAACCATCCTTAGGTTATTTAGACCGTATCAATGTGTACTGGGTTCTGTTTGTGATATATGTTCTTTCATGCTCAATGAGTATATAGTGTCCTCACCCCCTCTGCTTTCCAACTATGCAGATTAATTTGGTGAGCTTGAGGATCTAAGTGGTTTGTGCAGTCTTTTGACATTTCAGGGCATTATTGCACATGGGTAGCCTCTGTTTTATACTTTTGTTATATAGTGACTCATGATTATGTTGATATTCTGTATAATTTTATAAATTAACTCTTGGCTATCTTGTGATTTGTAAATGACCTTATATATGAACCTTTTGTATTGTTGTTGAGATTGCTCTTGAGTGGACTTAAAAGTCCAGTAGTTGCGGTAAAGTTTTAATGTGAATATAGAAGTGCAGCATTTAAAACTAATTTACAGGTGTTTTAATTAAGTTTTGGGATTTTTAAAATACAGTTATTGTGTTGTCCAAACGTTTTTAAAGATATTCAGTTAGCCTTGCATAGTCAGGTTAAGGTTACCATGAGTATTCTTAGCCCGATTATGTGGCAGTTGTCATGTGTTCGATGTGGTTCCGGGTCGTGACAGACTTAGAGTACTAAAGTTATAAAGATCATCGTAAAGGAACCTATAAAAGAGCATCTGGTGCATAAAGTGAAGAAGTTGCTTTATAGGTTAAAGTAGTCTTTACAATGACTCATATATTATTTGAATTGGCTATAGGAGATATGAGTATAATTGTTACGAATATGTTAAGAGCCTCAATAATGAATCATTTATTTTTCCTATATGCATAATGTGAACAAACTAAATACCTTGTTAAGAAAGGAAATTGAGATGAAGGATTAGGATGCTACCAAAAAATATTAAGAATGGAGATTTAAAAGGATAGAAGCTTTAGAAAATTGTCATTATTTCAATGCAGCTATATAAAGAAGGCATTAAATAGATACAGAATGAGCAAGGCTAAACTTGTAAGCACTTTATTAGTAAATCACTTTAGGATTTCGTTAGAATAATGTCTGAAAATATACGCATTGGTCAATAATATGTCTAAGGTACCATATGCTAATGTTATTTTTAATGTTGAAATAGTTTGTGCCAAGCCATATTTATCCCATTTTGTTAGTCAAGTTAGTAAGTACATATTGATACCTAGAAAATAACATTAGGAAGTAGCCAAGTAGAAATTTAAGTACTTTAAAAGAACGTCAAATTATAGGATTATATTTAGTAATTAGTAAGGTGATCCTTTGGCTATAAGATACATGAATCATATTGTGCATGGAATTTGGATAAAAAGAAGCCTACAATAGGTTATGTCTTTACCCTTATAGGAGGGCCTAGTTTTTGGAAATTAATGTTTTATTTTATAATTGTATTATCTATAACTAAAGTAGATTACATGGTAGTAACTGGGGGATATTAAGGAATGATTATGGCTTACAAGGCTAGTGAAAGAAATAGGTGGAGTTAGAATACACTATGATTGCCAAAGTGACATTTATTTAGGAAAAAGTCAAATTTATCATGCAAGGACTAAGAATATAAATGTGAGATTTCACAAGATCATGGAGTTGATTACATCTAAATAGGTCTTGTTGGAAAAGGTTAATACTTTGGAGAGTGCAGATGACATATTAAGAAAGTTGGCACTGTGGAGAAGTTCAAGTATTATTCGGATTTAGTTAGTGTCTTAAAGTGTTATAAGAGGCTCTAACGCAACATATAAAGAATATGTTATCTAAGCTAAAGATTGTTGTGTATAAACCATATACACTGGTATGAAATCTTAAAATTTTCGAAGAAACTATATATTTCTTAAAAGTCTTTAGGTGAAAATGGCTCATCATATAATTGTGTGCTAGGGTGTGTTCTTTTCAAACTATCAAAGGCAAAGATATAGTCAAGGACATAAACATGTTAGAGCTCATATATAGTATATATGATTTATTTTGATGTGTTCTTTTAGTGTTACCAAAGTTTTTTTTGGTCCCAAATTTATCACTCACTAACTAGGTGCACCTATCATAAGAAAGTAACATCAGGTAAGTAAAATATCAATCCTATGAGGAATTTTTACAAATAGAAAAACGTAACAATGTTAAGTTGTTTAAAGATAATAAATAAAAAGATATTTGTTTTGGATTTTTGAATAAAGAAATGTAAAATAGAACTAGTTTTGATAATAGCCAAGAAAATAAATGATAAGATAAATTTTCAAAAGAGAATGCAATCAAATAACTATGTCTAGATGACTACTTTCCCTAATTGTGATTTTGATTTTATGATTTAATTAATGTAGATTGGATATATGTTTGGACTAGTAGGGTTCCTATACACTCAAATTACACTATCTTAAACTACATCCATCTACTCTTTAGTTAGTTAACTTGTATCTTTAACAATGCTAATATCCTTTTGAATACATTAAGTTCTATAAAATCTCATGAAAGGTTTCACTTGGAAGAACATATAGGTCTCCCTCAAGTACCTTATTCAACCCCTTCTACCTAAGATATAGTCGACTTATAAGTAGGTTCTCTCAAGTCATTCAAAGGTGAATTAATATTAGATTTAGATATTGGTATGACTAAATCAATATTAAGACCAATAAAATGGCTCATAAACATGTATCTTATATCATAAATTAACTTAAACAATATGCAAAAAAATAATTACAAATTTTTTCCCTATTTAAACAGGAAATATGTATTTAGTCGCAGAACATTTAAAAATAAATGACAAAAATAGAGAAATTATGGTAGAAGTAAATCTAGATGAACTCTTTAAATTTGTTAACAACTTAATCCATTTCGATAATGTTTTGATCTTGGTTATAAAAAAAGCTTTAAATTGATTGTTAAGAGTTGTAGATCCCACAACGGCTAACCTTAACAGCTGGAGAGAAAAATGATGTTCTTTAGATATATTATCTCTAGAAGTTTGCTAAAATCCTAAAAATATTATGGTTTCTAACATTAAATATCTTTTACTCTGCCTAAATCACGGTCTACCCTATGGCCTTGGCCTATGTTTTTTCATAGAGTGATAAATATGGCCTTTTTTATGTTCCTACCTCTAAGCTGTGGATCTCTTTTTTTTTTATAATGAATACATGAGCTCTGACATGGTCATGTCTCTTAATCATAGATCTCACTATTTCATCTTTGACTTGCACATAATCTCCTACATACTTATGACTGAAGTTGTATCATTGTACTTGATCCTTTTAGGCATGAATTGGCATATGGGTCTGAGCCAGACTGTGTTCTTTTAAAAACTATGAATTTCTTTTCATTTTTGCTTGGAAATGCTTTCAATTCTTGAATAATATCATTTCAATGTCCAATTTTCATAATTACTTGAATAGTTAACAAAAGAAGTAAAAATATGTAATGTAGCATTATTATCAAGTGAAACTTTATCAAATATCTACACATTTAAGCTTTAACTTATCCTCAAGAAAATTAATTATATCACTTTAGACTTAAAAAAGAATAATTCCATAATGAATTTAATAAATCGATCTAAGTGATCAAGATTATTCATCTTACATTTAGTTACCTTGTTCTTCAATTGGTTATACACTTAGATACTTGTATTAATTCAAAAATCAATTCAAATTAACCAAACAGACCTTCAAAGAGCAAATTAATTTACAAAATTTAAATTAACTCATAAAGTGACATGAGAAAGCTTAATTTTTCAACATTTTAATAACCCAAATATTTGAAAAACAAAAAATAAACTTTAAATTAAAGAATGGGCATTTAGAGGCTTATGTGTAAAGCCACCTAACCTTTTGACTTGAAAATAAACACCTTTTCAAGAATGCTCCGGATTATATGGTTAATTTATTGCTTCAAATGACTATTAGCACCAGTCTTTAATTTCAGTCTTTTCACTTAGGTCAATGCTAACAAATTGAATTTCTTTATGCATAATTATTAATTTTTAAAATTTTCTATTTATCTATTTTTCTAGCGGAATACTAAAATATTTAGAAAGAACTGAATTTTAACATAATAATATGCCTAAATTATACAAAAAAAACATAATAGAAAGAAAGTATCCACCATTATTGGAGCAAACTAGAACTAGATTAATTATCAGTGTTCATAACTATTGGTTAAACATATTGAATCACAAAAAAATGAAAATTATAATTTATCATTTTGATCAGTCTTCTTTCAATGAAAAAAATTCTCTAAATTATTATATTTTAAGCTAATTATAATAAAAATTAATAATTATATCAATAAATCATCGATTCCCTCCCTAAACTTGATTTATACATTATCCTTACTGCACCAAATGTAAATAATAAAAATAAATATTAAGAACAATAAATAGAAATTAAGAAAAGAAAAAGGTATAGGAAACTTCTCTAGCCCTTATTTGACATATATTATTTAAGATATTTATGTAAAAGGAGCTAGACATTAAATTTAAACCAAAATAAAGTATTAAACATAAAGAAAATAACAAAATTAAAAACATAGTTAATCACAAAAGGATGAAAAGAATTATTAAATTATACAAAGCTTAAATATAAGAGAAGTAACAACCCAGTTAGTAGCATACTGTTCCTTAGCATTCTTATCCTGCTTTGATGTCATCAAATATTGTAGAGGCATCTTAGTATATCCCACGTGCTAGAAATCAGGGATAACTATTGCTCCATTCTTCCAAACTGCTACTGTAGACTGTATAGGACATAGTTCTGATTATGCATCTTAGTCTCTATGCAGTGAATCTTTATGTAAATCCTTTCCCAAAGTAGTTATTAT
>JAOQML010000195.1:24000583-24022108 GCA_027568935.1 Erythroxylum urbanii | reverse complement strand
TAACTCTTCCAATTTCCATCAATACATGAAATAAGTCCTCCTAAACTTGACTTAATAATTAAACTCCAATTAAAAAATGATTTAACCATAAGATCACCAAATTCATTCAATTCATGCTTACTAAAAAAAATTCGGGGTCCAACACAAACACTTAAATATAGCGTTACCTTCCACGATAAACAATTAAGAAATTAAGCTCAATCAAATAGGGTAATTAAAGTTTAGTATTCTCTCCTAATTTTATGTAAGTTTAGTGAGGTAAAAATCTAAAAAATCCTTAAAAAATTATCTGCAAATGAAAGTACGAATTAGTAAAGAAATTAAAAAATAAAAAGTAAAAGAAAAGAAAATAAGAGCTACAATTTTTAGGTTACTTTGTAATAAGTGCTTTTTTTTAGTTAGACTTCCTTTTATATCCTTCAACTTTAGAGTCAATTTATTATCTAAGATTACACTACATCCCTCTAGCAAAGGATCGTAGTATATTCCTTTAATTTATTTTTGTTAATTTTTAATATTTCTCGAAGCACTAATTGAAAATGAATGGTGAACTCCCCATATGCTTCAACTTTAGAGGCAATTTATTATCTGAGATTACACTATATCCCTCTAGCAAAGGATCATAGTATATTCCTTTAATTTACTTTTGTTAAAGATAATATGCTTAATAAAATTCATATATGAAGGCATTTGATCTAATATTTTAGTAGAGGATATACTAATGTTTAGCTTCTTAATGACATCAAAAAATTTCTTGAAACCATCTTCTTTCCTCTTCTTTTTTAAAATCTAAAGGTATGAGATTGGCAGTATATAAGAGGTCATAAAGTGTCAGGGTCTATACTCTTGACTGAAACTGATTAAAGATGGAACTGGCATTTTTTTTATCTACATCCTCTTTATTCTTCTCCTCAACTTATCCTAACTTCCTTACTTCCTTGCCTTTAACAATATCAAAATAAGTGTTACGAAACTCCTTAATTTAATGATATACATTTGGTCCTTAAGGTTCACCTTAGTGTTACTTGAAAACTTTTCCTAGCATTTTTCATTCATCTCCTTGGCTAGTTAGCTCATTTATGTCTTCATTTTATGAATGAAGGCAATATTAGATTGTATTAATTTTTCAAGTCAGTCCACCTTATGTAATTTTGCTTCTATAGTAGATATAAATTGTTTAAGGTATTGCTTTGTGGTAATGGCTATTGAAACTAAGCTCTATTTTATAACCCAATTGTGCCCATAAGTTTTCCTACTCTAGCTCCCTAATTTATATATGAAATATTGGGATGATTCCTCCACCCTAAAATTATAAGTGTTAGAGAAAGTGCCATTCCTCATTCCTAGCTTTTCTTCATAAACATCGATGTAGTTTGCTTCCTTATTATAATTTGAGACTAGCTCAAAATTCATATATATATGGAATAAATGTGCAAACTGGTAGCACGTGTCCCTATTAACTATGTCTTAATTCAAAAGCATCTTTATTTGATTTAAGAGATTAATTACTTATGTTACTAGATTTGTAAATGTTTACACCTTATAAAGGGATGCCTTTAACTTCCCCCTTACCACTCTGGTTGATGAACTCCTTGCTAAAATCTACATAATCTCCTTAACCTCCTTTATAGTCTTTGTATAAATAGTACCTTGAGCTATAATGTCTACCAAAGTTTGAAATGTGAGTATAAAGCCCTCATAAAAGAAATGGAACATTATCTATAAAGAATAATGATGATGGGGGCACTAACTAAATAGGGTTTTGTATCATTCCCCATCTTCATGAAATACTTCCCCTTACTTCTATGCAAATATATATATTTGCATCCTCAGATTGGTGGTCTTATATGGAGGAAAGAATTTCAACAATCTAATCTCATTCCTTGAAAGAATCTACATGATCAAGGTTAACTATTCCTTGCTTGATCTCTTATGAAGTATGAGAAGCACCACATTTAAAGTTCATCTTCTATAAGTCAATCAATAGAAGTCTCTAGATCATCGAATAGAACTTCTTTATAAATATGATCATGTCTTCACTAGGTGATCCATCAAAGGTTTGGAGCAAATGTAGATGTACTTTCTTTACCTCACAGTTTCTTTTCCTTTAATTTAGTCTAATTTACAAAGGACTTACACTAATCACATGCAATTAGATACCCCCATACGCAGTCTTTAGGGAAGCTACTATTTTATATTTATAACTGTTGAAACAAGGGAAGCTCTAATCGATGTTTTGATGATAATAAAACATAAGTACTAATAATGATTTCACTATTTTGATAAGAAATAATATGAGAACAAGATGTAGTCATAAAATTAAGAAGGTACTTTTTGAAGATTATAAAACTTAAAACATAAAGATTAAGCCAAAACTGAAAAAAAAGATCAAGTTTTATCAAAGTTATTTTACATTTTATATTATTAATTATAATTTTACTTTATTAATTTGTTAATCTCAAAAGCTCACCTGGCAAAAATATTTCATCTTACTTTATTGCATGAGTCTTTTCATTTTTTAAAAGGTGTTAACTCTTTTATTTTCAAGAGAAAAACCTCTTAATCTTTTAAAAGCTCTTCTGGGAATATTTTAAGAAGTTATTAAATTGTAATTACATCAAAAAATTAAGTTTGAGCATTTGAAATGTTAAAATCATGTTTTTTAAGGGATTAGTCAACCTATATGGGTTAATAGTCGACTAATATAGGTTAAAGTTGTCAAAACTAATATATATAGAGTTTTTAGTAATAATAGTTGATATATTGATTGATTATTATCATGTTGGTTGACCAAAATGCCTAGTGGTAGACCAATGTACCAATGGCTAGTGAATATGTTCATCTAATGCACATTGATCGAACAATATGCTATACTAGTCAAATAATACTTTACAACTAGCCATTATACTGGCTAGTTCTTGTCTCTAATAGCTAGTAAGGATCCTAAAACCTTATAAATACATGTTTTCTCATTGACTCTTATATCAAAAAAGTATTTTGGTGTCTTTTACTTTCATTTCTAAGATTTTTTCAATCATTTAAGCATTCATTATCTCATTTTAAGTGAGTGAGTCTTTTTGATATTATGAAAGTGATAAAGTGAGCCATTTTGAGTTGTAAGCTTCTATTAGGATTCTTGTTTATTGTATTCAAAGGTGTTCAAAGTGACATTACGGTTTCTCTCCATTTTTGAAAAAGATTATAAAAGGTCCTCTTTGCCAAGGAAAGATTTATAAAGTTTATTTTTCACCTTGAACGAAATTTATGGTGGAAATTCAAAAAAAAAAAAGAAGTCCTGGGAGTAGACGTAGGCAAGGATTGTTTATCAAATCAATATAAATCAATTTTTTTCTTCTCTTACTTTACGATATTATTTAATAGCCTTGTTAAAATTCATTATTTTTCTTCATACTTTCATCTTTTATAAATTGTGATCTTTTCATATTAAGTTAGTAATATTTTTTGTAAAAACCTATTTCACCACCTTCTTGGCTGTCATTAAGGATTAACAAATAGTATTAGAGCTTTATAAGGCTAGGACATTTCAAACGAAATCCTATAGCAAAGATTATTACTTCATATTTAGGAGCATCATCGTCATCTTTTAACCAAAAGGGATAAAACATTAGTAAAGCCCTTTTTTAAAATGGAAATCACTATCTATATCGGAAAACTAGAATATGATCTTTCTTAATGTTCGTAACTGTTTACCTATGAGAATTTGTTTTAAAAGGTCCCTTTATACCAATGAAAATCATTAATAAAAAAGTCCCCATGCTAATGAAAGAATAAAACCTCGAGATAAGTGATTAATTTTCTTATATAGTGGCTATACACATCTTATTTTATACATTAGGAAAAAATGAATTTAATAGGATCTCTATGTGTGAAATGATTTATAAAATTTGTTCATACTTTAGAAGTTACAAATGAGGGAGAAAAAAGTAAAGGAGAGTAAAGTGAGTATACTAACAAGCCAATATGAATTTTTTCAAATAAAGCATTATGAAAGCATATCTAGCATATGTAGATTTATTGAAATTATTAATATCCGCGGAGGACTTGGAAAGACCTACGCTAATGTCAAAATAGCAAGAAAGTTGCTTAGGTCACTTTCTAAGGTATGGGAAGCTAAAGTGATTGTTATATAATAAGCCAGGGATATAACAACACTACTACTAGAGAAACTTATTGGATCTCTCCTTACATATGAAATGAGGCTTTAATAAACACAAGAAGAAACAAATAACACTTTCAAAGAAAAAATTAAGGTTCAAAGCCTCAAATGAATAATTAGGTAAAGAAGAAGAGACATCAACTAGTGAAAGCAATGAAGAAGATATTATCTCAATTGCTAAAAACTTCAAGAAAATTTTTAATTAAGAAGAACTTTTTAAAAAAAGACTTTAAAGGTGGTAAGATAGATTCAAAACACAAATCAAATAATATTATTTGCTTTGGATATAAGAAACTCAGACATATGAAGTCTCAATGCCCTCTCTTCCAAGAAAATGACAAATATGAGAGAAATGACAAGAAGGAGAAGAGGGATAAAGGAAAAAAGAAGACACTTAAATCCTCCACTGAACATGACACAAGTGACTATAAATTTGAGTTCCCAGAAGGAGATGTAACTCACAAATGCTTTATGGCCAAAGATGATGAGGTACTCTCTAACTTTGGAGCTTATGATAATGATAGTGATGCTTCATGGCCAAAGATGATGATGAGGCACTCTCTAACTCTAGATGATGATGATGACCTTAAAAACCCAATTTTCAAGTTTACAAAATGAATTAAGAAACTCAAAAAACATGTTAGGAGCTTAAAAAAGTTCAAATAATAGGCATGGAATTAGATATAGCTATAATAGTGTTTTGAACACTACAAATACCTTTGTCAAAGGATCGTATCTTTCAAATTTGATTATAGATTAAGTCAATATTTGTTTAGTTCAGCATCACTTTTGATAAAAATATTTACATAATAAAGAATCATTGCCTAGAATGATAAATAAACATAGAGCATCCACATATAAGCATACAAATAAAACACATGAACATAAAATATACATTTGGTCTTACTCTAAGAGCAAACCTTATACTTTCATGTATGACTCACAATATAGGCCTATAACTCAACATGTTTAAGGAAGGAGTAGACACAACTTTTATGAAAACGTATATGACAATATACAATCTTACTTATACCCTCATACCCTAATTAGGCTTCATAATAAGTATAATGTCATCACTTATGTTTACGCTCCTCATAAGCATCAATACAATGAAAGAAACAAGCCTCACACATACAATTATGCTAGTTCCTTTCATTACCCAAAAAAAGCATTAAATTCATTTGTCTAATAGAGAAAACATCATCACTCGTTTACATATAAATGAATAAGGAATTCATTCGTGCACCAAAATCATAAGTTTCATCATCATCATTAACCCACATTGCACATATAACATGGTATGTTACTTTTATAGTAAATATAGGCATAGTGACACATTTTTCTTCATAAATAAGTAAACCCTTGAAATTGTAGGTTGAAAAGAAGAAAGAGACTACCAATCAAGGACCCAAGTTCATTTAGGTACCTAAAACAAAGTGATGACTTTGTTTTATAAAGGAGGAATAAAGGTCCATACATAGTTCATGCTAAAGGCACAATTTATTGGTTATTTTCATAAAGCATATGGAGTGTTTAATAAGAAGTTATTTTAAAGGGCTTATATATGATGTTTTTAACTAACCACCTTGCCTCCAAGAAAGTATTTAAAATGTTATTAGAGGATGTAAAGAAATTGGCCCTTAAAGAATAATCACCAAGAATTTTGAAATGAACAAATTGTTTATCTAAGTGAGGGAGATGAGAAGAATCAGACACTAGGTTGGAAGTTCAAGAAGAATCTCATTTTAATAATATCATAGGTAATAAATAGAGTTATTCAAAGAAAGGGTCAAGTCCTTTTTAACAAGAGATAATTATTAGCTCAAATGTTAGATATTTATCTCATCTTTTTTTTTTGGTCTTGAGTCTAAATCTTTAGTGATGAATGTCGGATTTACATTATGAATAAGGAATTGAATATTTTTAAAACTATATTGTTGACCTTAGCGCCTAGACTTAAAGTTCATATTCAAAATGGGAATATTGAGTTAGAATTTATGGATTCGATAATATCAATTGGTCAATATTTTTTATTAAATCTATAAGTGAGGATAGATTTTGCACAATTAAGAGAAAATTGGTTATGATTGATGAAAATTCTATGTGATTAAAGTCTCTTTCAATGATTATAATTGTCTTTGATTGACAGTTACATAATTTTATATGTGTTCTAATATTTTAAATTGAGTTTTCAAGTTGTTTCTCAAGTTTTCAGGTCATACTAATCGACCAATAATTTAGTGTGGTTGACCAATGTTCTCAAAATTATCTTTTTTATCTTTTTAGTGAGTTTATAAGGAGTTTTGTTGATCCTCTAGTTAATCATTTACATAAATTGGTTGACCAATTTCAAATGGTCAACTAATGCCCCCTTATTTAAACTTTTTTTATTTTAGTGAGTTTGTAGCCTAATTGGTCGATAAGTGTGGTCAAATACAAATAAACACTGATCGATTAGTGGAGATGTGTGGTAGACTAGTCTTTAAGTTTTAATTATCTTCTTCCTCTTTTCTTCTACTTTTTATCTTTGTTTTTTAATTTTCAAAAGCCTAGACAACTTAATCTTTTATCTGGAAAACACCATCTTCATTTCATAAGAATCAGGTTAGATTGCTTCAAATTAAAAATTCGTCATTCTTGGGTTTAAATATGAAGATTCTCAAAATTTTTCACAATTTTAGGTTATATTTTAAAATTTTGTGGTTTCATATTCAAATTAAAAACAAAATCTAGATTGTACCATTTTAATTATATTGATACTTTTTTATTTTGCTCAATTTTGGCATTTTGGGCACTTTTTGATTTTACTATTTTTGGACTTTTAAAATTGTACTCTCCTTTATGAAATTGATGGTTGGATGTTGTATTCATGTTTATACTTGTTAGAATTTTAACCTCTATTTTTTTTGAAACTTGTTATTTTTGCTTTTATTGAATCTTTTCAACTTACACATAATATCAAAGTTAGGGTTTTTAGAAATTAGATATAATTGGGAATGCTTTAATCAAAATTAATCTTTTTTATTTTTAAATGTCTAATAGAACTCTTTATTAAGAAAGTTTAGCATTCTTGATCAAATTTGTTTTGGTCTTTCCACCAAGTTAGCTTGATGCATACTAATTTACATTTTGCATTTTTATATAAAATATTTATTTTTTATGATTTCAAAAAGGGAGAAAAATATTGGTGATATTAGACTTAGGACTACTAATGACATTCAAGAGGAGTGACTTTTATATATGTAGTATTTTATACTTGAGTAAATTCATACGATGTGTAAGTTAATGTATAGATATTTCTTTTACTCTTAATTTGTTGATATTAGTATCTTTTTTTCTCGATATTGAATTATGTTTTGTGCATGAATTTTAGGGGAGCTAATTATTATCATGAAATAGCATGTTGTTTATATGTGTAATTTTATTGTTACTCTATAATATCACAAATAGTTTATCATTATTAAAAAAAGGGAGATTGTTGAACTAAAGGAGGTTCTAATCAATGTTTTGATAATAATAAAACCTAAATACTACTATTTATTTATTATTTTGATGAAAAATAAAATGAGAACAATATATAGTCATAAACTCAAGAAGATACTCTATGAAGATTATAAAAGAAAAGATGAAGTTTGCAACTTACAAATTGAAGATCAAGCCAAGAACAAAAGAAGATCAAAGCTCATCAAGGTTATTTTATATTTTGTATTATTAACTGTAAGCTCACTTTGATAATGCATAAAAATTTCATATTACTTTGTTGCATGGGTATTTTCATTCACTAATAGGTGTTAAAACTTTTATTTTTAGGAGAAAAGAGTCTTAATCTTCAAACACTCTTTAGGGAACATTTTGTAAAGTGTTTAAATCATAAATGTATTTAAATAACATATAGGTATCTTTAACACTTATTTCTATATGTTCTCTAATTATTTGAGCATTTATTATCTTGTTTTAAATGAGAAAGCCTTTTTTATATTATCAATATGGTAAAGTAAGCCATTTTAAATTGCAAACTTCCATTGGGGTTATTTATTATTATATTTTAGGGTGTTCAAATTGACATTGAGGTTTCTCTTCACTTTGTAAAAAGTAAAGGAAAAATATAAATATAAATATAACTAAGATTAACAAAAATAGAAATTATGAACTTCTTTGGAAACAACATCAAAAACTTAATCTAATTTGAATCTTCAAGCATATAGAGTCAATTGTAGCAAGTTTATAAAATTGAAGTACTTCAGAGTATCAAATCCCACAAGGAACTATGTCACTATAATTATTAATCCTATTTAAACAATAAATTAAATAAAACTATATTTGAGAAGAGATAATTAAACTATAAAACTCAAAAAAAGTGTAAATCAAATAATGAAAGAAAATTAATAAAGAAAACATTAAGGTTTCGGGGTTCACTTATAAGGAATTCCAATTGTCATATAAGTTTGATTATATAGGTTAAAATAATAATTAACCTAAGATATCTATAGCCTCTCGTGAGTCACACAAGTATATTTAATTAGATAACTGCTATCTTTTGATAGGAAATTCAATCTAAATAAATTCATTAAGCATAATTAATCTATTTAGTTATCACAATAGTCTATAATACTTTGATTTTCTATAGCTAAATTATTTATTCTCCTAGTGTGCAAAGAATATTTCACCTCTTGGTCCATCATATAATTTTTAAGATTGGATATATGATTATCAAGCATAAACTCATCAACTAAGAATAAAGAGAATAAATTCTACTAATCAAATAATGTATAAAAATTGAAGAATACTTATAAGCTACATCTTTGACCCTAACTAGGGCATCTAGCCACTAAACATAATAAAATCCAAATACAAACAAATAAATCTCTATATAAAGGAATGCGTAGAAGAAAGGATTGATAGAAGTTATCACTGGCTCCTTTAATCTTGCTTTGAATCTTCCTCAAATTGCTAAGAAAACTATAACTAAGAAAAACCAAATAAGGTGATTCTCAAAAGCTTTCCAAAAGTTCTCTAAGTTAACCCTAATATAAGTATTTATAGTTAGGGTTACAAAAGTAGAGTCTTAAGTTGTTAGGACTTGATAAATAATACATCCTCATAATATATGCCTAAGAATCGAGACCAACATCAATACTGATGTCATTTTTGTTTTGGAACTTTTAGTAATCATGAGTTAATATGTTATTGGTCCCTAATTGATGTTAATTTTGTTTTGTAACTTTTTCCATAACATAGTGACAAGTTTGGCACCAGACTCAATTTACACTCTAACGTTGGTCCTATTTTATTTTTTCAACATCTACGACCATCACGAAAGATAGACACCTATCTCTATGTATGTGTGATGTATTTTATGCCTTGTTTACCAACTTCTCTACTATTTCAATCTTTTGACTTAGAATTGACCTTCATCTCTTATAAAAGTTGTCCATCTTATTTCCCGAACGATTCCAAAATCTCCAATTGGTTAAGTTAAGTAACCATGGAGAATTTGACACAATTTGATATTTTCTCCTTAAAATCATCACCTATAAGACAATAAACTAAAACATGCTACATAAGTGCAAAATACAAAGTAATTTAACCCCAAATATACAAAAATATAGATTTATTAGTGTCCTTAAGGAGACACCTTTATATAAAGTTTGAACTATATGATTTACATACTAATGTTGCCTCCTAGTAAAGTTATAAAGAAGTAAGGCTTATAAGATATTACTATAAAAGAATATAGAATATAGTCAAAAACATCAAAATACAAGTTTCCATGTTTCTTATTATTAATTGATATTATATGAAACATTATTCAGATTATTTATAAAACTAAAGTTGTACAACCTAACATAATAATAAGATATGAAATTTTAAATAGTAACCTTTGATGGAAATCCCCATTTATCCTTATGTAGTTATACCAATAAAGTGAACATGATGGAGGCAATTATTGATACTAACTATAAAATTTCAAGCAAGTGATTACTTAAAGAAATTGGAGTAAAATTTGAGCTTATTTAAACACATCATGTTAGAGGTGGGTAGAGGAAAAACGTGGATTTTTCTTTATTAATTTGCAAAAAAACAAATAAATAAAAGTTCATCTAAGTAATTCATTCACAAAAGTTAAGGGGAGCCTAAATTAGTTGCATAAAAAAAAGAGTAATACAAAATATAAAGACTATGGAAAAAAAACCAACACTAAAAGAAAATGGGCTAGCTAATTGCAATAGTTATAAAACAAATTTATTAAATGGATGCATGGTAATATATATATATATATATACACCTTTGTCATCAGATATTACTTAAAAAAAGCTTTCTATTAGATGGGTGGTTTATATGGTATTCACATTCTTAATATAAAAATATATATATAATATAATAGATGATTGTCAAAATTATAAAAAGTATAAAATTAACATATCATAAAGTATAAAATTTTATTTGAATATTTTTAGTACCTATCCAACTTTGGGTGTACATCAAGGATTTCACAACTTTAGGATCATGTCAACTATGATAAAGACTTACTATTTGACCACCAGTACTAAAAACAAACTCAAAGTAATTGTAAATACTAAAATTACTTATATATCTCATGCAATTGCTTACATAATCGAAAATTGAGATCTATTTTTTTGACGTTCACTATGATAATATATTAAAATGTTCATCAATTGTGCTTATAGTATCCACTTCCAAATATTTATCCAACTTAATCTCACTATAAGAAATCTTAGTCCATTTTCTTTTATAAATTTCTTAAAACAAAGACTAAAACTACCAACTATACTTTTTGATGATGATTTTAAAAAGGAATAAGCCAATTCTAAACAACTATAATCTAGCTTTTTCCATTTTTGATTGATAAACATTAAATAAATCATATCAAAAGTGTATAATAATATCAGCATATTCTTCAGCTCGATCACCTATTGATAAAAAATTGAGTTCCCTCCATCTTATACCTTAGACCAACATAAAAATAACAAACACGATATCACTAATCATAGACTAATAATTGTCAAATTTCCTCATAATCTACTTTTCCAATGTTTAAATCACCTTATTAAAATAAAAAGAAATCCAGTCAAATAATGCTAGATTAATATCGCATATATTATTTAAAAAATGGGCAAAGTTGGATCCTTGGCTTTAAAGAATAACTAAGTAATAGTAAAAATAATGCTAACTTCTCACAAATTGCTTTGCTAACTCCCATTGCTCTTTTATCGTCAAACAAATATGTTGAGAATCTCTTTGTCTTAACTCAATAGATATCTCAATGTACTTACTGATTTTAGAATCTTGAATGTGAAATTCCATCTTGTTGGACAATCTAGAACCAACTTCTTAATGCATGAAATACGTAATTGTCTTATATTTTTCTTCAAATTTTCAACCTGTTTGGGTATTGCAATCTAACATACTACACTATGCTAAATTACCTCTACCCTTTTTTTGTTTATCTCCAAGTCTTCCTTTACTATCAAGTTCAATATATACGCAAAAATAACACATATAAAATAATTTGACATCCATCAGTAGCTCTCAACCTGTAACTTAGTCTTCATTTTTAGTTATAGCAACATTTGTGCTATAGTTATCCAAAGTTATGTTTGTGAGCTTCATATTGATAATCCAATCTACTAGGCAATCAACCAATATTGTTATCAACCTTACTTATATGTGATGTTGGAACATAAATAAATCTCCCATTTAAAATATAATAAAAATTAATTATAATATAATTAATGAAAAAATTTAAAAAGTAAAGAATATTATTATTACCTCAAGATCCAACTGCATAAAGTCTAATTGCTATTAATATAATGCATCATCACTACCATATAACACTTTTTAAAGTATGGTGTAATGGCAACTCATCTGGGATTACTAAAAAATATCTATTAATTCAAATTATTTTATTTTTCACAAATCTTAAAGATTTCTTTCTTCATTGTATTACGAGTTGGAATCTTGAGAATTAAAGTGAGGTATCTTTTTTGCAAGAAATGTTTGGATCTCTCAAAATTATAAGTCATGGCAATCATTTTCACTCTTTGCTTTCATTACGTTGGGTCAAAAAATTTGACATATTAATTACATTTTTCTTTTGTTGTAGGAGTCCATATGTCTTTCCAAATGAGATGTTTAACCTTTAGGACCTTTAGCCAAAATATTATGCAAATACTTACATTCCACCTTATCAGCTATATTACCTGATTTAATCTTGAGAAGTGGTTCCAAATATTAGTTCTTATCTTCAATGAACTATTTTCTTCAATTTGAACTATTTCTTTGCTTGATCTATAGCAAGGTACTTGATTGAAACTCTTCGTTGTGTTGCTTTGTGTTATTAAAGGATTAACTTCATCCATCTAAAACAATTATAAACAAGATAATAATGAAATAATTCAAGCTAAAAATGTAAGAGACAAATAGCATAATGTGGGAAAGAATATCAATAGCCTTATCAAACATTCCACAAATGATATAAAGTTTAGTCAATACATTTAAAACATAAGCAAGCACATTAGAACACTTATTATAAACTCCGTCTAACAAAGCTTCAAATAATGATGCAAATGTAGGGCCATCATCACTATATATAATTCATAACATTATACTTTTGACATGAAAATAGAGAACTCTAGGTAACACAAACATATGACTTATTTACTAAATTAAAACTTGTCTTATATTTCTTTTTTTTGGATTAATTTATTGTGTAAAATTGAGTGGAGGATTCCTCTATTTAAGCAAATCAATCTAAACTTGTTTTTAATCTATATTATAATAGACTCCTTATTTCTTTTATAAGAATGGATATGACACAAGTAGACGATGTATCCTTAATACCATAACACATAAAACTTGAATTCAAAATTGAAATACCCACTTCTTTTCATCAACATCTTCTTCTCTATCAATTAACAACGAATACTTTTACCAAATTGGCTTTATAAAAGAATCTACCATAGTCATGCATCATTTTAGGAAGTCTTCAGTTGCACACAACTCAAGAAAAATGTATCAAGAATAATATGATATTGATGTGACCACAAGTAAGGGAAGCTCAAAATTTGAATTAAACCAAATCCATAACCAACACCATTTTAGGATAGACAATCTTACAACTACAAAGTACAAAGTTGTCAACTAATAATCATAAAAAATCTTTAAAAAATAAATACCCTACCAACTAAAACATTCTAAACATACAGGTAAATCAAACACTATAAAGTTGTAATCATAGTAAAAGCTAAGAAATAGAGGTGGAAACTAAAATACATTACTTTTAACTGAAAATCATGACCTAATAATTTGCCTTTAAAGAGATCTTGCTTTTATTACTATTGGTGCTTTTGGCTTTAAGTAGAAATGTTTTGGATCCAATCTATAGTGTCAAATAACCAAAAGGTATAATAAATGAGTTTAATCAAATACCCAAAAGCTAAAAAGAGCTCGTGTAAGATATAAAAAGAGTTTAAAGAACTCGTGTAAGATATAAAAAGAGGAAAACATTAGCAAGAAAAAAGGATGATAAGTGATTGATGGCATAGTAGCTAAGTGAGAAACATAATGATAGAAAAAGTAGAAACATAACGGCTAGGGCATAAGGGATTGATATGAGAGTGAAGAGTCTAGAGGTGCTAAGTAATGTCACACAAGGAGAGGAGTTGAAATAAGAAAATGACATCATTTTATTATATAAATAAAATGAAATTATTTTATATATGGTTTAAGTTCAAACTTTAGGATTAAAAAAAAGTATGAACCTAGCTTAAAGTATGATTAACTCAGACCATGTTCATTGACTTAGGTTTAGACCAGTTCATGGTCGAACTCAAACTCTTCTACTAATCTCAGACATGTTTGTTCTGTTAATTAAATTAATTCAACTTCATTTTTTTTTATATTTGATCTCCGTTGATATGTCATCTACTAGGTGTGATGAGGACTTTTTCGGGTGTAATGGAATTGGAAAAAATTGCCAAAGTCCTCATGCAACAATCAATTTTAAGTTTCAAAGCCTAATTTAGGCTTCCTTCGTGTTCATCGACCAATAAGTTTGTTTATTTTTAAGCGCCTTATGTTACTCATATAAGCACTCTGTAATAAAATTGCTTTAGAACTTCCCACTTGAAGCTCACAATAAGAACTTTCTCATAAAGCTCTCAACTTTCTTGGAGATGATTAAATGTGCAATATTTGAAATTTCTAGTTGAACTTCTGATAATTGTGCATTAGTCTATGTTTTTCTAAGTATTTCGCATATGTCTTTTGCATAATTGTTAATTATTGTTGTAGTTTAAGATTCATTTTAAAAGTTTTCATTTAGTTTGATTTTCATTGTTGTTCTTTTATGTTTGATGTTAATCTAGGGTAAGAATTGATTATTTTTGTGTAGGAATGAAGATTGAACAACTTGGAGATTAAGTTAGAGACTAAAGAGAAGAGGAGACATTTTGTTGCAAAATCCCACGATCATGGGAATCATGCCGATTCCCACGGTTGTGGGAACTTTAATCCTAGACATTATGTGGGGCTTAATTAAACTTAGGATTTCTGGACTATAAAATATAATTAAACCCCCATGGATGAAAAAAAAAGACGAAACCTTCTGTAGAAAAGAGCCTCCTTGAGTGAAGAATACAAGTTTGGAGCCTTTAGGCAGGTGAAGATTCAAGGATTAACATCAAGATTGGGAAAATAGCACATCAACATCAAAAATTCCAAATTTTGGCAAAGAAGAGAAGGAGTTTCTTTATTCAATTTTCTGTCAATTTTATCTCTTCTAATCTTTGTAGAATGTAATATTTGAGTGCTGGTGATGTTATGGAGACTATGATTGGTTGATTTATTTTTAGGGATTGCTTTTGAACTAATTTTGTTAAACTCCTATTTTATTGAATTAAATGAAAGTTTTCTTTGATGATTGTTGATTTTATTTCTATCTTGCAATAAATCGAGAGAGTGAGTAAGGTTATTTGTGTAAGATTGTACAAAAAGAGTTGGCAACCTATAGACATACAATCATCACATTAATTGATTGGCCAGAAGAGAGATCTTGGCTAATTCAATTAATCACCCATAGGATAGTTTAATAACTACTTAATTTGGTGGAGTGATTGGGTAGGTTAAGAGATTGTTCAATTGACTTCTTTAAAGATTTGCGACACTTTCCGATTCAACAAAATGTCCAATGATGCAGTGAAGCTAAGATTGTTTTCCTTCATATTGAAAGATCGGGCAAAGGTACAGTATAACTCGCTGAATTCGGGGCAGATTACCACTTGGGAGCAGCTTGCCCAAACATTCCTCGCGAAGTACTTCCCATTGACCAAGATGACAAGGATAATCAAGGAGATCACGAATTTTCAACAGAATGATGGAGAATCTCTCTATAAAGTTTGGGGAGATTTAAAGAATTGCAGGGAAATTGCCCCCATCATAACCTTCCAAGGGAGTTCTTGCTGCAGACATTTTATAATAGTGTGAATCCGAGCATAAGAGGCACTATCGATGCAGTTGCTAGAGGTTCATTGATGAGAAAGACTGTGGAAGTAGCTCATGATCTTTTGGAAGAGTTGGCGAGCAACAGTTGTAAGTGGTATAGCGAGAGGAGCGGATAGGGGCAAAAAAACAAAAAGGTATGATACCCATTGACTCTATTAATGCATTGCAGGCTCAAATTACGGCTCTTATGAAATAGTTGAAAAACATGTAAAGAGCATCTACCTCTACAACTAAGGCAATGCAAGTGCAATATAAGCTGTGTAGACAGAACAACCATGGTTCAGCAGAGTGTTTTCTGTTGGGAGCTGATGGTACCAAACAGGTAGGTTACTTGGGCCAGCCGCAGTGAGGTAATAATCCTTATTCAAATACTTATAATCCGGGGTGGAAAAATCATTCGAATTTTTCTTGGAGTAATAACAATGTAAGTGACCAAGCGAGACCACAAAGACCTCCAGGATTTTACTAAAACTGAAACAAATCGATGAAAGGCAAGATGGACAAGACAATGGAGGTCTTGGGGTCCAAACTGGCAATTCAAGAGGAGAATCGGAAGAGGATGTTTGCCAGATAAGAGGACATTCAGAAGAGGATGGAACCAAAATTTGTCTAGATTGTGAAGAACCATACATCATCCATCTATAATTTGAAGGTTCAAGTAGGTCAACTCGCTAACGCTTTATCTTCTAAAAATGCAGGTCGCCTATCGAGCAACACCGAAGTCAACCTAAATGAAAGGATCATGGCCATCACGCAAACTGAGGAAAGGGAAAGTGAACTTGAGAAGGAAAACAAAGCCAAGAGAGAAGTAGAAACAGTTTTTGAAGTCCTTACCAGTGAGCTAGCAAGTGAGCCGATCAAGAAGCCTCAATTTAGGATTCTGTATCACATCTTTGCTCAAAGGAAGTCTAGTTCAAATAGAGCAATGAAGAACTGTAAGGAGGTTGAGTCAAGAAAAATTAAGGACATAACGAATCAACTCTAAACAAAGCTCACAGTCAAGGAACCGGTCAAGAAAAAGACGAAGGAGCACACAATAAGAGGCAATCCTACCATAACACAAAAGAAAGAAGACCCAGGGGACTTCTTCATTCCTTGCAGTATAAATGGAGTTAGCATAACTAGGGCATTTGCAAATTTAAGAGCTAGTATCAACATGATGCCCTACACTTTTAGTCAGAAGTTGGGTTTAAGAGAGCTAGAGGCTACTAAGATATTGGTGAAAATGACCGACAAAACAGTACATCAGTCGAAGTGGATCATCAAGAATGTGCAGATATAGATTGATAGATTTATCTTCCCTACGGATTTCTATATACTGGATATTAGAGAAGAAGTGAAAACCTCAATGGTTCTTGGGAGACTATTTCTGGTTACTTCTCGTTTGATCATTGACGTCGATGGGGGAGAATTAACACTAAGAGTAGGAAAGGAGCAATTAACTTTCAAGGTGTCTAAGAAAGACTATCGTTCTCCTTTACCCCCAACAGATGTCAAAGAACCTGAAACCCAAGGTGGATGGGAAGATATTGAGGACCCTAGAAGCGCATTCAGAAAGAAACGATCACGTAGGAGAAGGCGAAGGAAGGAAAATCATAAGGAAGGTGGAATCCACACCAAGGTAGCTTGAGTGCAAAGCTTGTGATCAGTTTCTGCACTATCACTGAACCGTTTATTTGAGCCACCATGAGTAAAAAGGAGAGTCGAGCTACTAATGTTAATAGAAGCGCTGCATGGGAGGCAATCTATGAAATTTTATTTTCTTTTGATTGTCTTTGTCCAATTGTTTGTTTGATTCATTCAGTTAAGTTTAAGTTTTATTTGAGTTTTATTGGAGTTAATTTAGATTTTGTTTGAATTTGAACTTGCTTTTTTCAAAATTCTTGTTGATAATATTATTTTGATGTGTTTGTAGGTTGTGGGATCATGGAGAATACCTGTTAAGCTTGGAAGAATGTTTAAAAGTGGAAGAATCATCCCATCTCACGATCGTGGGAATGGGAATGGGAGTGTTTCCCACAGTCGTGGGAATAGAGGTGATTCCCACGATCGTGGGATTTCTCTCCAGGGAATTCTATCTGAAGGAAAATTTAAATTTCGCTCCCCCTTTTCTTCTTTCATTCACTCTTAAAATTTTCACACTTTCTCTCTCTAACCTACAAAAGCTCTCCTCCCACTCTCTAAAATCCTTCATTTTCCTCTAGATTCTTGGTATTTCTTCATCTCTTTTCATTAATCTTACAATCCTTCACTCTTCTCATGCATTAATTATTCAAAAACACAAGGATTTAGGTAAGATTTTTCTTTCACTCTCTTAAATACGAATTCGCCCCTCTCTTTCTTATTTTTGTAGGTTTTCTTCTTACAATGGCACCAAAGAAGATGGTGGCTCAAAAGCCAACTGATCAACTGCGACTTCAAGTCTCCAGCAAAGGTAAGCATGATTTAGTGGCAGCTTATTGTGCTTCATTTCCAATTTATTCAGAAGAAGAAGGTACGTGTTTTCGAGACCTTAGGGATAGAGAATTAGTCACTCCTCAGTATTTTGATTTTGAATTGTCAGAAAACATAGAAGTGAGGCAAAAAATTGAGCAAATAGCTGCGAACATAGGTTGGAATAGGTTTGTTCGATGTGACGTGCCTATTTACCCTACTATGATTATATAATTTTTCACTACAGTCCGCTATAACCCTAAAATGGATGTTTTCTAGTTTAAGTTAGCTAGCAGTGTTCTTAAACTTAATTATCATGTCATGCATGAAATTTTTAACTTGTCGAATACAAAAATTCTAGATGATCACGCTGATTTTGATATCGATAATTATTGAAAAACTCTAACAGGTGAAGAATATTTTGATTCTCGCAATGCACCAAATTCGTTAATTCGTAGTGTCGAGCATTTACTTTTGCACAAATTTATGGTTTTAATAAAACTAAAGTAATAAATGCTCAGCCAAAGAACTTTTCTTTCTATAATGCATGGGTCAAAAAATAAAAATCAATACGCCTTATAGGATTTTTCGATCAATAGTGTGTGTTGTGAATGAAAAGAGCTCTTATTTTGGTATGTCTCATATTGCTTCTACTTTAGGTTTGTTTTATAACTTTAATGTGGAAAATGTGCGTACAACTCAATTTGATATGTTTGAAATATATTATTTGAGGTGCTCTGAGATTTTGAAGTTCCATTCTATGGAACTCCGAAATCCTCAGACGTTAGTGCAGTAAAGAACAAGAGGGCCAACGATGTAGCTGCTTCCCAACTCTCCACATCCCGTACAGTCTTAGAGCCAGAAGAAGAAGCAGCAGAGGAGGAACCAAGTGCACCGGAGGAGGTCGAATGATTTCAACAAATTCTCAACCAGATGGTCTCCAATTAGTAGTAAATGACATCTCAAATCAACTAGCTCGGCACCCAAATGTCTATAAGGAATAACGTTACTTAAAGAAGAAGTTCCTCAAATTCTTTCAGAGGAATAATTTTGAAGCTCCTTCACCAACATCATCGCCACCATCATCTCTATAAACTTTTCTTACCCTTTACTTTTAAAATTTGTTATTTCTTTTGTTTGGTTTCATTTTATTTTTGTTTGGTTTCATGTCATTTTCTTTTGTTTGGTTTGCTGTTATTTTTGTTTGGTTTGTTGTCATTTTTTGTTTGATTTGATGTCATTTGTTTGTTTCAATTTCTTTTATTTGGTTTGATTTCTTTTGCTTAGTTTGATGTCACTTTTCCTTATTTGGTGATTGACTTGTCACATTGAGGACAATGTGATCTTTAAGTGTGGGAACTGACATTGACTTTCTCAATTGCATTGTTTGCATTCTGTTAAATTTGATGCATGTTTAGGTATATCATATATTTTGAGTCAGCAATGGAGCCGTACTTGAATCATTCTGATGGATATTGCCATAAGATTCTGTCATGATAGTTAGAATTAGATTAAACGCATGCTTGAACTTAGATTAGGCTATTTGAGTAGAAAGTGAACCATGCAGAGTGATGAAAAGTAGTTGGTTACATAAGCTTCATAAATAGACATTGGAGCAATGAGGTAGTGTAGAGATGCATAATAAGTTTTCATTGAGCCAGTGTGAGGATTGAGCCCATATGACTCCATCCATAGTTATTCTATTTCTTTGTTGAGTGATACTTCCTTAGGTTATTACCTTTAAAACTTACTTTGAATATGTTTGAGTCTATTGTATGCATACTTAATAGAGATGATTAAGGCCCTTTTTATGTTAACCCTTAGCTTAAATGACCTACCCTTTGTATTATCCCTTGTTACCCTCATTGAGCCTTAACCTTTTGTTTCTTGAAAACACCCAAAATTTTAAAACCTTAAACCCCATTAACCTACCCATTCATAAGCTTAGTAGGTATTAAGTAATACATTAGTTGGGATCATTGTGAAAATTTTTACCGAGATGATTTGAGGATATTTCTGCCTATGGATCACATTGTATGTAGTTTGCTATTTTATTCATAGTTCTTCCATGTATTAAGAAAAAGAAAGAAAAATGAAAAAAAATGTTGAAAAGAAAAAGAAGAGAAAAGAAAAGGGAAGAACAATTGAGTAGCATCAATAAGTGTAAAATATTATTTACATTTGTATATCTTAGAGTTATGTTTTGTTATCCCTTTTTATACACTTTTTACTTTACGAATGCTTATGTTAACCCTTTATCCTCTTTACCCACCTTAACCCTTAACACATTACAACCCTAAGCAAGTCCTTTTGATCTATTTATGCATGCAATCATTGTAGAGGAGAATTGGTGTATTAGTAAGTATATGGTAGTGTAATTTCCTATAGGAAGTTTGAGCGAAACACTAACCATCAAACACTTTAAAGAAATGAGTGAAAACTATGAGGAAGATTCATTTTACATCTATACTTATCTTTGAATGATAGTGCCAATTGTTGAGTTTGCTTATGTACACTAATAAAAAAATAGTCATGATATGTGTAGTAACTTGATATTTGAGTTGGCTTAATTTTAAGAAATTGTATGCTTTGATCTTTGTGAAAATGAAGTGATAGAATTAATTGGTTGTATTTATTTTGCTTAAGCACAAGCAAATATTTAAGTTTGGGGATTTTGATAGTTGTGCATTAGTCTATGTTTTTCTAAGTATTTGGCATATGTTTCTTACATAATTGTTGATTATTGTTATAGTTTAGGATTTATTTTGTATGTTTTCATTTAGTTTGATTTTCATTGTTGTTCTTTTATATTTGATGTTAATTTAGGGTAAGAATTGATTATTTTTATGTAGGAAGGAAGATTGAAAAACTTGGAGATTGAGCTAGAGACTAAGGACGAGAAGAGAAGAGGAGACATTTTGTTGCAAAATCCCACGATCTTGGGAATCATGCCAATTCCCACAATCGTGGGAACTTTAATCGGAGACATTATGCGAAGCTTAATTAAACTTAAGGTTTTTGGACTATAAAATATAATTAAGCCTCCATGGATTAAAAAAAAAAACGAAACCCTCTATAAGAGCCTCTTTGAGTGAAGAATACAAGTTTGGAGCCTTGAGGAAGGTGAAGATTCAAGGATTAACATCAAGACTGGGAGCACATCAACATCAAAAATTCCAGATTTTGGCAAAGAAGAGAAGGAGTTTCTTTATTCAATTTTTTGTCAATTTTATCTCTTCTAATCTTTTTAGAATATAATATTTAAGTGTTGTTGATGTTATGGAGACCATGATTGGCTAATTTATTTTTAGGGAATGCTTTTGAACTATTTTTGTTAAACTCCTATTTTATTGAATTGAATGAAAGTTGTCTTTGATGATTGTTGATTTTAT
>JAOQML010000195.1:23968586-23989596 GCA_027568935.1 Erythroxylum urbanii | reverse complement strand
ACTCATTATTATGCATGTGCATATATGAATGCATGCATATGTCACTGTTCACTAGCAATTGGTGAGGGGATGTTACACCTGTTGTACCGTAGAGGGAGAATTTTTAACTTAAAGCAGTGATTTTTTGGCGATGATTTATAAAATTCGTCACTAAAAGGAATTCCCAAAGGCAATCTTTTGGTGATGATTTTGGAAATTGTCACCAAATGTGGAACATTTAGGTGACAATTTCTAAAAATCATCACCAAATTAATGTGGACCCTTTGGTGACGATTTTTTGAAATTGTCACCAAACGCTAAAAGCTTACTTGAAATCGTCGCCAAAAGCCTACTTTTAGTGACAATTTTTAAAACGTAGAAAAAAAATCTGGTGAAATGTCTACCTTGCTGTAGTGTTACAACTTTAGAAGCAAAAAGGCTATTTTTCTCTACATTCAAGGCAAAGAAAATTTTTCAAAACCATGGTTGCATTAAACAAATGTTATACTAATATATTTAATATTTCCACGTGTACAAAGTTAATTTTTTGGTAGTTATTCTGTTAGTTAGTTATTGAAATGATTTTGTAGAAAGATGATGATGAATTACAACTACTGAGCATGAATGAATGAAATAATCTTCTGATATCAACTTGTTCATAGTATTAGAGTAAGTCATTCCAGAAGTGAGCTTGTAGTTTTTGTTCAGTTTTTGCTAATTGTCTTCATCAAGGTATGGAGGAAAAAGATTTCGATTCGAGAACGGAGGACTTTGTTAATTAAAGTATGAATGATTTGTTAACGTGTAAGGATCTAATCATCCTAGAATAGCGTTAGTAAAAACTCCATTAATAGGTAACAGTTATCTTTCATGGAGTTGTGTTATGAAGTTAGCTCTCAAAGCAAAAATGAAGTTAGGATTTATAAATGTCAGACATAAAATACCTGATGAAAATTCATCGATTTATGATTCATGGTGTAAAGTTGATAGTATGGTTACCTCATGGATATTTAATTCGATTTCTAAGGAGATTGTCGATGCTTATTTATGTACCTCAAGTGCTTATGAACTTTGGAAGGAATTAAAGAAGAGATATGGGGAGTGTAATGGTCCTCTTCTTTATAAGTTACAAAGAGAAATAAGTACAATTATATAAGAAAATATGCATGTTGTTAGATACTTTACAAGATTGAAAAGGCTTTAGGATGAGTTAGGATGTTTGTTACCTATGTCGAAGTGTTCATACAGTCAATGTACTTGTGGTAATGAAAAAAAATGGAGGAAATAAATTCAAGTCATAAGCTGATACAGTTTCTGATGGGATTAAATGACAGTTACGATCAGGTTAAAAATTAGATCTTGGTGATGGATCCACTACCTAGTATTGACAAAGTTTATTCAATAATTTTGACAGTAGAGAGATAAAAGGAAATACATATGGCAATAAATGAAAACAATAACAACAGTGCAATGTTAGTTAGAGGACAAATGAACAAGACAAATAAAAGAAAGAAAGGGAGTTATAAATAAAGAGACACAGTGGACAAATCTGAATTAAACTGTGATTTTATAAAATGACAGGACATACTAAAGATACTTGTTTCAAAATCCATGGTTATCTAGACTGGTAAAAGGAGTTAAAGGAGTAGAAACCGAAAACGTCAAAGAAAAATATGCCAAATATGGTAGAAACAAAGAAAACAGGAGCGATGAATATGGAATCAATTAGTAACAATATAAACGACTAGCAGATTAACATATCTAACATGATTCAGGAAGAAACCGAAATATTCGTGAGAAGAAAAGCAAAGTCTGGAGCAGAAATAGGCAATAATGTGAATTTCACACATTTTGAAGAATTTGTAGGTATAATAACATATCATTCTTTTATTGGAATTGAATCTTGGATATTAGACACTGGAGCTTCAATTCACATTTGTATGGATGAAAAGAAAATGAAAACCGTAAACCCAACCAATCAGCAAACTCCTATTTATCTACCAGATGGAAGTAAGTTTGTTCACCATTTAGGTGATATAAATTTAACAGACAAACTAACTTTAACCAAAGCCTTACATATACTTAGTTTTCAATTTAATTTGTTATCTATCAACAAGTTAACAACCACAGCATGTATAAAATTCACCTTTTATCCATCTTTTTATCTTCTATAGGACCTGAAGACTGATGACAATCTAGCAGTTGGAAAAACAATAGGTAGATTGTACATACTTGATCCTTCTTCTTTTGATCAATATATCATAGACTCCCATGTTACTAAAACTAGTTGTTTTCCTTATTCCTTTGCAAACAAAGTTTCTATAGTAGATAGGGTAGTTTGGCATAATAGACTTAGACACCCCTCAAATATTATAACCACTCACATTTGTTCCATGAATAAGATTCATTTTGAATACCCAGATGTTTTTGATATCTATCCTATGGCAAAAATGCAAAGACATTCCTTTTCCATTAGTGATATACATACAATCAGATGTTTCAAACTATTCATGTGGATTTATAAGGTCCATATCATACTTATAGCATTAGTGGTTCAAAATACTTCTTGACTATCATTAATGATTTTAACAGATGTACATGGATGTTTATGCTAAAATCTAAATCTCAAGTGTCTTCCATTATTTAATCTTTCTTTTAAATGACCCAAATTCAATTCAATATCAAGTTACAAAATGTATAAAGTGATAATAGATTAGATTTTTTGAATCAAGATTGTTTTTTGCTGTTTTTCAACAATAGGATTATACATCAACGATCTTGTGTTCATACTCCTCAACAAAATGAGGTGGTAGAAAGAAAACATTACCATTTGCTACAAGTATCAAGAGCTTTGATGTTTCAATCACAATTTCCAAATAAGTTTTGGGGAGATTCTATCCTTACTGCCACTTACATAATAAATCGTTTACCATCTGTTAGACTATCCTGGAAAACCTCATATGAAATTCTTTTCGATAAACCATCTTCTTATGAACACCTTAGGAGTTTTAAGCGTCTTTGTTTTGCTGCAAATACTAATCCCAAGAAATGAAAGTTCGATACAAGGGCATATCGATGTGTTTTCATTGTATATAATTATGGACAGAAGGCGTATAAACTCTATGATATCCAAATCCATAAAGTTTTTATTTCTAGAGATGTTCGATTTCATGAAAATATTTTTCCTAATCATAAGTTACAAGAACTTTCAGAAAATACTCCTCTCCCTAAACTTTTTGATTCACATGAATCTGAAGTTATTGATCTTTGCATTCATTCCACTAATTTTTAGACACATGTTAATTCTTTTACTCCTTTAGACCTACCTACGTCAGTACAAAAACCACCAATGATAATACATAAGGAGTCACATTTGAGGAAAAGTAACAGAGTTTGAAAACCACCTGCATGGTTGAATGATTTTGTTTCAAATAATATACAATATGTTCCTTTGTCTACTAACTGTAAAAGCCTCACACCAAATGCATTCCCTTATCATAAATCACCTAAATTTTCTACATCTTACATATCATTTTTAACTGTAATGTTTAATATTTAAGAGCCATTTTCTTTTAATCAAACTAAACTAAAACAGGAATGGATAAATGTGATGATTGTAGAGTTAAAAGCACTTGAGGACAACAAGACATAGGAGTTGACAAAGTTACCACCAGGAAAAAGGGCTATCAGATCAAAGTGGGTATACAAAGTGAAAATGAAACCTGATGGCATAATTGATAGATAAAAAGCTAGGTTAGTCACTAAGGGGTATAATCAAATTGAAGGAATTGATTTTGTGGACAGCTTCTCGGTAGTTGCGAAGGTAGTTACATTCCGAATGTTTTTGGTTTTTGTAGTAGCTTACTCATGGCCACTTCATCAACTAGATATTAATAATGCTCTTATTCATGGATATCTGGATGAAGAAGTGTACATGGTGCTTCCTAAAGGGTATGCTAAAGCTCATAAACATGAAGTTTGCAAGTTTCTTCGATCGTTATATGGTATGAAATAAGCATCACGCCAATGGAATCATAAGCTAACAACAAAATTGCATAATAATGGCTTCATTCAATTTTTGAATGATCACTATTTGTTTATAAAGAAAACATAATCTTATTTCTTAAGCTTAAGTGTCTACATTGGTGATGTTCTTCTTATAGGCTCTTCTTAATTGGAGATACAAAACGTGAAGTAATTCTTGCATAAACAATTTACTATAAAGGATCTAGGTTATACCAAATATTTTTTAGGATCGGAGATTGCAAGGTGTATGGAAGGGAATTCTATTAATCAAAGAAAGTATTCTCTAGACATTTTAGATAATATTGGTCTACTTGGTTCCAAATCTGCAACTACACCATTACCAAAGGGGTATAAATTTGGTGTCGATAGTGGAGAGTTGTTAACTGATCTAGAGTCATACAGACGCTTAGTGGGTAGGTTATTGTATTTGAAATTTCCACGTCCAGATCTCTCTTATTCAATCAGTTTGTTTAAACTCTTTGATCATCACATTGGGATGCAGTTGTGCATGTATTGCGTTATCTCCAAGGTTCTCCTGCAAAGGGTTTATTTTTCTCTTCCAGAAACTCATTCCAGATTGAAGCTTTTTATGATACTGATTGGGCCTTGTGCATTGATACTAAATGATCTTTAACTAGTTTTTTTCATTTTTCTCGGTGGTTCCCCAATCTCATGAAAAAGTAGAAGCAAAATATGATTTCTCATTCATCGGTGGAAGCAAAATATAGAAGCATAGGCACTACCATTTATGACTTGTAGTGGATTCTCTATCTCTTGAAAGATTTCCAAGTTTCAATTCAGCTACTAATATCTTTATGGGTGACAACCAAGTTGCTATCCATAAAACTTCAAATCATGTTTTTTATGAATGAACCAAGCATTTGGAAATTGATTGCCATCTTGTACAAGACAATTACAAATAAGGGTTGATTATTCCATGCCACCTTCCTTCAAAGTTTCAAGTTGCAGATCTATTTACTAAAGGGTATGTTTAGTTGAGAGTTTATTAATGGAATAGAATGTAATGTAATATTATTCCATCATTTAGGAGGAGGGTTTATAATAGAATGGAATTGAATAGAATGGGATGAAAAAGAAAGGTTTCATATTACATCTCATTCCATCCTAAATAGTAAAAATAAAAAACCTCCGATTTGGAGAGTTTAGGATAGAATGTAAAATGATAAACAACTTTACACTATATTACATTATAAACCCTTCATCTAAACAACATTTTACTATATTACATTATGAACCCTTGCATCCCTCCTAAACAACAATTTTCTAATATTACATCCATTTACGTTCCATTCCATTTTATTCCATTAAAAACTTTACTTCCAACTAAACAAAGCCTAAATCTCTGGCAACACCTCTGTTTCAACAATTTCTTTGTAAGTTAGCTTTACTTGATATTCATCAAGCTTTAACTTGGAGGGTTGAGCAAATTTTATACTAATATATTTAATATTTCCACATGTACAAAGTTAGTTTTTTGGTAGTTATTTTGTTAATTAGTTACTGAAATGATTTTGTTTAAAGACGATGATGAACTGTAGCTGCAGAGCGTGAGTGAATGAAATAATCTTCTGATATCAACTTGTTCATACATTAAGATATTTATATAATTCATTTATAATACTCAATCTATTTTATATACATCTTTAATATAAGTTAGAATCATTCCAAAAATATAATTGTACTAAAATTATCATTTTCAACTAAGATAATTCGTTACTGACACGATCTGAAACATGATTTTATTTTACGTCGTATTTTATAATATTTCTTTTTAGTAGAGAACAACGAATACAAACGCACTCATATTCTGGGTTATATATTTTATTATTTTTGTAACTTATTTTAGTGAGAAACACGGGTATAGATATGCTTGTATTTTAAGTAATGTTCTCTTTGAAAACTCTTCTATGATTTAACATGGCCTCAAAGTTTCCTATTTCTTCATCTTTGTTTTCTAAAAAAGAACATTCTAATACACAGCCTTATTCATCCAACACACTAAAAAAATGCTTATATTTCTTCAAAAACTGTTTAAAATTGTATGCTTGTGTATATGAGATATAGGTCAGGTGGTAGTTGTGTCTAACATTTAGAAATATAGATCAAGTTGAAGAAATGTTTGAACGTATTAGTAGTAATTGGTTTTGTTAAGATGTCAATTGTATTCTTTAAAGTATGAATCTTTTCCAACAAGATCTATCCAGATGCAATCAATTCTTTAATATTGTGAAACCTTACTTTTTTTTGTCCTCAAATGAAGCATATGATTCTTTTCCAAATAAATGATACTTTGAATAACACGATGCACTTGAATTTCATATTGATTAGTGTCTATCTCCTTCACTAACCATGTAAGACAAAATAGCAGTCTTAACTATTACCATGTGTTGCACTTTAATTCTAGACAATAAAACTATAGATTGAATTATTGATTTTCAACACATAGACCTCCTATAAGAGTAAAAAGATACCCTTTAGTAGTTATCTTATTATCTAAATTGCCTACATAATCTGAATTCACACATCCAACAACTAAAGGATTACTCTTACCTATATCAAACATAACATCAAAATTTGTTGCACTTTTTAAATACTTGAATATCTATTTGACTGCTTCCTAATAATGTCTTTTAGCTTTCATTATGAACTTACTAATATGATTAACAATAAAATCCAAATTTGACCTAGTGCAAACTATTACATATATTAAATATCTAATGGTGCAAACATATGAAATCTTAGACATATCTTCAACCTCTACTTATATCTTTAGCATTGATATATGAAAAACCTAAAGGGATTGACCAATAGAGTACTCATCGATTTAACTTTGCTCATTCCACCTTCTCAATATAGCTGCATCAAAATAATTATAGCTTTTATAGCTTTTATCTTTTTAACTATTCATGTGAATAATTTTTTTAGTAAGACCCAATTACTTCATCTCAAATTTCTTTTCCCAAAAAGATCTTTAGCTCATTCACACCATACATGTTGTTTGTAACAATCAACTTATCATCCACATATAGTAGAAAAATAAAAAAAAATTCAATAAAATTCTTAACATACTAGCAGGAGTCATACTCACATTTCTTATGTCAAATACAAGAGTTAAACCTTTTATAATATTACTATAGAGACTACTTTAATCATAAAATGACTTCCTTAATTTATATATCAAGTATTACTCAATAGGTTAAATTAAATCCTTCGAATTGTTGCACGTAAATCCACTCCTCCATTTCACCATAAAAAATCATTTTCACATTCATATATTTTATATATATATCCAAAATTAGCTACAAACGATCATTATCCTAATGAAAGTGTGTATGACCACTAAAGAAAAAAGCTTATCATAATCAATCTCCTTTTGTTGTACATATCTTTTTCATATTAGTCGAATCTTGAAATTTTTTTCTTCTTTTTCTAATATTGTTGGCTTCAGTATGCATATTCACTTGCATCCTATAGGCTTTGAGAAGATTCACTAGCTCCCTTGTCTGGTTCATATGTAAAGACTCATTTCTCCATTGTAGCTCCTATAATCGATCTTTATCTTGACTAACCATAGTCTCTTAAAAGGTAATTAGATCCACATTACTAATGATAAGTGTGAAAGATACTAAGTCTTCCCAACTTTATCTATTTAGAAGTCTAATTATGTTTTTCATTCTATCTATGATTATACTATAATACTACTCTCCACCTAACATAGTTCTTCTATCTACTAAACCAAAATTTCTAATATCTCTAACATCTGCTTCAAAATTTTTCAATTCCACTTACATAACTTTTAAACTGGTACTGCTCTTTGTTGACCTGGCATATCATCTCAATACATTTTTTAACGTATATTACTTATTAAACATTATATCCCCACTATTTAACCATCTTCTTTGATACAGAGTCTTAAGACTTATTTCCCTTAACATATTTTGCATAGCTAATGAAGATATACTTTTTTTTCTTTGTATCCAATTTACACCTCTCATCACCAAAATTAGTACATATGTAAGATAACCAAAAATCATCAAATTCAACCTCATTCTCTATCCACCTTCTTTATTGCTCCTCCATCCAATAAACTATATGTGATATATTGATGAGGTAACATGTCATATTAATTGTTTCCCCTAAAAAATTTAAGGAACCCTACGTTTATTCTTCAGAACTTAAACTTTTTAGTTATGGATGTCTACATTCTCTCTGAAGCATCATTCTACTTTAGAGTTTTGCAAATTGTGTAATGCCTCTATATTTCATATCCTCATAAAATTTTTGAAATTGTGTTTGCATACTTAATTTTGTTTTATGATCTCAAGTACTTGGTCTTTTTGTTTATCTAATTCTTTGCCTCTGCCTTTCACGCCTTGAACTTTGTAAAGACCTCATATTTATACTTTATAAAGTATACCTAGAATTTTCTCAGAAAAATTAATGATGAAGGTAAAAGATCTACTTAACAATAACTCTCGAGTAAGATCATATACATTGATATACATATAATTTAAAATTCACTCAATTTTGTGCTTTCATGTCTTAAATGTCTCCTTAAACTATTTATCAAGCACATAAAACTTTTGTAAGTTTAACTTACAGTGTTTGACACCCTTTAATGAGTTTCTCTTATGAAATTTTATCAATTCTCACTCACCAAGATGGTTCAAATGCCAACAATGTAGTATTACCGTCCTCTAATTCTACTGAAGCTACTTGTCCATTTAACAATTGTATTATATGTTAGTCTATAGTTTTTCTTGTCAATTATGGCTTTTATAACATTCAATGCACCCTTAGCCACTCTAATATTGTCTTTATTAATTAATTTTATAGACAAACCCATTCACATGTAAGGTACCCAAAAAAGATCAGATTCTCCATCAAATCTAATACTTTCCTAATATAATGTAATGTCCTAACAACACCATTAAATGTCTTGTTCTTATCATGTCATATTATGATAATTTCACATGCTTTACATCTCTTAATTGGACAGAGCCAAAGCTGTCGAAAGTGTGACATAATCTAAATTCTAGTTTAGTGTCATATGATCTGAGCATACTGAATCTAGAATTTATGAATCCTTCAATTATTATTTATTAAAATATAGATCATATTTATATCATTGCAATCTAAATCTCTGTTCTACACTATATTAACACGCCTTGACGAATCATCAATCTTCCTTTCGTCTACTTCTTGTTTGGAATGTCCTTCCTAATATTTACGGTTTGCTTACATTTATTGTACCAGATTGTCTTTTTACCCTTAAGTTTATATTTATAAATCTTCTCAGATAAGCCATCTTTACTATGCTTTCTCCTACCATCTTGATCTCCACTTATACAAAGCCTTTCACCTTGAGAGCTTTCACTAGTATCTTGTCTTTGTTGGTTATGAGCCAATAACACAATAGTTATGTCTTCAACACCAATTGTCTCCTCTTTAATGTGAAAATGGTCATCGGACACTTGTAAGCACAACTCTAACACGAGCTAGAGTCCTTTCAAAATATAATTATGCTAAAAGCACAACTTTTAAATAAAATAGTTCATCACAGACAAGGTTTGAGATATGATCATGTTTTACTTTTTTTTTCTTTTAAAAAGAAACATGAGCACGTACTCATGTTTTAAGTCATGTACTCCACTACTTCTCTACAACTCTTTTTAACGAGGAACATATACACACGCGCATATTTCAAGTCATGTTCTCTTTAAAGTCCCTCTGTCATTCAACTTGCCGTTTAATTCACCTATTTTCTTACCTGTGTTTTTGCCTTTAATTTCTAAAGAACATGCCTCAATATATGATCGTGTTCAAACCATGTTCATCCAATACACTCCTAAAAATGTATATATTCTGCTATGAACTTTCTAATTCATACACACACAAAAAGCTATATAACCAACCCAACAAAATATATGTAGGGTGATACAACATGCATATAAATAAAGTGATACAATATTTACATACATAGAATAAAACGAATTTGGAAAGGATATGTACTAGAATCGATTTTTTTGGGACTCATAATCATTATCTTTCAAGTAATTATCAAATTATAAGTCAACAAATGCACTCAATAATTTGAATAACAAATTTGATCTAATTAAAATATATTTTTTTAAGTTTGACATGTCTCCACCTGTTATTATAATGAACAGGTAAAAGAACAAGTGTATATTTAACATGCGTGGCAATTGCAATTCAAGATTTCATCTCCCTGTTCGAATGCCTTTTTGCTCTTTACATCTGACGGACAAAAAGTTATTCACCAAAAGAAATATATGTGGCTCTCATAACTCCAACAAGGTCAATTTTAGTGATTACACTATTCTTTTAGCTACGGCTTGGATATCTGGTTTCCTGTAGGATTCAAATTTGTTTCCAACTAATAATGGAACTTAAAACACAATTCCAGAGTATTAGTATTCAGGCACAATACATACACCTTTATTCAAAATATGACATTGCTGCTTCGTAAACCCCAAACGTTTTATGTGAGACCAAACTTTGAGCCATTTTCAAACATGTTTTACTTGTATAATATGGCAATTGGCAATTGATGGGCATGCCACGTTGTATATTCCAAAATGGCTTAATCATTGATATCCATAATTAATTAATTATTCATTAACTACTTGGAAATTGTTCCCACAATAACCACGTACTGGGAATTGTATTCAATACAGTAAAGCAAGTCACAGTAGATAATCTAGAATATCAAGTACAGCTTTGAGTAGCTCACGAACTATTCAATCATATTCCTAATATACTAACTAACGAGGTTAAGTGTTGAAAAAATGAAATGAGAAGAAGAGAGGCGTGCATATGGGAAGCAAAAGTCGACATTTGGCATCAGGGAAGAGCAAAACCTTGTTGTATGTTCTTTTCCCACTTAAATCCTAAAGATAAATAGATAAGTTATCTGGTACTAATATCAGATTGTTTAACATTAGCAAAGTTACTTTCAAAGGATCAAATTGATCGAAACGTCGTACTGTCAACCTTTATCAACGTTTCACTTAGATGGGCAAACGGTATTCCCATCACTTGATTAAACCCTTGTCGCAGAGCAGCTCATTATTAAGCACGCAAACAGTCCTTTCTGATAAGACACTAAACAAACTATTAAATACTCCTAACCCAAAAATAAAGAAGTCGAATTCCTACAGAGTTGTAAATACACATTATTAGAGCAGCTAAAACGTGGGACCTAATATTTCATCAGTAACATAGCAGTGACTCTGTTAACATTATTTTATCATATGGTCAACTTTGTTGAGAAAGTTGCCATAACTACAGTCCTCAAGAGACTCTTGTGAAGGGAAAGTAACGACAAAAAGAGCCATTAAAGGAGTGCCAAGACCTTATCTTTTAGTCAATTGAAAATTCAGTTAAGTTTTTGCATCTTTTGACGGAGTAGAATTGGTCCCAGCTGAGATAAGAGTACCGAAAGGAAAAACAAGAAAATATACATAATACAGTGAACTTGGAATATTCTATTTTCAATGGTAGTGGCTAACGTTAGAGAGAGTCACTGTAGCATAAAAGCAGCCAAATTAAGAACAGAAACAATAATGTGCGACAGTGTAAGACAGAGAGAGAAGATGCCGACAGTGGTAAGCACATAGGCATCAAGTGTAATGAAAAAGATGGGAAACCAAAGTCATTGCTTGGGAGAAAGAGTGGAGTTGCAGGAATTACATGAGCAGGCGCACAAACGCAAAAAGGCCTCGAGTAAAGACTAAAGAGATAGAATCTAACAGGTTTAAGAGGAAAATTACTGTGCTGTGGACCTACGACCATTTCCTTGCGCTCCCCCTTTTTGTGACCCCCACAAGGGAAAGGAGCCACCTTCTTTCCTCTCTCGCTGATTATCTTTGTGTTAAAACCTTAAACCCTAATTCAGGGTTTCTGTTATTGGGATCCAACGACCCCATACTAAGCCAAGCTTAGTATTAGGCTTAAGGTTGCTGGAAGATTCCAAGCAAAGCAAACGTTAAATGACCCTAACCCTTCTGCGCTAGCTGGTCATCTCTTCAGTAATGTTCTTAAGCGGTTTCTTATGAGGTTAAAGGAGTACGGATCAGAGAGGTTGCAGATAACACCAAACAAGCCCCAAAGTGGGGATCAGAGGCAATAATTAGGAGCTGGACCAGTGTGCAGGCTACGGGAGAGAACTAACATGACCTTGTCGGTTGTTCTGCAAGAGTACCTTCTTCTGTAGGAGTGTCGTCAGTGTCTTTGTGACTATTCAATGTTTATTCGTACGAAGCCCACAAAACCAAACACACCTGTTCCTTTGATTGCATTCTATGGCATTGGATGGGATATAGGAAGCAATCCTCCGTCTCACTTTTCTGCTAAGATTAAGCCTTAAAATCTAACCCTAATTGCTGTATTTACATCGACTGCAGATATGAGCCTTGTGGTATTTACAGCTTTTTAACATCAAATCTACAGTGCAGTTGATCAAATTATCAAGGTAAGTCATAGGCTCATAGCTAGTTAAATCTAGCAGGGGTCCACGAAGCTTTCATTTTGAAACTTGGGATTTCAAGATCTTTCTGTTCATTTTTCTTAAATAAAGTCCTGGGCACTTCCTGGTCTTAATCTCCTCTCTAGGTCATCTAATCATTTGCCCATGTACTGCTCAATCACTTGCTTATGTCTACAGGTATAAGGCTGGCTTTTGCACCCATAGAAGTCAAAATCAATACTAGAGTTAAGAGAGTGACCTAGTGATTAGCTCTTTGATCAAGCTTGTTGTTTGATAAGATGGCCTGAATTAGGGCTAAGAAGATCACAGGCGGGAACTTATAGTTTCTCTGTTGAAATCAAGGAAAACAACGGCAGTGATGCAGTAGAAAGAAGGGTTTGGTAGATTCACGTCTTTGGATAAATACTGAATCCAGTTTCATGGCACTGAGAGGCCAAGATAAAGCAGGTATGCCAGGCTCTTTGTTCTACAATCCAATGAATAGAGATTCCCCCTCCAAGGTCCCTTCTGCGTCCATAGTTCCAGGTTTAGCAGAAAGAAGAAAAGATAATCAAAGAGTTACAACTCAAATCCTTGACCAACAAGGTCATATTCTTCATCAATCTCTGAAGACAACAAGAGATGCTGACCAATCCACAGATCCAATACCTGTACCAGAGTCAGCGACAACTGTTACCACAAGTGCAATCAACGCAGACCCGACTCCAAGTAGATCGATTTCAAGATCTCCGCCACCAACATTGACGACACCAACGATTAGTTATCGGGAATGTTTAAAGAACCATGCTGCAACTATGGGAGGACATGTCGTGGATGGATGTGGAGAATTTATGGCAAGTGGTGAGGAGGGCAAACCTGAATCTTTGAGATGCGCAGCTTGCGGATGCCATAGGAATTTTCACAGAAAAGAGATCGATGGAGCGCCAAACTATTTAGCTAATTCTCACCATAAGAATAATAGCCAAAGAAGTGCCCTACCTCATCATCATCTTCATCATCAGCAGGTCAGCACTTCACTTCCTCAACCGCAAACTTCTTTCCACCAGCATCTGAGACAATATCTTGGAACAACTCCGACTGCACCAATAATGATGACCTTCGGAGGAGCTGCAGCGGAGTCATCAAGTGAAGATCTCGACATATTCCAGTCGAACTTGCAAGTGCAAGCATCAATCCATCCGTCTTCATCGTCAAAGAAGAGGTTCAGAACGAAATTCAGTCAAGAACAGAAGGAAAAAATGATGGAATTTGCAGAGAAATTGGAGTGGAAGATCCAGAAACAGAATGAACATGAGGTGCAACAGTTTTGTTCTCAAGTGGGTGTTAAAAGAAAAGTTTTCAAGGTCTGGATGCACAACAACAAGCAGGCAATGAAGAAGAAGCAACTTGAAGAAATTTGAACCCTTGTAAGGCACTGTTCATAGGTTGGAAGGCATATTAAGTCAAGAATTAGGCTACAATCTGCATAACCAAGACAACAAGAAATTTCTCACTCATCACTAATTTCTATCAAAGTCCACTAGTTTTAATATCCTACATACATTGTAATGCAGTCTTCTAAACCATTCATAGTCATCAAAATCCCATGAATTTGTCATTTTTTTAAGTGAAGCATGCTTGATCTCTCGGTTTTTCGGTCCCATTCTTGATACAAATATGACAACAAAATAGGAAATTGAGAAAGATATTCTCTCCTTTTTTCTAACGAAAAGTAAAGAAAGTTTAATCTTAAACTTCCCACTTATGTGTCTTATATTTTATTATTTCTTTCACATTCTTCTTATAATTTTCAATTTTCTAAATATGGCCCTCTCAATCAATGAAGGCCTTTTAGATTCCTTGAACTTAACCACAATGTCATTTTAATTCCCCAGTTAAAACAAAGCCGGAGCAAACGGGATTTAATTAAAGCATGATAGTGAAATATCAGGCGCCACCACCTCTACACATGCCTTTTCCTGTTACTTGGTTTGGACTTTACAGGGTTTGCAGTTAGGAAGTTATACTCAGTGTTTCTTCATGTGGCTCATGATTTTGATGGCGGAAAATGATTGTTTGGTATGATATTTACAACAAGACAAATAAAGATTGTATGTTCTCTAGCTCAAAGTTAACTTGCCATTACCTATTGGCTTCATATGGACTTCAATTTTGAGTTCCAAGTTCATTCCTGGTTACTTTGCAAATCAAAAGACAGACTTGATCAGATGGGTATCTTAAAATCTGATTAAGTGATTCGGGGCCTAGCACGTCCTTTCTGAAAACCAACCAATGATCGAAACATACCAATCATAGAAATATTTTCTACAGTTACTTTAAGGCACATAGCTGACACTCCGTTTTCACTTCCAAGTTCTGAGACATGAAAAAACAACTGAGTATTGATGTTTTCATTCTATGATTCCACTTCCCAGGTTCACAGGTTCTTATTAATGCCATGAAGAATCCAGCAGGAGATTTTATAATGGCCATCATGAGCTTCAGATTTTCACGTAATGTTTTAAGTTCTGAGTGATTGATCCAGAAATCGAACCTCACCATTTTTCTATTAATCTTAAACAGGAACAGTCTTCATAAAATTGGCAGTTGATAGGGCAAATTAATAGGTCTGAACGAAATATGGTTGAGGAATCATACGAATATGCAAACATATTAGTTTTTTAAATTGAAAGAAGTCCATATGGTTAATGGGTACAAAAATGTTCCTAGTTCTATTTGATATCAGTTCACTTTTACAATCTTCAAACTTTAAATTCAACTAAAAATGACAATCTACATTAAAATTACTAAGTTTACTACGATTATTATATATTGACATTTAGTACACACATCTTACATAAATATAGTATCAAGTGTGGCTATTATATTTAATACTATTGGTGTTAGACAAAACACCAATTTTGTTGGTTAAGGCTATAAATTAAGTTGTTATCATATGTTGAAAAAGTAATTGAGGTGAAACAAAAGTATTGAGAACATTTTAGCCTAATGGTTAATCCATTTGCACGCAAGAATTTGTAGGCATTGACATACCAACCTATATATGGTTATGTGATTAACATGAAATCCTTGTCTTGAATTTCAGATAACAGGAGAAGGATGCAGTTATCGGTTTGGATGAGAAGGTGGACTCAATTTGTAAGCCAACTTCCGGTAACCCCTGTATTGAAGAGTCTGGAACATAGAAGAACCAAGGACTCTAGAGTGGAAACAGTTTCTTGCTACAGCTATTTATGTCTAGCTAAGACCTAACTCGAAATTTATCATTACTAGAAATAGTTCTGATACACAAACGTAGTCCTCAATTTGAAGAAGTAATTATCGCATGCATGATGCAGTGGAGTATCCTAACTAAACGAAGCAAAGATTAGATTACTAGTTCATTGTGGACATCATGTCCATGATATTTCATAGTAAGGTGGTTTCATAAAATGATTTTACCTAGAGGAAAATCTTGTATCGGATATCATAAACACAAAATACTGTTGCACTTTGCAATAATAATGCCAAAGAAATAACTTTATTAGCCATATAATTTGATAACTTGACCTTGTTATACTGTTAAAATCAAAAGGAGAAGCTAGTCGTCACATGAAGCATAGTGAATTTTCTAATACATATCGTTTGGGAGAAATTAAACGGACTAATCAGGGGATGAAAATTAAGAAGACAAAAAAATTGTTGAGACAAAATGGACAAGTATGGATCATTTGCTATTTAATCAGTCCAGTTGAATTTCTGTCAACATTTTGTATGTCGAAGTGCCCATTATGCAAATTCATAAAACCTATGTTGAATGAAATTCTTTTATTGCTAGGCTCACAAGGTTTATTCTTCCATAGATTCAGAAGTAAACAAGACAATAGGGAAATCGAATGGATTTGAATCCCATTTTACCTAAATTAGAAAGGGTTCGGCATTGATAAAAGTATAATTGAAAACAGAAAGTGCAATAAAACAACTGTATGAAAAAGGAACAGAAGCCAGGGGAAATATCAGTGACTCACAGATGAACTAATGTACCGAAATTTGAAGTTAGATTCAGAGTTCTGCCGTATCCTTTCTCATCGCATCTCCGAGATCACTAGTTGTCTTTGACATCTTCTCCTTGGCAACTTCATAGCTAGCTCTGGCCTGATCACTCATGCTTCCCTTTGCTGATTCGTAAGCCTCCCCAACATTGTGCATAGCTCGATCAAAAGCTTCTACTGCATCATCTGCACCACTAATAGTTGCGCTAGACAGTTTATCTTTGACATCTCTAGCTTTTCCAGAAGCTATATTCACTGCCATGTTAATTTTCTGCTTAGCTTCATCATAGGCATCAGATGCTTTCTCCCTACCATAATCCATTGCTTCGTCCTTTGCCTCTTGGGCATCAACTGCCTTCTCAGAGGCCATGTTATAGGCATTCCTCGCTCTATTTTTTATGATTTCTGTTTCTCCTGCCATTTGATTTTTAACATCATATACTATATCGGAAGCTGAATTCATCAACTTATACTTGGCTTCATCATATACATTAGCAACTTTATTTCTACCATAACCCATAGTTCCAGCAACTCTGTCTTCGACATCAGCTATTCTATCTGAAGCCACGTCTGTAGCGGCATTCAGCTTCTCTTTGGATTCAATATAGGCATCAGCCGCATTATTTCTCCCATATCTCATTACTCCAGCCGCTCTCTCTTTGATATCATCAGTTTTGTCTGAAACCATGCTTGTAGCTACATTCAGTTTCTCGTTAACTTCACCATATGCGTCAACCACTTTGTTTTTCCCATATCCCACTGCTCCAGCCATTGTGTCTTTAAGATTACCTGCTCTATCTGAAGTCATGTCCTTAGCAATGTTCAGCTTCTCTTTTGCTTCATCATAAGAATTAGCCGCTCTATCTTTCCCATAACCCATTGCTCCGTCCATTCTGTCTTTTACCTCAGCAGCCCCATCCGAAGCCACGTCTTTCACCATTTTCAACTTCGTTTTAGCTCCATCATAGAGATCTGCTTCTTTATCTTTTCCATATTCTATTGCATCTGTCATAATTTCTTTTGCATCACTAGCTCTGTCGAAGGCCATTCCCATAGCGTCAACCCCTATCCCCGACGCAAACTCCTTCAGGTCACCAACCTTTTGGTGCACTAGGTTGACTTCATCTGCGGCCTTTTCAGAAGCATACCTTGATGATTCTGGCAGGAAAGAATTGATTCACAAGAATATTACATTTCTAATATGAGGAATATATTAAATTACCATACGTAAAATGAGGGCAATAAACGATCACCGGATGCAACAGAATCGATTTTTTCTGCAGTTTTTGTTGCAGCACTCCCAGCTCTATCCATCATAATTTTAGCTGCCTCTCCCCTCTCTTGGCTAAACCCAAGTCCACTGTGGCCACCAACACAACATTATTCAGAGCTCCATCAGCAAGTATATAAATTGCCCCATTAAAATTTAGGGCCTTTGATTATGCAGTACTATTGTTTAGAAAACATGCATTGAATAGTATGAGGGATGCAATCAATTAGCAGAAAAAAAAAAAAAAGGTCAGCTTCGCCTTAATGATACTCAAACAGAAAAAGGTCTAAACATTAATATGTCCCTTGTTCAAACCATACGAAATATTCTCCATTTCTTCTTTAAGAGAGATATTCATCAATAACTTAATAATGGAAGTCTCGACTGAATTTCTATAATCAAAGTAAATATTTTTCTCTTGTTTTGGTAGAATAAGATAGCAAACAGCTTGATAGATATCTTCTGAACTAAGAATTAGCAAATCGCTACTGGTTTGAAAGAGAGTTCATGGAAACGTCAGATAGATCTCATGTTTAAGTAGCCTATTTTAAGTCCTGCAGTTCAGCCCACTCACTTACACCTTAATCTATAAACCAAGCTAATGACAAATTCATTTTCTATAATAGTAAAACTCGTGAAGGAGAACTTTAGAATTCAGCATTTGGGGCAACATCTCAACACTCTAAATAGCAGAATAGAAATTTTATTTTTCTATCATCATAACAATATGAATAGAACGAGTCACAAAATATGCAATTAATTATTTTCTAGGCCACCATATTCTGATATTCAAACTAACACTCTTCTCAACCAAATGTTATAGACTTGGAGACTTCTAAACTAACACTCTTCTCAACCATAAGTTAAATAGCTACTTCTGTTTCTTCTTCTCTTTCTCAATATAACAAAACATGAAGTAAACTAATTTCTATACTCATCACTCTACATTAGTAAATACTTTCATAATTACACGAATGTTGACGTACGTCCAATATCATGATAATAACATTGTTCCTGGTTACGGAAGAAAGTCATTTGAATCCCCAAAAACAATAGGATAATGGAAACAGAGAGGGAATTCTGATACGAGTAATTTACTTACTCGGAGGACTTTCCACGGGCCCAGTGAGAAAAGGACTCGCCTTTCTCCTTGGCGTTTTGCATGGCTTCTGCCGCGCATTCCTTCACTTTCTCTGCCCCCGCATTCACTTTCTTCTCCGCATTTGCCACCACATCCTCGCCGGTGCTACTACTCCAACACCAGCACTCCTCCACCAACACCGCCGCCCAAACAACCACCCCCACCGCTACAACTGTCACTACTCTTCTCTTATCCATCTCTCTGTAAAACGGGTAAGAGTGTTTTCGACTGTCCTCGATCAGTTTTGTTCTTTGTACTGTGAATAGAAAGAAGAAGCGTAAAGAGTGGAATGAAGAAGAAATAACGACCGATGAGAAACAGTTACATGGGATCCACGTGGCAATAGGAGGATCAACGTGGCGACAGTAGGGGACGCCTCTTCCTGCGTTTCTACCACGTGTCGTATTTTGAGGCTATTGCTGGCAGCGGTTTGTCACCCCTTTTTGGTTTCGGAACAAAAGTTACTCTCTCTACTACGGGTTTGGCTCCTCATTCAATGCAGAGGCATCTCCTAACACCCTTTCCGAACCACGTGTTACGAAGTAAGTCGCGCTTCATCCTTGACCTTTACGCGATCATCTTATTCTTAACCCAGGTAAAAATAGGACGAAAGTGTTAAATAATTATAGGTAATAACAAATGCTTAAGAATTACGATGAAAATACCATTTATTTCTTTTTAAAAAGTACACAAAGAATTTTTTTAATGTGTTCCTCATTTCTATATCTATTCTATTGGAAGACTCAAATAAGTTATTTATCCCCTAACTTTACAATTTAACTTCTAATTTAACTAAATTAACTATACCACCTCTATCATTATCATATTACATTACTAATGACATCATCATCTAAACAGGACTCTATTATATCTCAACTAACAAGATAAGGTATTATATTTAATTAGAAAAGATGCATCATTCATGAAAAACTTCACTATCTTCAAATGATTTTTATCTATTGACCGTGAGTCATTCAATCTAATTTTTAATGAGTTTAAACGAAGAATATGCTCATGTGATTAACCAAATAATGTTGTTGAATCCTCTGCCCACTGTGAATTGAACTTATGCCGCGATTTTGATTGTCGAAAGACAAAAAATATTATTGTGGGTAATGAAGGAGTTGGCCAGATGAATATAGCCACGACAGTTAAGACAGAGACCACCAAGAAGCCTGGCCAAGGGAGTTTTACAAGGAAGAAACCCTTTGTGAAGAAAGAATATCGATTCTATGAGCATTGTGAGCACCTCAAGGAGATTGCTTCGAACTACATGGATACCCTGAATGGTACAAGGAAAAGAAGCAGTTGCTGATTTCAATGAAACTTACCCTAATTGCATCTAAAGATAGAATTTCATATAGAGATTGCAATTTTAACTCAGTTCAAAATCAACTAACCAAGTTTAAACTTCAAATTGATTTAACTTAGTTTAAAACAAAAATTAACGGATTAGGTTTGTGTCAAATAGACTTTGGAGAGGGCTTAAGTTTAGGGGAGTAATTTAAGTAGTAAGATTTCGCCATAGTTCGAAATGGGACTGAACGAGTTTGGATTCCTTTGTGCTTTTCTCTTGGTTCGTGCCATTGCAGTGAAAGTTGCTGGTAATTTCTGAGATATTATAGGGCCTGATCAGAGAGAAAGAGCTCGATTGCAGTGAGTAACTTCAAGTGATATCAAAGATGACTTGAAGTAATGGAACTATTACTGAGTATGCCAACAGGTTTCTAATAGTGGGTTTCGTAATAAGATGAAAAATCACACATGTTTACAGAAGTTAAATAACGTCTTCTATATTCTACCATTGTGTACTAAAACTGACAATACTGTGAACTCTTTTTCAAAACAAAAACTACATTGTTTAGGGGCTGTTTGTTTTTATTTTTGTTTTTGGTTTTTTGTTTTTGTTTTCAAATTCAGTAAAAAAAACTTATTTGTTTGAGTTTTTAGTTTCTGTTTTTAGTTTTAGTTTCTTCCAATTTTCAAAAATTATGAAAACCATAAAAAGTGGTTTTTGTTTCCTGTTTCTGTTT
>JAOQML010000195.1:23955733-23967248 GCA_027568935.1 Erythroxylum urbanii | reverse complement strand
GAAGGAGCTACGGAAGGGTGTCATATTCCATTAGAAGTCGCCTCGAGACAATCTGACTGGAATACCAATCCGTCATCAATGATTCAACAAGAGTTGCAGAAGATGATCAAAGGCAAAGGGGTAAATGAGGTGAATTTTGCGGGATACTCTAATTATTCGGGTAATGCCCTTAATCACTTAATTCTTGTGGCTATTAAGTCTAAACTTGGCTCGTGGATAATAGATACTGGTGCGTCTACCCATATGTGCTCAGACCTGAATAAATTTATCTGTTATATAGAAAATAAATTCCTTAATCCTGTTAATCTACCATATGGAACCACCCAAACCATTCAACATATCAGCAGAGTTATTCCCCATCCTAACTTACCCATGTCCGAAGTCCTCTATATTCCAAGTTTTCAACATAATCTAATGTCCGTATGTAAAGTAACTGCACAACATAAATTAGCAGCTATTTTTCTTCCTGACAAGTGTTTTTTATAGGACCTTTGGACTTATGACATCGTAGCAATAAGAGGGACTGGGAATGACGTCTACACCTTAAACAGCGACTCTTTTCTTCCATTGGGAACTCTAAAAGGTCCTTCTTTAGCCTTGTACGAGCAAAATAATATTGTTTTCACTGTTACAAACGATTTTCGAGTTTGACACTCGCATCTTGGACACACATCTTTTGGTAAAATGTCACGTATTTCGCCAATTTCATTTGAAGTCCCTAGTGATCATATATGCGATATTTGCCCGTTAGCGAAACAAGAAAGAATACCCTTCCCGAAACACATAACACATACCTAAACACCATTCGAATTAGTGCATGTTGACTTGTGGGGTTTGTACAAAGTTACTACATTAGATGGGTCACGTTACTTCTTAACAATCGTGCCAGGGCCACATGGGCTTTCTTATTGAATAATAAAGCCCAAACCTTCACAACCTTAAAAACTTTTATTTCCCAAGTAGAGAACCAATTTAATTGAACAATCCAAGTCATTCAAAGCATCAATGGTAGCGAATTTGTTAACCACTAATGCAACTAGTTTTTATTATCCAAAGGAATATTACACCGTAGGACATGTCCATATACCCCTCAACAAAACGGCGTTGTTGAAAGAAAGCACAAACATTGTTACAAGTCACTATAGCCTTACTCTTCAATGCTAAATTACCGTAAACTTTTTAGGAAGAAGTCGTTTTAACGGCAACCTACATTATAAATTGTCTACCAACCAAAGCCCTGAATTGATAGTCACCATAAGAAAAGCTAAATGGGCAAGTACCCGTATATGATCACACAAGAGTCTTCGGTTGTCTTTGCTTTGCAACTATTACCAAACCTAGCAAAACTAAACTTGAGCTCAAAGCCCAAAAATGTCTCTTTATGGGGTACATGATAGGCTACAAAGCCTACAGATTAATGGATTTATAAACCCAAAATATTTTTGTGTCTCGTGATGTTGTGTTTTATGAAAATACATATCCATACAAAACATTTAAAGTTGAAGAAAACAGTCCTTTTCAACTTCAATCAGAAATTGACCGAATTCCTCTAAGCCCACATAAATAGAGCCCGTACCAAGAAAACCAAAATGGAAAATACACCCAACAAAACACTAATCCAGACCCAGAAAGCACCAATATCCACCTTGAGCCAAACAGAGCCCTGTTTTCCCTTTCACCAACCCAAACGGACATCGTTCAATCTAACCAAGAAGAACAGCCATCATCACCAATAATCCTTCGATGCAGCACAAGAACAAGAACCAAACCTAGATGGTATGACAATTTCGTGTCCGGAGTCGTTACCCAAGTCCCTCTCGAAGATCATGCTGCTATGTCGATCAGTTCAGGTACTGTATCCCCTTCTCTAAACCTCCTAGACTCATCATCTTTACATTTTTCTGAATCTCATAATCAATTTTTTGTGAATGTATCTATTGAGTACGAGCCTAGTTCATACGATGTGGCTGCCAAGGATTGTCGATCGGTAGAGTCCATGAGTGAGCAACTGAGGTCTTTAGAAAATAACGGAACATAGGAAATGGTAGATTTATCGAAGGGAAAAAGAGCAATTGCATCAAAGTGGGTTTACAAGATAAAGTACAAACTAGATGGAACATTAGATAAATTAAAATCGAGGCTCGTCGCGAAAGGATTCAACCAACAATTTGGGATCGACTACTCCAAAAGCTTCTCCCCTGTTGCCAAAGTTGTAACCATTAAAACATTTCTAGCTGTAGCTTCTGCGCACAACTGGCCTGTACACCAATGTGATGTAAACAATGCATACCTCCATGGCTCGATTGAAGAAGATCTGTACACGGTGCCACCATAAGGGTATACAAACGGGCTACCAGGTCAGGTTTGCAAATTAAAAAGATCAATCTACGGTTTGAAGCAAGCTGGAAGCCAATGGAATAAAGAACTCACCGGGAAATTAAAGAGTGTAGGCTTCACCCAGTTTGAATCCGACCATTGCCTGTTCACAAGAGGTGTTGGTATGAATTTTCTTGCCTTGATGATATATGTAGATGACTTGTTATTAATGGGACCGAATGAGGAGTTGATGATTGAGGTCAAGAGTTTCTTGCATTCTGAATACACGACTAAAGACTTAGGATACTTGAAATTCTTTACTGGAATAGAAATTGCAAGATCAGAGAGTGGTATGGTGTTGTCGCAGAGGAAGTTTATCCGTGATATTTTGTGGGAACTAGTATAACAGATGCCAAGGAAGCCCCTGTACCGATTGCTCCTGGAGCCAAATTAAGTACTAATGTGGGAGGGCTCATGGAGAACCCTGAAAGATACAGAAGAGTGGTAGGGAGGTTGCTTTACTTGAATTATACCAGGCCTGACGTTGCCTATACCGTCCAGCAACTTAGTCAATTTGTAACAACACCTCTAAAACCTCATTGGCAAGTCGTAATTTATTTGCTACGGTATCTGAAAGACAAGATAAGCCATGGAATTTTCTGCCCTGTTCAGCCAACCATGTCCTTAACTGCATGCTCAGATTCGGATTGGGCATCTTGTCCTTTTAGTCGGAAGTCCCTCATCGGTTACTGCATATTTTTGGGACATTCTTTGATTTTGTGAAAGACAAAAAAGCAAATCATAGTTAGCAGGTCTTCAGCGGAAGCAGAATATCATAGCATGGCATCCACCGTCTGTGAGTTGCGTTGGATATCGTATGTTCTGCCAAACTTACAGCAGCCACAACAAAGTCTAATACGACTCCACTGTGATAACAAAGCAGCTCTACATATTCTTCAAACCCAGTGTTTCACGAGCAAATGAAATACCTTGAAATTGACTGCCATTTGGTGCAAACTTCAGTCATAGAAGGCTTCATCACCATCAAACACATATCAACGAAGGCTCAATTAGCAGACGTGTTTACAAAAGCTTTTCCTTCACCAATCTTCAGAACCACGGTCTCCAATATGGGCTTCCTATAATTGCCCATGAATTCCATCTTAAAGGGTGTGTTGGACCCACGCACAAAATAAATCAACACAAAAAGAGATGGGCTCAAGCCCATAACAAAAGCAAAAAGACAAATAAAGCAAAACAGAACAAAAGAGATGCTACAGTATCATCGTCCTTTATGCCCCGCCGATTGCTACACCGCACCAATAGCAGAACCTGATCCTTTCATCATTCTGTTCATTTTTTTTGTGAATATTGAGCCGCTTATAGCCTAGTCCTTCTTTTCGTTCAATTTCTCCTTGTATAAAACCTAGTGGTTTATTGCAATAAAATGTGTGTGTTTCCACCAAAACTTCGCTTGATTAGCTACATGTTTCGATACTTTACCTTTCATATAGCACACTAATTTGGTCCAATACTTACCTATGTCAAGTCCACTAGTCATGATCCATCTATTTACTTATGCATGTGATCTCATTAACCTTCAACCCAAGGTTCATCTTAAGCTATCTTTTAGTCTCACATTCAAATCTTGCATCTTGTTTGAAGATTTCCGCCAATATGTGCTAATGCATGCTAACTCATCGACAACTATTTTTCTTACCTACTCACAAATATTTGCCTTGTTTCGTTATCTCGAGTGTCAAACATTAGTTAAGGCTTGTCAATGCCTGCATGATTTTACTATTAAGATTTAGGGGTCTAATAAACCACTTCCACAAGAAGAATTTGATGCTTTAGTCAAAATAATTCGTGGACACTCCTCCAAATTAGGTTCCTTCGAAGACTTCTTAATCATTAGCACATCTTCCATGTACCATTTTCCCTCTCTATCAAGTTTGTTTTACTTTTGTTTGGACACTCCTTCGCAAGGTTCATTATGCCCAACATAGCATAATTGTTAAGGAGGACTTCTTGCATCGACTCTTCCTATCCTTCTTCTTGATTCTTTATGATCACAAAATTCATTTGCTCCTCACTCACCATCCGCTTTAGGCATTTACAAGCAAAATACGACCTTTCACAAATAAAACAGGCAATATCCCTTTTTGTTTGTTTCTTAGACTTGCATTGAGAAGATTTAAATGCCTTCTCCTTGCCTTTCTCAGAGTTGTTCTATATCTCACTATTCTATTTGCCCTTACTCCTGGTTCGAATTAATTGTGACAAATGGAGATCTATCTAGGCATCTGCAACCATTATTATGCTTATGAGGTATTTGAAGATATGTCTATGAAGCTTCAATTGTGCTTAACCTTTCAAGTTGCTTATGAAGTTGAACAACTTGTCTCAATCATGTTCTGTATGTACAATGTCAAAGACGTGAATTTTCTCACATATTTCTGCATCAATTCATCTTGCTTTAATCTCTTTAAAGCTTCCCTCGTGAGCCATGAGGTATTATTTGGGAGAAATTGATTCTTTAGCTCCTTCATCTTCCCCCAAGTGTCAATGAGAGGTCTACCCACGCTGATGTCATTGGAGATTCTTGTTCTTCACCACAGCTTTGCATCCTCCACCATACATGTACTCATGATTGACGGTATCTCTAAATTGGGCACTTTTGTCACTATAAAGTATCACTCCATGTCCCAAAAAAAAATTTCGAACTTCTTGACACTCTGTTTGCAATCAAAAACTTAAGGCTCTCATACTTTCACCAAAGTGTTTTCAACACACCTAATATCTTACGTTGCAATGGCATGCCTTAGGATCGTTATCTCGAACCTAGAATCCTTTTATGCATTCATTAATTTCTTTATTTGATGGTGCAATTATTGAATCTGTGCCTCCAAAATCTCAAACTGATATGAGTAGGAGGTGACCTCTTCGTCTTCATGAGAAATTAACCTTATGAGTGCTTTGACTCTATTAACACACTCTATCAAATTGTTGTCTCCCGCCATATCGATACTTTGAATTTAATACCAGTTGTTACAAAGGTTTTTCTAAACATTGAACTTATACTAAATTCCCTGTACTCATTTACACCTTAATGTCACTTAGGTCCATTTAAACTAGACTTACCCTTTTCATGTAATTGTTGACTAATAAAACCTTGCTCTCAAATGCTTCAAGACTCTTGCAATGTTTAACTCTCACAGTTGAGTAAGAATATTACAAAAGTATTAAATAATCATAGGCAACAATAAACACTTAAGAGCTATAGTAAAAACTAACATTTATTATTTTCCCAAAAGTATATAAAGGAATGAGTTCTCTTAATATGTTCCCTTCCCATCTTTCTGTATTACGGGACAAAGCTCAAATAAGCTATCTATAGGCACCTCTAACTTTACAATTCAGAATCCTAAATAAATTAAAATAACTAGATCACCTCTATCCTTATCAGATTACATCACACCAATAAATTGGATTACAATCTCGTCCAAATAGGACTATATCTTATAGGATTTAGGTACATCCCAATTAACAAGATAAGATATTACATTTAATTAGAAAAGATACATTCATATCCATAAAGAAGTCCACTATCTTATCATCCCATGTAGTTTTAATCTCTTAGAAGTGATGCATTATCCATCACATCATCTAAGATCTCTCATTGATCTATATTTATCGATAATGAGTTATTAAAGTTCAAAGTCTTTTACAGCACACAGGTTCGATCCAATGTTTACCTATATCAATTTTATTAATCATGGTCCGTTTATTTGAGTACACAATAAGTCTTTAAAACTCTCTCATGTCTCTCTCATGCAGATGATTCGACTAACTTTCAATTCAAAGTCCATCTCAAACTATTTTTTGGTCTCATATCTAAACCTTGCATCTTGTCGAAGATTTCCATCATGTCTACTAATGTATGCTAACTCATCGATAATGCCTCTTTTTTCTTTGCCTACTCGCAAATTTTGGCCTTATTTCATCATCTTAAGTAACCAAACGTCTACACGATTCTGCTATTAGAACTTAGAGATCTAACACCAAGACACTCCCATCACCGATCACAAGATATCAGAAATGAATATAATTGTAAATATGAATTATCACTGGTTTTCTTTTTTTCTGAAAAAAATAATTCTTTCAATTATATATGCTTCATTTTTTTCAATTATATATGCTTCATTTTTTGCTGGCTTTACCAAAAATAGACAGATTAATTTAAACCACACAAATTTCGTAAGAACTCAGATGGAAAATTCTTTTTCTTAGAAGTGATTTAAAGCTATGGTATTAATTTTTTCTAGATTGAATACTTTAATTGTGAATTTGAAATAAAGAAGCTTGAACACAATGTACCTGAAGCATTGGCCCTGTTAATTTGTTTGGGCAAGAATTGATTCAAAATTCTCTTGCAAAACCCTACTTTCTCCTTTCGGTTTTTCAAGAAACACACTTTTTAAGTGGCGGAGATAAATATGACATAACTAACAGAAAGCAAAAAAATCCCACTTCCATACATACGGACTCGGAGAGATCTGGTAATCTAATGTTGAAAATAATGTTTCCCGAATTAAACTGGCTGTGGATGACCACCTTCCTCAGCTAGTTTCATACGTTGGTGATGCTCAGCAACCTTGTAATCTACAACCTCCCTAAAGAGCTCGGAATCCAAGACGCAGTCAGGGCGAGCATAAACTGCTGCCTGAACGCTGGCCATGAGTTTGGCAATCTCACGACCTGAGAACCCTTCTGTCTTTTTAGCAGCCTCCTTGATCACATCTTCAGAAACATCTTTTACGGTAATCTTTTGGGGCTTCTTTTTATACACAGAGCGCCAGCTGGAATCATCTTCACTGTCCTTGGACAGGTACTTGCACAAATACAGGTTGAGCAATTTGAAACGTTCGTCTTCCCCTGGAAGTGGGAATTTAATCACTTCGTCGATCCTATCAGTTATAGCACTGTCGAGATCTCCCGGTCTGTTCGTGGCAAGGACAAGAACTATGTCCTTTGATTGATCCCCAGTTCGAAAGAGCAATGCATTAAGAGCACTTCGTTGAGCTTCGCTCATGTGTGTGCTATTACGTCTGCACCAAGTTCATTGGAAAAATATCAGCGCACATGACAAACAACTTTTCTGATCCAAAAAGATAGTCAGCAATTAAAAAAATATATATTGTGCCGTTGCAGCCTACTATTCATTAGTCTAAATTAGTGAAACGAGCCAAGCCATAAAATGTCAACTTACTCGCTCAAAAATGCATCAGCCTCGTCGATGAAAAGCAATAAACCTTTCTGCGACTTCTTTGCCCAATCAAAAATTTCATGGATTTTTGTAACAGCTTGTGCGCCGAGTGGTGCAACATCTCCTCCTGTCATCATAGCATAATCTAATCCCTGGAAAGGGAAATCCAGAGGTCAGAGATTAAACATACAAGAAATACTCAAATATTAAGCCGTCAACATGTTCACATCAAGTCATAACCGCTGCACATTATGTAAAATTGGCCTCCTTATTTCTTATTTACGGAACTATATCCATCCGTGCCAGACATCAATGTATTTAATCCTAAATGTTATCTAAATTTTCACGTTGGAAATCTGTGCCAGCAGTAACCTGTTCGAGAAAAGTTTTAAGCATCGGTGTACCAGCATTGTCTTAGAAGTGGAAACTCAACAAGCTCCGTTATCCCCCAATTTTTAAATTTCCCTCAGCGCGATAACAAATAAGTGTAACAGACAGAAATTACTATGGAATACACCAATGAGAAGAAACTATACCGATTTTCTAGCTATTTCTCTTGCAACCATAGTTTTGCCTGTACCGGGAGGGCCATAAAACAACATATTGCGGAAGGGTGCCTGGTGGCTTTTAGTGTTTGCTGTAGCTCTGGCAAGATGCTCTATTCTCTTTTGTAATGATGGATGAAGAATGATATCTTTGAAGCCATTTTTATGAGCCAAAGCTGCTGCCCCAGCTGCTGTGCCATATTTCATAAACTGGTTCCTTGCTTGAGATATAATTCCAGACAATGGATTCCTAGCAATAGAAGATTCTCTGATCAGTGATGGTTGGCCCAATATTCTGTTGATATATCCCCAGGTAACTCTAGCACCTTCTCTGCAAACACAGAAAACAGTATCAATGACACTTAATAACTCTCATCAGAAGGCTCAATACTAACAGATTCTAAAGCTTCAATGAACAGAAAGCCTAGAATCCACTTCTCTAATTCAACAAATTTATTTTATTAAATCAGTGCATTACCAAAAAGTGTCACATAGGAAAAATAGATAGGTGATCACTATGGCATTTTGGAAAGAAGAGATACAGGTGCTGATGGTCTTTAGGTAAAAATGGCTGTTCTGGAAGAGGTGTAGTTATATCACAATCGACCTTCCCAATTCACACATGACAGAGCTATCTACCCAAAGAAAGAACATGTGCTACCAACTCACATGCTGAAAACAGAGAAAAATGCACCAAGAAAAAATCATACACACCTAGTTGTATAAACTCCAGCTGCTAATGCAGTAGCTCCACCAATAGTCATTATCAACTTGTTTCTATCAGTCAGTAGAGTCCTAAAACCACCTGGAAAACCAATTGAATCAATGCATGATGCTATCCATAAGTTTAAGTTGAAAATTCTTCACCAATTCAAAATTACTACAATCAGTATAAAAATGGATAAGGACTTTATTTAAATGAGTCTATGAAGGACATCATATAATCATGCAACTACATATCTATCAAATATTTTACTTAGGAAAAAGGCTAACATCCAAGCATACAATATCAGCCGAACGACACAGAAAATAGTATCAAGCAGCTTCATCAAAAGTTATTACAAATTAATATTATTTTCTTTAAATATCAAGCTTAATGATTCATAGTGTGACAACTAAATTTTATGCTAACTAGTTTCACTGCACATACTACTTATATATACAAATAGGCCAGCTGTTTATTTCAAAAATTCATGAATTGAAAAATATGCTATGCAGCCATTTACCTTCAATGTGACTAAAAGTTGTATTAATTGCAGCTAGCCATTTTTCTTTTTCACCATTTATTCGTTCCATTAGCATTCTCCTATTGTGTTCCTCAGTCAACTTTGCCTCGTGTGCCCGGCCTTCTGCCTCTGCCATGGCTTTTACTCTTATTGTCTCCCGTTCTATTTCAGCTCTCTCCTTTTCAGTCTGACGTTGTTGAGCTTGAATTTGCTCCTCAGAAGCTCGTCTAGCTTGTTCTTTTCTTATAGAAGACTCTTCTTGCATCTTAACTAATTCAACATTGTGCCGTCTCTGTGCTTCATGATCTGTCTGCAATTATAAACAACAATCAGAGATTGGGCAGCACTTCTCTTGAACATAAAAAGATTCATCAGCTTCAGAATGTTTAGAAATATAGGACTACTCTGTCAGTTTTGATTCCCAAAAACAGTTTATGTTATTATTATCCCATTATTTACAATCAAAGAAGTTCCATCACATGATGTGCAACCAAAAAGTAGTCAACACAAACCTGCATCCTCTTTCTTGCCAACTCATCCTCCTGACGCAGCATTTGTGCCTTTGTCTGTGCTTGTTGCTGCAGTAGGTTTCTTTGCTCTTCGGCCAATTTTCGCTGCCTGTCCTGCCAAAAGATATGTACAAAAAATTAACCAAAATACGAATAATCGGCAAGACATAAGAAAAATGTATCTCGTATACAACATTGCCACAATTGACAAGTGATCTGCATTCAGAAAGTTGAGAGCAACTTGGAATAATCACTTCAAATCACCTAGTGCGAAATGAATGACGAGAGTGAAACAAAGCAATGTTTGAACAAACATCCACGAATCACTCACAATGTCAGCTTGAGCTTGAATTGCTTCATAATGTGCTTTCTCAGCTGCCACCTCTGCTTGTCTAGTTTGTTCCTGTCTCCTCATTAGGTCAAAAACCTGAAATCGCCATGAATCCGCGTCAGCAAATTAAATCCAACTGCAAATAGCCTCAAACCCCATAACCTGAACAAATTCCTAACGTCTTTGCTAAACCAGTAAACATTTTCAATTTCAAAAGTCTCATTTCATACAGCACCATTTCCTAACCAAACCTAGTCGCAGTTGAACAAAGGGATTTGAAAGCAACCAGTTTGGCATTAGGCGAGCTGTTGATTTCGCGAAGAGCTCTCGCACCTCTCTCCAGCGCCTCCGGATCCATTCCCGCTCCTTTTGGCTCGTCTTCTTCGGGCCTCGGATTTGCACTTCTATCCGGTTGTTTCGGTGCTGAAGAATCCGCCGAAGGAGAAGAAGAAAAGAAGGGGTTGAAACGAAAGGGTCCGTCAGCATAAGCGCCGATTTGTTGACCGGAAAAAGACGCGACAGCCGCAGCAACCGCCACCGTTACGCACGGTGAGAACCGGGACAAGGCCATCCGTTAAGCTTCTAAATCACTTAGAATGAGATTGAACCAGAGGCCATGGGTTTTAGAATGTGGCGCGAGAACTTAAAACCCTAAACGTCAGGGTTTAAGAGGAACAAACTTTGCAAGGCGAAGGAGGCTTTTCCTTGGAGAATACTTCACAAGTTAAAATACGGGCCCAGTTCAGGCTGTTTGGAAGGGTGGCAATTTCATATCCCTGGTCTGGGTAAATCAGTGTCCTATCCCAGGTCTTAGAACTTAGTATATGCTGTCGACGTATACGATGAATGCTCATTATGCTTCGTTTGGGACTCGGCAGCTAACAAACAATAGTTTGAAGCATCAACTAGATTCGATATTGACCCCAACCTCCTGTTATCCTTGACAATAATTATCAAAGTCCGATGTAATTAACTGAAAAATAAATTAAATTTTGACGAGTATACAATATTAATTTGAATTATTTTAAAATTTTATTTTCTCACCTGACTCATAAGATCATCAACTTTTAATTCTACCTTATAAATCGATACAATATCTTGTATAAACAACATAAGTTTTATATTAAACAAGTGCAAATGAATTTTTTATATTTCAGTTTATTAGTTACTCGGCCAATTTTTATAAACTAATTAACTTTTATAAATTAAAATAAATCAATTTTTTATTTAATATTTTTTTAATTAAACTTTAAATTTTTTTAAAACTTAACGACCCTTTTTTAATTATTTTTTAATTTTTTAATTTTATTTACGACATT